>NIPM01000002.1:1379137-1916968 GCA_002738285.1 Holacanthella duospinosa | reverse complement strand
AAGTCACTTATTGGTATCTGTATTACACGTACTATTTATATTTTATGTTGGGTTTGTTTGATTTTTTTATAGTTTTTATTTTGTACTTAAATGTAAGACAACTTCACCCAACTGCCACAGATAGTGTAATTTGCTGGATTCAATCAATTTTGGTGAAAGTCGGAGAAAATCAGTAAAGTTTTATTTTAAACACCCTGTATACTCTATAAAGCTGGTTTATTATTTTATTTTAATTTTATAAAATTGAGTTTGACAGGGATTTAAAAATTGAGGTAGTACTGTATTTAAATTTCTGTAGACTACTTTCTTTTGTGTTTATAAATTGAGTGGGACTGCTCACTGTTTTTCTATTGAAATTGTTTATCCAAAGGCTCGAGGATGAAAATTTTTTGGGATATTGGTGAGAGAAGGTTAAGTAAGGTTCTGAAAGTTCGGTTGAACACTTCGTAGGTATTTTATTAAATTTTTTTTTCTACTATTTGAAATGAATAGATAGGTTTGATAGCTGATGGAAGAGTTATGAAAACAAAGGGGAAAGTTAGTGAAAGGAAAGTCTGGACGGAATGAGAAAATTCTCAGGACTTAATCTTTCGGAAGGACATGGATCTGTTTACTTTCCCTTTTAGCCCCTTCACANAAGGAAAGTCTGGACGGAATGAGAAAATTCTCAGGACTTAATCTTTCGGAAGGACATGGATCTGTTTACTTTCCCTTTTAGCCCCTTCACAACCTCAATTTACACGTTCCTTTCCACCCAAGAGACCAACTACAACTTAACGACAAAAGGACTACCAACAATTCCTCCACCTACTTATAACCCAAGGAACCCAAAAAAAATAAAAAAAATTTTTAACTTTTTTTTCCTACTCCATTTCCACCAGAATATATAATCAAATGGAAATTTGAAACTCGAAGAAAAAAAAATAAACGACTTTTTTCATCACTTTTATCAAAATTTTTATTAAAATAAGTCAACGTACTTACTACTTTGTTATAAACGGCTATACAAAAGAAGTTAGTAAAAAAAATTTTTATTTTTTTTTCAATTTAAACTGCAAAAGAAATGAAAAACAAAAGGGAATCCGTCTGCCCACTTCATACAAGGTTTAAAAAATTTAAATTTATAATTAGACTCACTTTCTCCCACTTTTTGGTGAAAAGGATGGAAAAAAAAGAAAAAAGTCCTACACTCTAATTCTCTAACTTTACATAAAATATTTTGGAAATATATTTATATAAAATATAAAATCTTTTATTCTTAAATTTTTTTTTATGTTTATATAGCANACAAAGTTTAAAAAATTTAAATTTATAATTAGACTCACTTTCTCCCACTTTTTGGTGAAAAGGATGGAAAAAAAAAGAAAAAAGTCCTACACTGTAATTCTCTAACTTTACATAAAATATTTTGGAAATATATTTATATAAAATATAAAATCTTTTATTCTTAAATTTTTTTTATGTTTATATAGCTNAAAAAAGAAAAAAGTCCTACACTCTAATTCTCTAACTTTACATAAAATATTTTGGAAATATATTTATATAAAATATAAAATCTTTTATTCTTAAATTTTTTTTTATGTTTATATAGCTCTATATAAATAAATTTGATTCTTTATTTTCTAAAACTAAAAACACTTGACTATTATAGAGAATAGGTTTGAGTTAAAGAGAATTGGTGTGATAGTAGTACACAGTGTGATCTGATCAGAATTAAACTTCTCACCTTTTTTTGACAAAAGTTGAGATTTTTTAATAATACTTTCTTTTTTTTTTGTTTTTTTTTTTAACATTTTTCAAACAATAATTGAAGTTTTTCAAAAAAAAAATTTTTTTGAATAAAAAAAAAAATTTTTTTTTTATTATTAAGAAAGAAGAGTAAATTCTCTCAGTGGTTCTCAAAGGGTTAAAAATTCTCCCTCCGTTGTTGCCTACTTTTACTTCTGGGCGTTGTTTGGAGAAAGTTCGAAAGTTCAAAATTTTTTTTTTTTTTTTTTTTTTTTTTTTTTATTTTATTTAAAAAAAAAAAGCGCATAAACTAGTGAGTGTTGTGTTGGTGTATGATGTTGGAGTAGGAATTCGTAATTTCCCTCTTGTTGGTGGTGGTGGATCCTTCTGTCTCCTCAGGTCGAAAGAAATATTATTATTTTCAGATTCTGTTTTCAATGACTCTGGTTTCTCATCTTCTCGAAAGGCTCTGGATCTATAAGCTCTATCCACTTTTCTTTCTTTTTTTTTTTTTTGTTAACCAAAAAACATAAAAACGAGTCCTGGGTGAAATTGGAAATTGTAGGACCGTTCCAAGAAAATCTAGTTAAGAGGCTCCGCCTCCAACTCCGAAAAATCGATAACACCAATCCAGCATCTTACTTATATACATTTCCCTACACTCACATTATACCTACAACCGAATAAGAATTTTTTTTTAGACAAAAAAATATATATATATATCTTGTAAGAACGGAAAAGTCCTTAAGAATTTTTCTAATTAAGAGACAATAGAAACTTATTATAAGACAAAATTTGTACGGAAATAACAATTCCAATGTCATCTTATGCTCCAATTACACCATACTTCAACCTTCCCTGTCACTTCAAACTTTCATCCAATCTTTTACTAACCTTATCAATCACAATCACCTCTGGCTACTTTAAAGTAGTTGTAAGTTGTTGTTTTTTTAGAACTTTTTCTTCTTTTATTATAAATTATTTATAAAAAAAATTTTTTTTTTTATTATTATTATATTAATTCATAAACTTTAAGTTAGGTAAACTAGCCTCAAAATGTTCTATTTTTTAACTTCCCAAAGTTTATATTGATTAATTATAAATTTTTTCTTATTTTTGACCTTTTATTATGTAAACTTACTCATATTAACTACTACTTTTTATAAAATTTTTTGAAAACCATATTGTTGAAAAATTTTATAAAAATTTTATTTTTCGGCTTATGTAATTGGGGCATTAGTATTACTAACGTAGTTGGGCAAAACAAAAAAAAAATTTATTATTTTTATTTATTATTATTTTGAATTATATTAAAATTGTATATGTACATGGAATTCATAATGAGTGCTACAAGTTGAAAAACTTATAATCTCAAGTGAAAAAAAATGTGTATATAATTGGTAGGTGATACAGGGTGTTTTAAATTTCCCTCTCTGCTCTACCCTATGTACAGGATGTTAATCAAAAATTTGTATACTTTTGTACCAAAAATGACTATAAAATACATAAAATATGCGTTTTTGATGTATTTTTATGTTTTTTATTTTTTATTGTTCGTGAAATAAATACAGATTCATGACGATAAAAACTTATTATTTATTCTCCACTTTTTCTAAAACAAAGATTAGACAAATTAGTACACAGGTATTGAGAATCATAAAGTTAAAAAAAATTTTTTTTTTTTTTTTGAATTGATACAATTTGATATGAATAATTTTTTTAAATTAATATATATAATAATTTCGTTGGTTAACTTCACCCCACTTCATGGTTTGTGTTATTAGTTGAGTTTTCTTAATTTTGATGAATGTGGTGATAGAGTAGGGAAATGTAACCTTGATCATTCTGTATAAAAAAATTTTTTTTTTTTTTTTAAATTAGTATTGACTTTCATAAGTTTTTTATATGGGGGGAAAGTTGGAAATAAAGTTGCTTCAAAGTTACAGACAGTATACTGGGTGCAACAATGTTTTTTATTATTATTTTTTATTAATTTNAATAAAGTTGCTTCAAAGTTACAGACAGTATACTGGGTGCAACAATGTTTTTTATTATTATTTTTTATTAATTTTTTATTATTATTGTACATTATGAAATTAATGTAGTTCGTATGCTAATTTCCCCTATGGCTTTTATAATATCTAGTCCAAAGAAATTACCGAGTTGATCGTAAAGTTAAAGAGGTTGTTGGGAACGTGTGAAGTTTTTATAAAATTTTGAATAAAAAAAAAAGAGTTCATATCCTTTGTACTCGTAAATAAGAGAAGAAAAATGGACAGTGATTGGATAATAGATGAGTTGAAAAAAAAGAGCGCTATTTTTAAATTTTGAATTTGATTTTCTCTCCACCTGACTCATTTTTTAACACGAGTACAATGACTTTCAGTTTCTTTTGCCTCAACTCTCCCTCTTTTCTTTTCTTTTAAATTATTCTCAATTTTTTTTTTTTTTTTTTTTTTTTTTTTTTTTTTACAAAAGAATTTTGAATTTTTTTTAATTTATTTCTCAAGCTAGAGTTTTTTTTTCATCCACTAAAATTTTCTCGTTTCTTTCAAATTTTAAAAATAGATTATAAAATCCGTTTATCATCTTCATCATATTCTGTTCCTACTGTATGAATTTTTCTTCATTAATTCAATTTCTTTATTCGAATTGAAAATATTTTTTTATAAATTTTGTTCTCAAAATCATGATTTAAAAATAAAATTTTTTTTTTTTCAATATAAACTATGATAAAATAAGGAATTATTTCCAATACTTTTGAAAACTTACCAATTGTTAGTGAGGTTTTTTCTTTTTTTCTTTTTTTTTTTTGTAATTGAATGTGCAAATGTTTAAACTTTTTTTTTTAAAGTGTAATTTCTGAGTACACTACTGTCAAGAGTTCTTGTCAGACATAAATGTCACCTTATAAAATTNAAAAAAAAAAAAAAAAAAAAAACATCAAGTGTTGGCGCGTAACAATAGGAACAGGTTCTTATGTTTGAGATAGCGGTCGTTTCAAATCCTGTCAATCATACGAATCTCTTCCTGGATACACAAAAAAGTGTCAGATCTCTGTAAAGATGGTTAGATTCTCTCAAATGTTGAATAAATTTTTTTTTTTTTTGTAGTTTCCCGCCAGTTGTGAAATATGACAGTATCTGGAGATTGACATGGACACCCTTGTCAAGTGTTTTGGACAGAGGTCGAAAAAAAATACATTTTAGACTCAAGTATGTAAATTAGCTGAGTGTTAAAAAAAAACAATTGAAATGATGAATTTTTTTTTAATTTAGAGTTCTGTGCTGCTTCATTTTAGAATTCTGATGAATGTACCTTTTATTACAGGATGAATTTTTTGAAAATATGTATCATTATGTNGAAATATGACAGTATCTGGAGATTGACATGGACACCCTTGTCAAGTGTTTTGGACAGAGGTCGAAAAAAAATACCTTTTAGACTCAAGTATGTAAATTAGCTGAGTGTTAAAAAAAAACAGTTGAAATGATGAATTTTTTTTTAATTTAGAGTTCTGTGCCGCTTCATTTTAGAATTCTGATGAATGTACCTTTTATTACAGGATGAATTTTTTGAAAATATGTATCATTATGTTGAAATTTCAGTTTAAAAAAAAATGTGTTGTTTTTTAAGCTTTTTCTTTAAACTTTGAACTTTGAACTATCAATTTTGTGCAAATTTCGAACATTTATAATTAAAACTCCCCTAAACAATCTGGCAACATTGTGAAAAAAAAAATTGTAGGAAATTTCAAAATAAGATCCTTGCAAAAGTTCCACATGAAAAGACACTGAGAATGAGTGATGATGATTATTGTTGAACCTTAAAAGATAATAGATGAATAATTTGAAAAAAATTAGCCAATAGAAAACTTTGTAGTCTGACACTTTATTATTGATATTCCACAGTTTGGCACATGGTACTGAAGAAAATTTACGTCGGTTTTTTTTTTCTCGATATCCAAATAATATTAAATTTGTAGTAAAACGACCCTGCCTTTGGATTCACTGGGAAATTCAAATTCTCTTCTTCCAACGTCGAAGAAAGTTTTTTTTTTTGGTGAGAAAAGGCAAGTAACCGAGATTTTGTCCGAGATCTTCCACTTCCTGTTGTCTTCCCTCCGGAAGGTTGAGGGGGTTAACCGCGAAGGTTTGAATTTTTTCTTTGCGTTACTCAGACAATAGGACATTTGTCTTCTGATTTCTTCGTACAGAGAATTAGACTAAACTTTCACACAGAAAAAGAGAACTATCAGAGGATCCATTACCACACTAATCCTTCACTAATCTGTTGATCCGAAAAATTCCCGTTTCCAGAGACTTGAAAAGAAAAAAAATTAAGAAAAGGTCATGAGGTCATAGATATAAGAATTATAGAGATCAGAGCATGTTTGACTCAAAAATAATTATCGAAAATGAAGAATTTACAAAGAAAAAAAATACATTTTGTTTTTGGACATAATTTTCAAAACTTGTACTAAAAGTATAAGGTGCACAACTCTAAAATTGATGGCAGAATTCAAACATTAATAATTTCACTTGTAATATTATTTAACATTGAGTTTATCCAATGAATATTTAAATGTTTTTGAGACAAAATTGTAATTAAAATTGAATCAAGATTCCCTGAGTATTCTGGATTTGATTAATTTAGTAAAGTGTTGAAGCAACGTGATAATAATTTTTGTTTTTGAAATTAATTTTAATAGTTGATATAAGAATAAATGATTGAGTTCAATCAACCATGCTCTGTTTAGGGGTAATATGATAAAAATTTTTTTTGATTACCTGGGGGCATGTAGTCTGGACTGGCTCTTGATTGGGACATGAGGTCTTGAGACTGCGCCATGATTCCTTGTGGGAAGTTGGAATTAGGTGGTTGGGAGTCAGGGCCCATGATACCCTGGGGGAAGTCTTGGAGGCCCTGGGCCTGATTCTCCAACGAAACGGGCACTGTAATCCAGCCAAAGTGGGTTGAGTTCAACTGATCTGGGGTCAAGTGAGGTCACGGAGAAAAGAGGAGAGGTACCTGGTGGGAAAGCCTGTTGCCCTGGGAAGAATTCATGAAATCCACCTCCGCCACCTGGTCCATAGGGAAACTCGGGGAACTTAGCTTCAGCAAAGTAAGGGAAAGGCTGGTTCGGGCCGTCGTCCATACTCGGGCTCATATTCATCGGGAATCCTCGCATTTTCCGAGTTGATCCGAAGAATGGTCCTCGACCCATTGATGTTAACTGTTTCAGTCTCCGTTCCTTACTCCGCTTGTTCTGAAACCAGACCTGCGTAGAAATAATGAAAAAAAAAAAAAAAAAAAAAAAAAAAAAAAAAAAAAAAAAAAAAAAANAAAAAAAAAAAAAACCAAACAAAAATAAAAGTTTAGTCAAATAGTCAATACAAAAAAATAAAAAAAAAAAATAAATAAAATATGACAAGAAGGCGTGTGCTCTGAAGTGTCTCACTTGAATGACTCTCATGGGTAGACCAGTTTCCTTGGCTAGTTGCTCTCTGATATGCCTTGTAGGCTTGGGCGTCTGTGAGAAGGCAGTTTTGAGGATCTCTAGCTGCTTGGCCTTAATAGTTGTCCGAGGACCCCTTCGTTTTGACCCTGCTGATGAGTCCTCAGGAGATTTGTTCTCTGCCCCTGGATCCCTTGACTCACAGTCCCCATCCATGGAACCCTGGAGAAGACAGGATGAGTGAGATAGAATAGAACCTTGGATACACACAATCAGTCAGAGAACACCCTTTGAAAAAGATCAAGGGGAGAGACCCTCAGTCGCTACCAGAACTCATTTACATTTTCTACTTCGGTAAACATAGTTCTGAGACCAGATTCCTATCACTTTCCCCAACAGTCTACTGGGAATTTATAACCATTATTCTCAAAATATCACCGCATTCAGCTCCCAACAGAGTCAGTTTTTTTTTTTATATTTTGGCAAGAAAGATAGAAATGAGAAACTGGGATTCGATCCCAGAGGTCAGAGTGAATCTCTCTCAGAAGACTATCTTACATCTGAGTCATTTTCGTCCTTGTCAGGGTTACTGTTGTCACCAGAAGAAGTTACAGGGGTTCGGACATCCGTATCATGTGAGGTACCGAGGGATCCAAGACTTTTAGTAGGGGTAACCATTCCAGGAAGAGTTCCTCCTGGACTCAGTCCTGATAGGTGGTGTGGGGTCAAACCCCCTTCCAATAGTTCGTCTTCGTCATCGTCTTCATCATTTGAAAAGAGAGAGTCTGTGAACAGGCATAAAAATTTAATGTCAAATCAACTGCTCTGTATATAGTTTCTTCATTTTTTTATTTTTTTATTTTTTTTTTGTACAACTCTCGTCGGACATGTTCGAAATCTGTAGATAAATCTCAAAATAAATCAAAAATCAATGGTTATTAATCTAAAAAAGTCATAAGTAAAAATTTTTTGATTGAAAATGATAATGAAGGGACCGTTGATGATGTAGTTAGGGTCTGAAGACACACCACGAACTTAGTGATTCAAAGGTCTGGAGACATGTATAAGACAGACGATTTCAAAAAAATCTGAAACGGATCTACTGGTTTAGAATTAATCCGATTTCCTTCTCAAAGTACCATGTAGCTAGATTAACTCTGATATATGGATTATTTAGACTTGAGGATAGGCTACCTAATCCCTTTGTGGTTTGTCCTCATCCTACACAAAGCCCCCCAAAAATATATCATTTTGAATTTGAATTTTTCGTTATGGTATTCCTTTTTGGAGTCATATGCATTAGAAAACAACTTACATCTAAAACCTTCGGTTTCAATTTTGAAATTTGGCCTTACTTAGGGATAAAAAAGGAATTAAAAATTAAATCTTGTCTTCCTCAATACAGTGAGATTTTTTAAGAATAGGAAAGTTGGCGGACTTTTTAAATTTTAAATTTTAACTTTCATACTCTCACAGGCCCAGATGTCTTCTTATTGGTTAGAACGTGCGCCAACTTTCTTTTCATTTTTGATCAGACTTACTAACTATTAGATTGTTGGATAAAATGACAGAGGGGGTTGGGGGGTCTTTTGATTAATTATATCTTTCATATAGCGTGTGATTGGTTAGTAATTCTGGTCTAACGTGGAGTTAATTTGATCTTCTATTAATTCAAGAAACCAATAGGGAATTTTTTTTTTTTTTTTTTTTTTTTTTTGGGTTTGGACACAGGAGGGAAAGTTTGAACGTCTGGTGTTTTTGAATTTTGAACATTTCTTTTCTCCCCTTCGAACCATTCGTGTTTACACTTTTTCGGTTTCCTTTACTTCATGGACCCTTGGGAATTTTCAACAAATATTTTATATTTCCCTTTCCTACCGACCCACACGCCATACAGAGAGACCCTTCAGTCAATTTCATATGTATTTGAAGGTTACAAAAATATAGGGCCATCCTGTACATTAAATTATTTTTTTTTTTTTTTATTTTTTTTTTTGAAATTAAGTCTTGACTATTATAAATCAAAATCATAGGAAATTTATATCCTATTTTTAAGTTTAAATATATTGGATCATTTAATAAGAATACCAGGGAGAAAATGAAAAATTCAAATTTCAGATTCGAATCTGATAATTTAAATCTGATTGGTTGAATAATTTATTTTAAGAACATTTCTTATTATTGAAAGGCACGGTATACTTATTAGATTATAACTTCTACCCTTAAGTATACTCTAGGTCTGAGCAAAAAAAAAATATTATAATATTTTATATAATATTTTAAATAATATTCCTTACAAAGAAATTAAACCTAATGAAATGACCTTACATAAAAATATTTTTTAACGAGTAAATATAATTTTACTCTTATTTCATTGGTTGTCGTTGTGTAGAAGTTCAAATTTCAAATTTACCAATCACAAACAACCTTCTCCCCTAATCTGACTCAATGACTCAAAAATTTTTACATATCCGTACATTACAACTTGCTTAGAAAAAGTTGCTAAATCAAATCCCCTGCTGAGACTTTCACTACTAACAAAAAAAAAAAAATTTTTTTTTTTCAACATTTGAAATATTCTGTATCTTTCTGAAAAGACCTACAACACCAGGGAGTCTATTTTACAACCGCTCTGTACCGTAAAATATGAAAATAATAATAAAGTATTAGAACTTATTGTTGGAGTATGATTGTAGGATATAAGGTATGACCTTCATAGGTCACCAAAGGCTATAGCACTGTAGAATTTTCAATATTAATAAAAATTAAAATACAAGGTTAATCAAAATTTTGAATCTGAGTCAAAAAATTTTTTTCTCTAATTTCTTTAAAAGTAAGATTAGAGAGTGTTAATTGAGCGCGCTTAATTTGAAATCTAAAAAATTGGTCAATATTACTTATAATAAGATCTTAGTCATTTTCAAATGAAAAATATTATACATAGTGTGAAATGGAAATGAAATTGAGTTATATAGTATTTACTAATATAATAATAATTTTATAATTACTAATATATATTTATTTACACCTTTGATGTTATTATTGGCTTATCTTTGACAATTTTGGGTAAAGTTGATAGAAAAAAAATGGGACAAAAAATTTTTGATAGTACTGTACTTTTTTTTTTTTTTGATCGCTTTAGGCTGCAGAGTGGTGCACTAGTATACTAGTAGGAATGTTCATCGATTAATCTGAAGAATAGAGTTTATTTGAGTCATTCTAAGGGTATGTAGTATCTACCTCAGACTTTTAACCTCTTCGGATCAGTTTTGGCTACCTATAGAGATAAAATGTGACCTGAAAGTAATATATTGTTACCTTGTTTGGCTTGTATATAGTCATCTTTACAGATGAACTTGGAGTCGTCAAGGACATATAGTTCTTCTCCAGTGGACAGCTGTCTCCGACAGATCGTACAGGTAAAACAATTGAGATGAAAGACTTTATCACGAGCCTTTCGAACCATGTCCTGAGGTGAGATCCCTTGAGCACAACCCGCACACTTCGTACCGTACCGTCTGAAATATTTTGAATCAATCATTCCTTGCAACTTATATATTATATATATATATATTTCCAATTTTAGTGAAAATTATTAGCAAAAAGCTTCAAGGATTTTCAAAAGTATATACTCATGTTATAAGTTGATGTTTAAAATTTAAAAAAAAAATCTATTAATCACATTGCAATATCCTTACTTCAAATCTGATTGAATTTAAAAACAAAGAAATATTTTAGCCTTGCATTATGGGACAACCGGTATATTTGTATTTTTTTTTTTTTTTTTTTTTTTTTTTTTTATAATACAAGGCTGTNTCATTTTTTATAATACAAGGCTATTCTTTTACATTTTTTACAATACAAGGCTCTTGTGCCGACTTTTGATTCAAAAAAACAAAAATTATTGTAAAATAATAGTAGTTTCTTGCCTTTAGTGGTTGAAGATGAGTAGTAGACAGGAGATAAAAATTTAACAAAATTTTTTTTCAAAATAAAAAAAAAATCTTTATATCTTTTTTTTTTGTGATTGGAACGATATGAGTTTTATGAAGAGAATATTGGGGGAAGATAAGAAATGAGTATAATTTTGGCACACACCCTTCTCACCCGAAAAATTTTTTTTTTTTTGAGGGGCTGTATTTATGGGGCGGAGCAAAGTTCCTCCTTAAAAACCCACGGCATAGATTAAGAAAACGAGATTTGAAGATTATCATTCATCTGTCTTTAATTCTCATCTTATGGATTCAAAAAATGACGTACAGTGTGTTCAAAGGTCAACTTATTGCAAAAAAAAATCTATCAACTCATTCAGTAAATATCGGCCTAAAGAAACACAAAAAATTTTTTTTATTCAAATTCAACCAAATCAGATTGAAATAACAATAATTTCAAATCTGATTGGTTGAATTTGAATTTTCGTCTCGGGTCGGGAGAGTCTCATTGAAAGATTCAATAGAAAATAATAATTTTAAAAATTTTAGTTTTTTTTTTTAAACCTACTCCAAAATCTCAAACAAATATGATTTAACAAAAAAAAAATGAATGCTCATTTTGAAATATCAAATAAAATCCAAATAAATAAACAATCTTAATGTTAGCCTTTAAAAAATTATAATGATTTTTAGAATAATAATAATAACAAAAATACTAAAATCCATTCGATTGTTTAATAATATGATTAATTAAATATTAATAAAAAATATTCAAACAGTTAAGAATTTCCCAAATTTTCTTTATATTTACATATAAAATTCTTTAAAATTCTTTAAAATTCTTTAAAATTCTTTAAAATTCTTTAAAATTCTTTAAAATTCTTTAAAATTCTTTAAAATTCTTTAAAATTCTTTAAAATTCTTTAAAATTCTTTAAAATTCTTTAAAATTCTTTAAAATTCTTTAAAATTCTTTAAAATTCTTTAAAATTCTTTAAAATTCTTTAAAATTCTTTAAAATTCTTTAAAATTCTTTAAAATTCTTTAAAATTCTTTAAAATTCTTTAAAATTCTTTAAAATTCTTTAAAATTCTTTAAAATTCTTTAAAATTCTTTAAAATTCTTTTTTTTTGTTTTTGTTCTTCAGTCTCAGTCTCAAGTCTCAGGGTTTCACCAAACCCAATAATTTCCATTAGTAAAAATTTTGCAATAATAAAAAAAACACCTGAAAATTTGGGAGTTGAGGGGTGAATTAAACAACTTTTTAAATCAAGTTACATCCGCTAACCTTTGCCATTTGCCATTNTAAAATTCTTTAAAATTCTTTAAAATTCTTTAAAATTCTTTTTTTTTGTTCTTCAGTCTCAGTCTCAAGTCTCAGGGTTTCACCAAACCCAATAATTTCCATTAGTAAAAATTTTGCAATAATAAAAAAAACACCTGAAAATTTGGGAGTTGAGGGGTGAATTAAACAACTTTTTAAATCAAGTTACATCCGCTAACCTTTGCCATTTGCCATTTGCCATTTGAAAATTATAATAAAAAAAAACGCATTTTTTTTTTTTGCAAATTGATCAAAATTGTACCATAAGGTTAGTTCTTGTGGTTAGTTGTAGAGTAATAAAAAAAAAAAAAACTCAACTAGAATAATTATTAAGAAAGATGAAGGGTTGTAGGAAGATGACGACGGAGNTGCAAATTGATCAAAATTGTACCATAAGGTTAGTTCTTGTGGTTAGTTGTAGAGTAATAAAAAAAAAAAAAAAACTCAACTAGAATAATTATTAAGAAAGATGAAGGGTTGTAGGAAGATGACGACGGAGGGGNTAAAAAAAAAAAAAACTCAACTAGAATAATTATTAAGAAAGATGAAGGGTTGTAGGAAGATGACGACGGAGGGGTTGTTATTGGTTGATTTCTTTTTTTTTTTTGAAGCGACTGAAGAGGTCATGGTGAGGTCAAACCGCTGTGAGCGTTTGAATTTATTGTAAATGAAATATTATTTTGTCGTGATGTTGTTGTTGTGTAGTTATAAAAGTCGTGTAGTAGGTAGCTAATTGTTAATTGTTAGTCTGAGATTTGATAATACTAAATAAGCTCCTAGATATTACTTTTTTGAGCATTTAGACTATTATATTCTGATTGGAAGATGGGGAGAAGGGAGAGAAATTGAAGGTTCATCGAGAAAAAGTGGGGGAGGGGGGGATGAGGGGTGTAATTACTAAGGGGGTAATTTCAGCTGGTCAACCATCAATTAGACTCTTAAGACTTTTGACCAGAAACCTATAATTTCCAACACCGGATTTCAAAACTTTCTTATAAAGAACGTGACTTCATTTTCCCTATTGACAAATTACTCATCTTCGGATTTATAACAAGACAATAGAGAAATAATAGCCCACGCCCGAAATTACCACACAAAGCGAAGGCTACTGAAAGGATACACTTATTATTAGAAATTGGATTTACAACATTCATTTCAATTATCATTATACAACAACACAGACATGAGGACATCACATAAATACAGGTTTCAAAAATTTTAAGAAAAAAAAAAAAAAAAATTTTAATGCAAAAATTATATAACGAATAGTCAATAAAAATATACAGTGCGTTCAAATAAGAAGGTGAAATTTTTGAAAAATGATTTTGCAGAAAATGAAAAATTGAGTANAAAATATACAGTGCGTTCAAATAAGAAGGTGAAATTTTTGAAAAATGATTTTGCAGAAAATGAAAAATTGAGTAATGTCAAAATTTTACATTATTACATTATGAACTACTCAAGTTTGACTTTTAGCAAAGATGGTTTCAAAACAATTGAGAAGAATTGAATTTTTCTGTCACAAGACTCTTAATTTGTGGGATTTTTAAAAAAGCTAGTGCCGAATTTTCGCCTTCTTATTCCAACACACTGTATAATATATAAGTAACGTAATATTCATAACGGCGGCGTCTTTGTTGTCTAACAGGTAACTTATGAATTACTACTACTTTATTTGATTGAAAGAAATTTCAGATTTTGATATGGTAGATATGGATAATTTTATTTGATATGGTAAATTGAAAATTTTTTTTTTTTTTTTTTTTTTGCTTTTCGGGTTAATTATTAAAGTAAAGTGGTTAAATTTGAATTTTTGAAACTTTTTAATATCCATTTTCTAATATTTTATTAATCCTTTTGGTATTAATTTAAAACAAAAAAAAAATGATATGGGGGAGGGGCGAGGGGATGAAAGTGGTAGGTGTTACGGGAGTACAAATCTAATGTTTATTTATAATATTTATATATTTATATTATTTGTAATAATATATTTATATTTATTTAGTGTTTTTATAGATAGGTTCACAGTGTCAACTTATTTAAAAATTGTCTAGTTGATTTGATATTAGATCTTTGTGTATCAATTGACAATAGGTTTGTTTGGGCGTGTGACAAATCACGTTGTCGATTGGTGATGATAAGATTTTCACTCTGGCGTTCATATGTTGTATAAAGATAAAGATTAAAATTGTGTAATAATTATCAACAATGTATAAAAAATAAAAATCATAAGAACATCATTTTATGTCTAGTTTTTACTTTCAAACAATTGAATTTTTTTTTTTTTTTTTTTGATAAGATTAATAAGTTTATATATTTTTATTCAGAGAATTTTGCCGATTTATATTGCTCATGTGGTGGTGCTCTTTTATGTAAAAATAAGGGTTTTAATTATAAAAAATTGAAATTTAACTTTATATTATTATTTTTAGTCTAAAAATTTTATTTTATTAAAAAATTTATTTTTTTTTTTATTTTTATTTTTTTACTTTTTAATCAAAAAAAAAAATTTAACAAATCAAATAATTCCTTTTTACATATCAGAATTGAATAATTGTTTTAAAATCTTGTGGAGTAACATTTTGCTTTTTATCATAAATCACTATAACAAACTAATCAATCAGTAGACTCGACTCAAGTGGTATGATATAAAAATGTTTATAAAATTAGAATTCAGTGACAATAAATAAATGTGTATTTTTTATTTTTTATTTATATTTTTTATATTTTTTACTACCTATAGTAACAACAATAGAAGAAATAAAAGATCAATTGTTTCATCAGTTATTATTTTTACTCATAATCCTATAATTTCCAACCCGCTCAAATTTCAAATTTGATGTCGCTAGTTGAAAATTTTTTTTGAAATTTTGGGACAAAAAAAAAATTTGTGGAAATTAATATTCAGAATTTAAACCAAAGATTATGAAATAGAAGAAGAAATGGTAATAATAAGTGACTACAATTATGGTATCTAACTTGAAAAATATTTTAAGCATAGGTAATAACAAATTTTATTGTTATGATATAATGATTCTAATAAAAATAAAAAACTTTCGATTTATAAGAACAATTTATTTATTTCTTATAAGACCAACCAAAATTGATAATTGGATGAGTAATATTTATCAATTTTTATTTATTTATTGTCAACAATAGTGTCAACAACGGTGTCAACAACAGTTAGGTTATAATTTTTTTTTTCTTTTTTTTTTATAAAACGAAAGAAATTTAACTTTAAAGTTTAAACCAATGACAACTAATTTTGAGTGATGTTAAGATAGAATTTAAGGTATTTAAAAAAAAAATATTATAAAAAATCTTACCTGAAAAAGTCGTTTTTGCAGAAAAGTTTATTTTCTCGACTAAAGCACTTGTCGGAGAGTATGTTCTGACAGTCGAAACAACGGACACAGGAAGTGTGCCAACTTCTTTCCAGGACCGTGACGAGGAATCTGTCCTGGATGGCCTTTTCGCAGCCTGCACAAGTAATGATCATATCGACAAGGACGGGATGACAGGGGCGGCCACGACGACAGGACACCTGGACACCCACACTCCTCCACGGACGAGACACTTTGACCACTGAACAAACAAACAATAATTTATAGAGAGAAAATTAGTCACCCGAACTGTCGAGCGATGAAGAGACAACTGGTCCTATCACAATTCCTCACTCCAAGTATCTATTCATATCAATTACTAACTACCACTCAACTCAGGGTCATGTCAAGTGGGCCACTGTCAACATGTCCAGACCTTCTCACTCTCAATTCATTCAGTTTCAAGGAATCATAATTCACTTTTTAGAATTTTCACCAATAGGAAGAGGATCTTCACCGTTAAACGTTTCGATTAACCCTGATTTTCCTTACTCAAACTAAAGATTTTTTTTAGAAATAATATGAAATTAAACGACCAATTTCTATTGGTTCACTCAGCCTTGTTGGTGTAGAGTTTAGAAAATTGGCTCTTCGGTATCACGGTGAGCTTGATTTTTAACTTAAATTGAGTTCCATTGAAGTGGAAGTGAAAAATGGTTGTTGAATCAATTTAGTGAAACTTGTGGAGCTATTAGTTTCTACAACCTCGGTGCTGGGTTTAGGTTGGAAACAAAAAAAAAATGATGACAGTTGGTACTTTTTCGTCACTGACAAAGGATGATGGTACTGAAGAATCCCAAAGGCTCTTATTGGTTCTTTTCCCTCTCAATTGATATGATGGAAAATCTAAGTAGGAGGATTAATTCTTTGATGAACCGTTGGGAACGGTGTGTTGAGTTAGATAATTGAGTCTTTCATTAACTTTTTATTAGAAACTGAATCTTAATTTTACTGAACTTTATGGTGGTAGAGAGAAAAATTTGATATATTTGTAATGAAATGTATAAAAACCGAAAGGTTATTGGTTGATTGTGACCTGTTATTGACCTCTGTCTGTCTATGCTCTGACCTCTGCAGGAGTTGGAGTTAGACTGACTCAGACGGGTAGGAAAAAGAACTGAGAGTTCTGGTTTTTTTCTGTTTCTTTTGTCATGCGTTTCTGAGTGAATGTTCTGTCTGGTCTAAGAGACTCATTGGTTCGTCCAATGGGAAGGGAGGAGGAGTCACGGTTCTCAAAAGTACAACCCTAGAACACGGAAACCACAGTTCTTGAGGCCTTTTCGTCACCAAAATCTTAAGAAATTTTTAGAAACGGGCATTTAGTTTCCAATCATTACATCAACCTTGACCTTTTTCATCATCTACCCCAACATCATCCAGTCTACCTTTTAAAATTAAATTTAAAATATAAAATTTCACAATTACTATCATTATATTTGGTTTAATTGTTGCACAAACTATTCGTTAGAATCCGAATATTGTTCACTGGACCTTCATTGTTTTAAATATCATCGAATTATAAAATTATGATAAATTATTACCGCGGACAAGGTTGACAAGTCGGGTTATACATTTCATTTTTTATCTGTCTGTTTTTTTTTTAGAATTTACTATAGGGTGGAAAAGTTATGACCAAAGTGATACAGTGGTCAGTTATTGATTATTCATTTTTTATAAACCACACCTATGACTTGCTCGCTCTATTATCGAAAAAAAAATTCTTTTTTAATGTTACTATAGCAATGAATCAAGTTTAATTAAATTTTTAAGAAAAAATTCTTAACTCAGTTCATAGAATATTCATACTCTAGGTATATTTTTAGACTTAGGTTAAATGATTTACTTAACTTTACCTAGTCTGTAACCTTCATTGAGCGTAATAAAGGGTGAGTGTGAAACTGAATGTAATGTTATAAACAACTTTTACTCAATTTTATAAATTTGTAAAAAAAAATTTTTTTTTTTTTGTTTATAATTTTGGTCTTAAAACAATTTTCAATTGTTGATAGAAATGGTCAGATTTTCTGATTTGTAGAAATTAAAATCTCACTTAATAATTAATTACTTATGAAAGTTGGAGTTAGTTGAATACCAACTAAATTTATAGTCCGCGGTTTCTCTACTGTTCCCATACTCTTATTAATTGATGTATCCTAAGGAGTAATTTCAAAAATTCTTTTTAATATTTATTCTTATTATTACTACTCATTCAAAAAACAAGAAAATTTACGGAGATGACCAATTGTTCAAAATAAAAATAAAATTTTTTTTTCAAATTTCCAAAAAATTACAAGACCAACTCTTCTTCAAGATCAACAATCTTCCTAAAAATTTTGAAGCATGTAGAGAAAATTATTTATGACTCAATTCATTTTTTCTTACTTTTCATCTCAAGATTTCATCAATTGTTGACATTTTAGTCTATGTATTAGTATTAATTATTGTTGTTATAAACAGAGAAATGTTTTGGTTTAGAACAATGAAAGTAAAAATACTCCTCCCAATTGGGAGGTTGAATTGACGTTGTTGATGAGAACCTCCTCAATTGGTAATGACTACACAACGAACAACAATAGGATGATCTAAAATTTTAGATGAGTAATAAGAAATCTCCTTTCGGCAAAACAACAATCTCAACAACAATGAAAACTTTTCCTGACTCTCAAAATCATTGTCTCGGCTCAACAGGGGTCGACGTGTCCAAGTATTCCTTATTACGTTTTTTTTTTTTGAATCTCCCTCTACAGAACTCAGAACTCTCTTGCTGATTTCTTGGACTCTACCCTCCTCAAATATAATTAATTTAACCATTGATTTAATTCGTACGTCTGCGAAAACTCAACAGTTTTATACTCATCAGATTATACAAGTCAGTAGTCCGTAGAACAAAACTCTTGAAGCAACAAGAGTATGGATTCAATTTAAAAAAAAAAATTATTTTTTTTTCAAATAACCAATGAGAAAATACGAAACAGCAGGAATAGATTCAGTAGATAGTGTCACTTCTTCAACTCTTCAATTTTTTTTATCTTTGACCAGGTCATATTCTAAATGTCAAGTTTTCAATGTCAACACTTTTGTTTCAATTTTGAAATTTTTTTTTACAACGTTTTACCTCCAGACTTTGATTAGATGATAAATGTAATATTAAATTACAAAAAAAAAAAAATTTTTTTTTGTTTCTCAACCAATAGGAACCATTGTGGATCCATTTTCTTAAGGATTTGAACTCGTTTTTTTTAATCTGAACGGGTGCTAATGAGTTTCTGTATTCGAAGGAGGTGTGTTTGTCTGTCTAAAACGTAAAAAGGGTGGAAATTGAGTGAAATCTCATTTCCAGGAGAATCGTTCAAGTAGGACGACGACGGCTGAAGCTAAACACTGATCCTCACTACTGCTTCTTCGTTCCCATCATCTACAGACAAAATTTCCAACCCTGTAATTAACTGGGCAGGGTCTCGTAATACACTTTCCCACTCTTATATATCCCAGCACGACCCCAAAAAAAAAAAATAAATAAAAATATTAACATGGGCTGGAAGTGACGAGGATTTGAAATTTCCTGCCACGAAGACATACAAAGGTCAACCGTCCTCATCCTCATCATGGTTGTCAAGGAACAAGTGAGGATCTTGTGAGTTTATGACAGGTTGCCAAGCATCTTTTCAAAATATCAAAGACATTTGAGGTCACTTGACCAAATACCGAGTCTTCGAGTACAAATAAGGGAAGAAAGAAAAAATTTAAGTTTTTAGCCAATCAGATTCGACTATTATTCGACTCTGATTGACTGAATTTGAATTTTTTTTTTAATTTTCTTGGAATAGAAAAACTTGGGGATAGAAACAACTAATTAGTTAACAACTCATAGTGTTTAAGTTTTGTACAAACTAGACAAAGTTGTTGTCTTATGAGTTCACATGTCAAAGTGTCAGTATAGTCAACTAGTCAGTTATATAGTCAACTAATAGTTAACTATAACTTAATTATTGTTTCTTTTGTCTTTCATTCTTAGGACAAGATTGACGTTATGTAGTTTTGATTTATAAATTTGGAAGATTTTTTTTTTGTAAGTAAAATATTGTTGATTCTGTTGATATAGTAAGGTGTAGAAATTGTGTACTTCTGATTGAGGAGAAGAGATGTTGAGTGAGTTAGTGATCCATTTAATTCAAATTGCCAAGAAGGGATATTCGAGCTCACCGACTGAACCACTCCCTGGACGTGAATTTGATCTAAAAATTTCAATAACATTCCCACCAACTATACCCAAAATGTACCAAAAACGAAAGATGATGGCTGCCAGTGAGAAAATTGTTGCACAGAAAGTCATCTCGAAGGTATTGTGATTGAATCCGTAATTACGAATACGCTGTGACTTCCCAGTTGGAATTGGAGTAACATCATGAGCATCAAGTAATTCAACTAAGATACCAATAGCCAAGAGTTCGAGGAAGAGCCGGAACTAAGAAAATATAAAAATTAGTTTACTCCATTTTTTTTTGTTGTCTAAAAAATTTCAAAATAAGACAATGACATGAGTAAGAGATCTCCTAATTGGGATTTTGTTTCTAAAATAAAAATACATTTTTGTAATACATTTAAGAGAAATTTGAACTTACGAATTGATAGGGAATAGGCAATGGATCAGGTAGCATACTCTCGTCATAAAATCGACTCCGAATAAGCATGACACATAAGAATGGTAGAGCAAACTCGTAATGGAGGTCAAGGATGAAACATATAAAAGCTAAAAACAAGTTCAGGATAAACATTTCTGTTATAAGCTTGCTCTCGTGCAACTAGAAATGAACATTAGAAATTAGAATTCAGGTCATTTCTATTTTAATCAGATGAGGTCAATGAACTCTAGGAGACTTACAAGGATATGACAGTACGCAACATCGGGATCCTGTTCATTCGGAATGACATGGTTCACAGGTTCAATGTTATCGACACATTGTGGAAAATTTGCATTGATATCCATTTCTCTAACTTAACAAAAATTTAAAACAATTAAATACAAATGAAGTGTGAAAATTTATTAAACCAAGTGAAGAAAATTGACAACCTAACACGTCAAACTCAAGATTACTACTAATAAAAAGTAAAGAAAATTTTGATATTTAAGGATTAAAATCATTAGAGTTCTGCGCAACCGATAACCAGCCTGTTATGCTGTATCGTAGACAAATTATGCTAAAGTAGAGTCGACAGTCATGCTATAAGTAGAGTCGACAATCATGTTGTATGTACAGTCGACAATATTTTAACATTTAGATGCTACGGTAAAGCCACTACTGTATTATCTGCTAAGGGCTAAAGTAAGGTAGCGGGTTTCAATTCTCTTTCAAACCAAAATATGAGAGGGTGCTTGGTTCATTTTCTTGATTTAGAAATATCAATCTCTTGATAAAGAAATAGCACAGAAAGTCAAAGTATTGACTTCCGTTGCCTTACTCCAAGCCCTTTCCTCTTCTAAGAGTGAAGCTAGACACACAGAGTAATTCAATATGAATGTCCAAAATGAATTCATATTTCAAATTTAAATCAATCAGATTGAAATACTCAAATTTAAGTTGAGTCTGTTTATCTAGATATGAGTTTTTAGGAATGATACCTATTCCATTTTCGTATCTGCAGGCATCAACCAATTTCAGTTGTAAGAAAAACATTTAAAAATAATAGCACCATCAATTTTGGGTCAAAAAAAATTTTTTTTTTTTTTTCATTTTCAAATTATTTAATTTCATAATCTGTATTACAAATTACCTGTGACATATGTAACAAGTAATTTAAACTCTAGTTTTCAGTTTACCTATAATTCTGATTGATTTTAGAATCATAAGATTTGCATCAATAGAACAATAATAATTTTCGATTAAAAAAAAAAAAAAAAAAAAAAAAAAAAAATTGTTTTTGATAAAAAAAATTTCGTATATTATAAATAGTTCATTAAAATTCCGTGAATAAAATGTTTTTTTTTTATAAAAACACCACCGAATAAAGTTACTGATATGCTTACCTTTGATTCACTGAAGTAAAAGGAACAAATTAAAAAGATGATAATTATTTTGAATTAATTAAACAATAATATTTAACACTAGAATAATTATTACTTGTCAAAAATAATAATTGATTGAGTTAAAAGTTGGCGACGAACTCATAGAGAAAATGAAGGTGAATGACCTTACCGATAGTCTGACTTTCGGAGCGCGGGAATTTTAAAATTTCAAATTATTTAAAATTTAAAAGTTTAACTTTGCGGGAAATCATAGAGAAGGTAAGAAAGACAAAGGGATAGATAGAGTTCATTTGGTGAGTAATTAGTAATTAGTGTGAAACTAAAGAGCGTGTCGTTGGTAGCAGATGTTGAACTTGAAAAGAGGAGACGAGATGACGACAGGAATGCATAAGGACTTTCAAATCATCACCCGAGCCACCAAATGAGGCGAGACTGCCAAGAAAGAATGGTAATTGATAATTACTTTTCACTTCCTCCAGTAGAAACTTCCCATGACGAAAAGCACTAACGTACGACCACATTCCTAAACAACCAACCAAATTCACTACTTTACTCCTAAATTATCAATCACCAAAGTCTCTCACCGTCTCTTAGATTTCCCATTATTTTCAACTCTACTTACTACTAAAATTTGCAACTCTTTAAAACTATATATTCTCTATTTTAGTTGACTGGAACAGTTGGGAGTATTCAATAGTGTAAAAGAATGATGAGGACGGGAGTCCTGGAATATGTATTCTTCCCGACTCAACAAAGATGAGAAATCATGTAAGAAATTAGCAGGGCGACTCTTCATACCATGGTCGATTTCCTTTCGAAGACACATGGAAGGCATTTTTATTATAACTCTGTTCTCCCTAATTGGGCTCTCAACACTCCAGTTAATCTTCGCCTGGATCCCATCATCACTACCCCTATACTAATTCAAGACAGAGGAAACAAGAACAAATTAGCTCTCCCAATTCAAACCAGAGTGAGGTAAGGTTTATTTTTTTTTTCAGAGACTAGTGACAAAATAGTGCCATTATTTTCGTATTTTTTTTTTCTTTTTGAATTGTTAAGTTTACTTTTTCTTTGCCTTTCCCGCCTCCATGTTGACGTCTGCGAATGCGGAACGTTATCTTAAAAAAAATATACATCTGTCGCTATAAGTCGTACCGAATTAAGGGTCTCAATCTCAACCGTAGACAAAGCGCTTTTACCTTTTACTAACCCATTATTGTATTTCCTGCTGCATAATAATATAAATTCTTGGGTATCTCAAATATAGCTGTTCCTAAATTTAAGTAAATTTTCAGTAATGTACGGTAGCATAAGCCCAGCCCAATCAGAAGAGTCCAACATGAACCTCATCGATACCAAAAAACAAGCAAGATAACAATTATTATGAACTTGGAATAATAAACTAACGGAGGTTGACTTTTATGTCACAGAAGACAAAATATTGCCACAAGGGTTAGGCTCTAAATTCATTATTGTTGAGAGAGTATCAAGAAGGGTTGTAACTAGAGAATTCTAGTTTTTCTGAAATACATAATTTCTGGTGAAGAACCCGCAGACTTACTATTTCTCGTATTCGTAAACATAATTTAAAGATATCTGCCGTCGACGTCGAGCACAGGGTCGGATGTATCAAAAATACAAAAAGTCTTTGGAAGGTAATGTTTTCCGTTTTCTCAGCTCAAAATTGGGATGAGTCCTCCTAACTTCAGAGAAGCCTCAGATCCAATCGGATTCTCAGTTTCCAACACAAATGTAACGTGACGCATGACTTCTTGACCACCGTTTGCCTGAGGAAGAACGTCCTGTTTCAAGATCCAACCAAAAATCGTGTCCTGAGATACAATTACTACACAAGAGAACAGAAACAAAAAACTGTGAGTTATATTTACTCCTAAACACGCTTCACGTTTAAAAACTCAATACCTTTAGTTTTAAACATAAATGAAAACAGTTTTAAATTGTTTTTTTTTTCTTACTTATTTTCTCATTGCCCTCTTTAGTTCTCCATCCAGCCAGTAGATAATCGTCCTCATCTGCTGTGACAACACAAAAAGTTTGCAAAGCCTTCATCGCCATCTCGTAGACTTTGTTGAGGGATTTTTCAAAATAAAGACTCCCACCATACGTCTCCACAATTCCTCGTATTTCCTTGTCTACACTTGGAGTGATGAAGAAAGTGAGACCCTAAGAACAAAATAAAATAAAATTATATACGAGTAAAAGTCATGGAATCTGATAGGATCTTTTCATCTTCTTACAGAAAAGAGAAGATGTCGGTTTGGAATTTTAGAGATTTCGGCGTAGTTTACTTTATACAATCCCACCTTCCCGGTTCTAATGAGATAGTCATTTGTGTCCACAAATTTTCCGCTGGCACAAGACGCTCGGAGCCAAGCAATTGACAAGATTTGATCTTTGTAGCACATAAAAAGCACCAACTTCTTTGTAAGAGCATTCTCCTTGATAACGAGATGTGTTGCCGTTCGGACTTCCTCAACCACTCGCCCTCCTAGACTCTGGATCTTCTCAGTTAGCTATCAAAAAATAAAATCATATTTACTTACAAATTATATCCAGAAATAATTTGGTAAGTTTTTAGTTCTAAAAATTACTCGACTGGATACCATATTACTGAAGAAAAATTCAGCAGTATAAAACCTACATTTAATGAAATGGATGATTTTTACTACCAAAAAATTAGTTTACCAAATCTTTCATGGGAGGACTGAACCCTGACAGCAGAATGACAACTGAGGAAGACTGGATCCTCATTCCTTCTTCTTTGGAGAGAAATAGAGAATCGGCGGAAGGATCTGTCCCTTCTTCCATCTGCGACAACGGATTCCCTCGGTACTCTTCCAAGGCAGTCGCATCCTCCACTTCTTCGTCACACAGTTTCAGATGCTTTCTGAATCCATCGGAAGGAGGAGAATCTGCTGAGCGCTTACTCATTCTGTATCTCTCCACTGCCTCGTTACTCACGCGCAAAGGGGCCTTCCAAGGTGCTAAACAAATAAAACAAAGTTTCCTCAACTAAATTTTAATTTTCAATTCCATGTTATCTTTTTCCATTTAACGTCTTCATACTTTAAGCTTAATCGTTCAGCTATTTTCTGCCACTATAACATGGTGATAGCAAACTTAATTATTAAAATTGATTTAGAATATATATTTAGATCAAATCTTATTAAGATGAGGACAAAAACTTACCCATGAGTGGTGCGACTAGAGCAACATCGAAACTCAAAGGTTGTGGCATATGAAACTGTTGGTACTTGGGACTGTGAATCATTCGAGCGACGCCGGTGTGACCGAAGAGGAGCTCATTCAAGAATTGGATGTTCACAACTGGTTTACGCCATTCCCTAGCTTTGTAAAACTTCTCACCTTCAGGACTGTGAAAAATTTAAACCTCAAATTACTTCTCAAATACTCATCAAAACTGAACCAAATCTGACATACGATTTTGCGATTAGCCCTATGTTTGCTTTAGTAAAGACTCGAGTTACAGTTAGGCCGAGAAGTGTACACATTGTCTGGACTCGAACTCTCTCATCCCCAGTGAATCCAGAAATGGAAATAAGCTCACCAAAATATGGTCGCTCGTTCCTAATCAGATAGTACTATTAAAAATCTAGTATGTATTCACATAATACCAAGCTCTCTGATTGGCAAATTGAAATACTTACTCTGAGTAATGGAGCGGTAGGTGTAGTGCCTGAGAAGGACTAGAGAGAGACTTCCTAGAGATGACATCGTTTAACCAGAAGAGTGTGACAAGGCGCTTTTCATCACGGATGCACTGTTGCAACTCAGGAAATTTTTGTGTTTCACACAGTACGTGCGTCACACGGCTGGAGTATGCACATTCAATTTCTCCGCCGTACTTACGAACGTAACGTTCCCATTGTAGTTTTAGATCCTGCGCAGCCCAGAAAGTGCATCCTAGCAGGAATCCATCCTCAGGTACTGTAGAGACAAATCTAACGTAAATCATTTAGTTTAATCAATCTTCAATTTTAATGTGTCAGAAAGTACAAACTTTCTGACGTTGACATCTTCATACTCCAATACTCATGCTCATAACGTAATTAGTCCAAATCAAAATCAGAATTCAATGATTCTGAGAAGTATGACGTATTAGGCTCAAATGAAAACTTTGTATACTAATTTTAGTATACTCAACTTACACTTGATGCTGGGATCATGACCGAAGAATCTGGATGTTTGTGAAGCGTATGAAGGAGAGGATGAGTGTGGAGGTGTTCGGGAGACAATGGCAATGTTATTGTTGAGAGGACCTTTGTCACTGTTCGTGAGATTCGAAAGCGTCCGTCGCTGGATGAGATGAGACTGTGTTACGGGATTCCCAGATTGGACAGTGGAGACTCTATTCTGTACCTGAGTGCTCATCACTTGCGCCGGAGCAGAAGAGATAGACTGCGGCGATGGTGAGCGGGACAGTGTTGTCCCACCTGTCACACCACAAGAGAACGAAACCGTGTTAACTGCGGAAGAGAAATGATAAAGATATTGTTAGCACACACTCAAACAAGTTAGGTTCTAATTAATATCTAATTTACAATGCTACAACAGTTGATTCACAGTCACAAAAGTGTTATATAAGTTATTTCTCAAGTGTGGTTGGTTAGGCTCAATTCAGTTTGTGTTAAACATTTTAGCAAGACCAGTAAAATGCAACAATTTGCGAAATTTTTTTTACCATAGCATTAGAAAACAAAACCAGTAACTACCTGGCACTGTTGCTTCGGGTGTCGTGGATCCCATGAGACGATTCGTTAGTAAATTTGCTAGTGCCGTCTTCGTTTTGGAATTTACAACTTGAGCCTGTCAACAACAATGTTTCATAATCATACCAAGAGTTCAAATAAAATCATAAATAAAAATCCAAAGTTATTCAAAAACAATTTTTTTTTGTTTCATATCTATTGAATATTGACACTATGAGACTTACATAAGGCATGTTTGGCTGAGTTGTGTAGATGACTCCTCCTGGATGAGTCCCCTGTGTTCGAATCGTCCATTGTTGTTGCTGGGAAGCCTGGTCAGGACGGATTTGCCTCGGTGAAAGCGTGGTCATGGCAGGTGGAGAGACGAGACGTTGTTGACCTTGAGTCACAGAGTTGGATGGTGGTGACCATTGGATCCCAGTCTGCGTCGTTGGTGACTGTTGCGTAAGTGGAGCTGATGAGTTGGGAGGTGACTCTAGGAGGACTTGTTGTGGTGTCGTTTGTCCTTGTACCAAAATTTGTCGTACGTTGTACCGTGGCTGCTGTGTTGATGAGGAAGTTGGTGTATAAAACTGTTGTGTTCTCACTACATCCGATGGTTGAGATGACGCAAGAACCATGTGAGTCGGTGGTCTCTCCTGCGTTGTGAGTACGCTGCTCTGGAGATACGTTCCTAATTTCTGCATCGGTGACTGTTGTGGTTGTTGAGAAACTGGGACACGCTGCGGATTTTGGAGATCTGATATTATAAAAATCATACAAATTAGTTAGTGTATAGTTACAGTAATTTGAATAAATTTCCCATCTTGGCTAAATTATTGGACGAACTACATTACAATTTTGTGAATCAATTTCAACAAAGCAAATGCAAATAAATCGTATTATTCGCCAATTTCATACGCTAGTTTTCGTATTGGTTCATTACCAGTAAAAGCCGGTGATTGGTCTGTTCGAATAATGGCTGCAGACTGATGCTGTGTGACGAGAATTTGTCTTTGAACTGGTGACCCTGTCATATTCCCAGGACGCGGAGAAAAAACAGACTGTGGTAACTGCCGCCTGAGCGTGGATTGTCCTTGATTCATTGAATTCTGATTTGATTGTTGTTGAAACGCAGTTGGCTGTTGTTGATGCTGTTGAACAGAGCTCTCCATAATTTCCGCTTCTTTTCCGAAATCTTCCGCTATAATTGGTGTTGGTCGGTTCGACAATTGAGTTTGGAACTGAGGGCGCAATGGCTCAGGGAATCGAGATCTCATCATCTGTTGTTGCTGGGAGAGCTGAACCTCATTCGTTCCAGAATTTGATAGAGGCGGGCGACTAGGTGACATTTGGGAGTGCGCATGATTTAAACTCATTGGTTGTTGTTGAGACTCAACGAGACTGTTGTGTGATTCCTTTGGACTAAGAGAATTTGTCTTATGTGGCTGCTGGAGGTGGTTGACTTGATGCATTTGGTGCTGACGAATCATCATTTCTCGCCGAAGACGCTCTTCTCGATTCCGCTGTGCCAATTTTTGAATTAATAGTGTCCTCTGTTGATGGTCCATTTGTGCCCACTGGAGCTTAATCTGAGGATCACTCTGGATCTGACGAATGATTTCTAACTGTTCAATATTTGAAAAGAACCGAGAGTCTTGAACAGGATGAGGTAGTTTCTGTGAACTCGTTTGAATTTGTTGCACCGTTGGCGTATCTTCAGTTCCAGCCATCCCTTGGAGAACTACTACACGTTGGTTATCATTCGGAATACTTCGAACCGAATTGCTATTATACATCGAGACTGGAACTGGCAAATTTTTATCTGAATCTACTTGATTAATTGTAGTTTGATTAACTTGATTCTGGTGAACTTGATTCTGATTGAGATGATTTTGTCCAGATTCCATTTGCTGAGAAAAGACTGTCCGATTAGTGATATTTGGAGTCTGCTCAATCGGTAGTGTAGCCTGATGCTGTTGCAATATCCCAAAGCTCTGTGTCCCGTTTAAATGATCATTCACGAAAGATTTTTGGTCCTGGCTCCTATTTCTAATTTTATTCCGTTTTACAGGAGAAATTTGTGTTGTCATCCATGATGGTGGAGTCATCACTACTGTTGTTGTTACGTTCGGTAGCGCTTCTCCGACTTGAGGCATAATCGGTTGGTTTTGGTTGGCTGGAAAGTTATTTTGTGATGTGAGTGGTAAGCGTGTGTCTGAAGCAGAATATTTGGGCGAACTCGGAGTGATGAGAATAGGATCATAAGGTTTCTCACTCAAGAGTTTTCCTGCCTTGATGGAGTCCGTGAGCCAGTCAATACAGACAACAGGAAGTTGTAATTTCTTGGCAGCGTTGTACTTTTCACCAAGGGTATTATTGGAGAGGAGATGGGTGCAGTCCTTGGTGAGTACTCGGAGAAACTCTCCGTTATGATATGTGACGAGGGCCCAGACGGAGCAGAGGTCCTCCCCGCGAATTCTCGAAGTCGTGAATTTAAGTCCAGAGAACAGCTGGTTCGTCTCTCCTCCAAACCCATTCACTCTAAAAAAAAAATACAAATAAAAATTGATTCAAACATATAAAGCTTCACGTATGATCAATAAAGTTTACTTACTTCAAATATTACATTAATAAAATTGCAATAATAACCATTATTAAATAAAAACTTACGGAAGAACTTTCTGTACTTTGGCAGAATACAAAATCCATCGAGGGGAGACGATGGGAATGTCAAAGATATCCTTGGCCTCCTCAACCTTGTTCTGGTCAGAATTCTCTCCCACAATGAAGTGTGTCACTCCCACACCTGCATATACCCTCTGTCTCGCACCTCCACATTCAAGCAACTGAAGAAGCTGAAACCACATAAACATTTTAATTATTCTAACTCATATTTTACAGGTACTGTCACTGTTGATAAAATTTCTAAAAATCCAAACTAAAAAATACAAAACGATGACTGACTGTAATATTTAAATTACACAAATATTTATTACACAGACATACCCGATGATCAACTTTTCCAGAAACGAAGAATCCAACCTCAGAAAAGAGTGTGGGTGGAACTGTCAGTGAATCCAACTCGTTATAAAGCGGATCCATATTTCTAATGAAAAAGTTTAACCAATCGGTGATCATTTCAGGAAATCATTTCATATTACTTCTTACCACTTGTTCTTCATCAAAAAGAATCAACTGAAGGAAGTTAATCGTAAATTAATTAAACCTAAAATAACAACTCTACTCTATTTTTGTTTCCAAACAAAAAAAAAATTAAGAAACTTATTAACAATGTAAATTAAGTTACATTTCGACGACTAACAAGATCAATATTGATAATTCTGCCAAAAATTCTAATCAAGTGTCGGCTGAGCTAAAGCTGAGTGGTAGTACGTAATTCAACAACCGGCTTCCCTCCGTAATGCTTACAAAATTTACTTAAAATAATAAGTTGACTTTCCTCTCGCAAAATTTTTGATGAAATGAAGATTTTTTCAAATTTTTCTTAATGAACAATGAATGTGTTGATGTTTTTGTAAATTTTTTATTAAAAACCCGTCAGTGAGGCCTAACCACACATCATCCACTCTCCTTGCCAATAAAGCTACGAATGACCTTGAAATTATCAAATTTAAAATTTTTTTAAAGAAATTACTACACATTTTTAAATAATATATATTAATCTTTTATAATTCATTGATAATAATTCTATTATTTAGAATTATAAAATGAATTCATTGAATTTTACTATTAAAAAAATGCCGTCCTTAGATATCTAACTTGATCTGAATTTTTTTGACAGAAAATTTGAGGGAAATTTTTGATTTCCCGCCTTTTCGTTTCTTATATATTTTTTGTTTCATTTTCATACAGGAGAGGGTAATCAATGTTACTTTTAGAGTTATGCACAACGCCAACTAATTCAATTAATTATCTTCATTAATTAATTATTTTACACCTTCAATTTTTTAAATTATCTCCACTGGACGAAAACTAGTGACTTTCAAAATTGTATTTATTAACTCAATCTTTCTAATATTTTATGATAATTACTCTCTTATTGGAAAGTTTAACTAAAGTTAACTTATGCAAGAAGCCAGAGAAGAGTGATTCAAACTTTCTGCCTACCCTTAAAAATTTCAACTCATTGAGTACCAATTAATCAAAAATAAGAAATTACCAACTGTTTCGTAAGAAATTATTTTTATTTTATTCATTTTCTCATAAAGATTTTATTTATTTTTTTTTTGATAAATTGTAATCTGCTGATTATGTATGAGCTAAAGCTTCCAGTTCAGTAGTTTTTGAGGTACTTGGTAAGATTTCATTTCGTTATAATTTTCGATACTTGTTCAGAATTTTTTTTTTTTTACTTGTCTTCAATCAATGTTTGGAGATCCAGCACCAAATTTCTAGCGATTTGTAGAATTGTTTTTGCATCATGTCTCTCTGCCATTTCTATAAAAAGATTATTCTCATTAGAAATTATAAAATGATACATCAAATTTTATATTCTTCTTCCAAAGATGTTAGTTAAAATTAAAATTTGGAGATAGTTGATTAATTTAAATTACCGTTAAAAAATTTGATGATATCTGTGAAATCCATGGAGTTTGAAAGAATGATGTCTCTGTAGTAGTTGAGAAGCGCAAGCGCAAGAAATAGGACAAAGTCCATGGAAGCCACGTGACGAGCTGCCCAAATTGTTTCCCACACAAGGAAAACATCTTGATATAAAAATTCTACACAAAAATTGAAACAATCAAATAATTTTTTTTAATTTTTTTTTAATTTTTACATAATTGTGGTTAGAAACAATTTCGTATTCACAGAACAAAAGAGAATCCAAGAAGAAAAAAATTAGACTGACGAGTGGTAATATTTATTTTTCCGCACAACTATCTATTTTTTCTTTCTCATCATGGATACGATTTGGACGAAAATTATTTGTTCCTTGGTACAATTTTTTTTTTTTTGTAATTTGTTATATTTTATCTTACCTCTCTTGAAGTCTAAGAGAAACCATCTGTAGCAGAAGTAGAAGTGGGTATAGTCTCCGTTCTGTCGAATTAGAGTGAAGAGGTCATGGTCAAGTACTTGGAGTAGAGAGCGCATGTTGGCAAAATGTGTGTCCATTGCACCACCACCAATGGGAAAATTGGCACACATTCTATCCATGAGAAGGTTGAAGCACATGTATGCCTCTGCTTCGTCGTCAAGGATTACAAGGAGGGGGGCTACTAGGTCACACATCCCCTGAACATATCCAATTTCCAAGTGCTCCCATACATATCTAATGAATCAAAAAAAAAAACATATTATTTTATATATTTATATAAGAATAAATCAAAATTTTGTAAAAGAAAACCACTGTCAGTGACCTTGACTTTGAATTGATTGAGTTTGATGCAACTTACGTGCACATGACATTTCTGAGTTTCTCAAGGTTTCTCTCTATGAAGTACCAATAGTTTCTATCACACCGCTTCACGTCCTTATCGATCCTGTGAATATTTAGTCCAAAAGTCTCCAAAAGTTCCTGAGAATAGAGCCCAATCGGACTTGACCTTGTTGAACCATCGCTTGACTCACTACTTGCGATCTCATCCGTCTGCTCGTCCATGACTTCGACAGAGCTTATTCCGTTTTTTCCATTTTGATTAATCTCAGACTTTGGGCCTACAGATAATCTAAGAGGCGTTTCAATTTCTGATTCATTCCGTCCAGGTAATTTTCGTTTAGGTGTTGAATGGACAGAATTATCCTCAAAAACCTGAAACCAATAAATCAAAAATTAATCAATCAAAAGGTTTTAGAATACACCAATTACAAGAGTTCGTCGTATAAGAGTTATTTTTAGAATATTAGAAGTTACCAGAACTGAATACACCAATCTAATAACGTTAATGTCCAACGTAATCGAAGTTGTAAAAGAGTTAAATATTATTATTTGAATTTAAACAACCTTGTCAAAGACATAAAACTTAAATACTTCGGCTTATAAAGTTATAAAGTAGGATTTAGACTTACCTCATTACTCCCATACGTCGTGGATTGGATACATTTGGCAGACGATGGAAGTTGTTCATTTTCACAACCACCAGCACTTCCTTCCGAAGACAATTTGGCTAAATTAGCAGCCATGATTTCTTTGTCACGCTGTCGGACAATGGCTTCTACGACAAGCCATTCTGCCATTCTGTCTTCATAGTCCTTTCGAAGTGCTTCTCCATCAATTTCTGCAGCTGAACCACGGAGCATCATTGGCCAAACTTTCCGCCGAAGATTATGTGCCATTCCACCAAAATAGACCACTCTATAGAGTTCCGCCATATCCACTTCTCCGTTACTCCTCAACTCCTCCCACTTTTTCTCAGTCAGACCCTCATGAACATCTGCCGAAAGAAGATAGAAAATTTCATTTGAAGAAACATTGTATACCATTGGTAATTAGATCCAGAAATTGGGTCAAAAGACAAGACATTTTGTTTAATTTGGAAAGATTTAGTGGATTACAATTGAAATCTCTTTGTAAGCAAAAGGAAAGTAAATTTCTGATCTTTTGATCTCACCACTTTGGTCGTCTGCCTTGACGATGACATCACGCACCAGACCTACAAGATGTGTCCTAACTGTTCGAAGATGTCGACAGTGAGACAACCAACCATAGAAAGCTCGTGAAATAATTTGTTTTTTCATTGTTTGGCACACACTTTGGATTGGTTCTCTGTAAAATAATAAAAATAAGATTAGCATCTCAAAGGAAATTATATTATGAAATACTAGGTAGGTATCATAATAATTGGAGTATAAAACTTGAGTGACAAACCATCGCACCGTAACATTGTACTGCTTATTTTTAAATTAACCGCTGGATTCTTTGATTCCAAATAACTAAAATATATTACTTATTAGTAACCTTGCGCTATCTTCAAATAAGATGAGAGAAGTAAAATGAATTTAGATTAATTACTCTGGTTCTAGTGCAGATCCATTTTGTTGATCAATACTTTTTGAGGATGAAGTTGATGAAGTTGTTGAAGCTGAGTGAAGAGGAGTTGACCTTGGGGTCACGGGTGCTGAATTATGTTGTTTCGTCACTTGTGCCTTCCACAATGGATTTTCCAACATTTCTTCTACTACAACAATAAATCAATTTATTAATTTTTTTAATCAATTATTCTTAATAAACGAATTCTCTTTTTTCTATTTTTTTTTTGAACTAACCGCTTTGCTCATAGGTCCGTGCTGTATGGTAATCAATTCGAAATACAAAATCCGATTTTGGTTCATCGCTCTGTCCGTTGCAGACTGTGTTCCCACCAGAACCTTCCTCTACGTTTCGATAAAGTCGACTTCCTTTCCTTCGAAGTTTTGGAAATATTTTCCCTGACCAATCAGGATCAAGCATGCTCAATTCCTCTTGACCTGAAGTGGAGAGAGAGGTGGGAGACGAACCTGGTTCCTCACCTTTTCCTGTTTGTGACCAGAGTGGAGGATCCAGTTGACCATGTGGGAGGAGCCCATTCTCAAGGCACGAGAGAAAGGCGAGGAGATGACCACCGCGAGGAAAGTGGACAGGAGGTCGTTGTACACCGTCTTGTCCTACCAGTACAATCCAGTCACTATTTGCATCCTGGTGACAGTGGAGGTACACAATCTCGTGAAGAGTGATATTCATGGCATGTTCCCAGTAAATACTAAAGAAAAAAAAATAAAACAATTTCAAAAAGCCTTCAAATACCAATTATTTTAATAAATCTCTTCTATTTTTTTTATATGTAATTTCTAGAATACCTTTTTTCTGACGTATGAGACTCAGGTACTGCACTCATGAGTTGATTTGGCGTCCATTTTAAGTTCAACGCTTCTCCGCATTGATGAAGACTTAAATAACCAGCCAATGGCTGTTTGGCTTCTTTCTACAGTAATTAAATTAGGTTAGTATTATTAAGAATTTAGAAGAAAATACTCAACTTTCAAAATTTATATAGAAAACAAAATAATAATAATAATTTACGAGAATCATAAGAACGTTGTTTTTCCCATAGAGGAGAGTAGACTTGTTGTTCTGGTGAAGGGACTCTACATAATCCTTAGATACTTGACTGTCATCCAAGTTACTCGACACCGTACTCCGTTTGTACTAAAACCAAAACATAAAAGAGAAATTAATAATCAAATTACTAATAATATCAAGGACTTAAACTCAAATTGAAATGATTTCCTTTGATCCGAAGTATTCAAAGGCTTGATAAAGTAAAATATTTATAAATCATATGCTTATAAGGTCTATCAAGAAATACAAGGTATCTCCAAGCTCTTGATGTCCAATATTTGTGGTATATTGCTTAAAACTGAACAGTATTGACAAGTATAGCTTTCAGTAAGTAAAAACTTTTAGTAAATTTTTAAATAATTCTATTTTATTTTATTTAATAAAAAAAAAATTTACTAATATTATATTTTTTTTTTGGCTACTGACGTGTAATTGGGGTCTCTTGTGGAAAGGTGGGGACGGTGGTACAGGTGAATGAGCTGAAGAGATCCTATGTCGTTGAACGAGTTCATCTGCCGGTGGATCCGTCCAAAGATGCTCTCCTGTCCGAAGTCTTGAAAAATCCAGTGCACATGGTCCAACTAAAAAATAAAAAGTTGACATACATGAATTAACTTTAACTAAATTCAGTCAACTATCGATATAAATTGGATAATAATTAGTAACTTACCAAGGAGTGAGCTAAGAATAGATCCATAGTCAGGGTCCGCCACCAGGGCATACTTCTCGTAATACTTACTGTAATGACGAAAAAAAATAAAAATTTCACTTTGTCAAGTAATAACATATAATTGCAACAAACAGCTGTTAAGTACTGTAAACCAATTCAACTAAAATTTCATAAAAACCAAAGAAAAAAGNACGAAAAAAAATAAAAATTTCACTTTGTCAAGTAATAACATATAATTGCAACAAACAGCTGTTAAGTACTGTAAATCAATTCAACTAAAATTTCATAAAAACCAAAGAAAAAAGAAATTTATGAAGAAACTAAATTTACAATAGCAATAACAACAATATGGCAACATGACGAGGTAACCCGTCACCCGTCACCATCACAGGTTATAAAATTTTCAATTACACCAATCACCATTTTGAACTTTTTCTTTGTACCAAAACTAAACTTCTCATTTCATACTACTTACTTGAACCAAGTCAGTTTTGATAGAAAACGTACTTAAATTTTGACTAACCCTGTACATGACCCGACATATTTTCATTCATTTTCGAACAATAATTTACAAAAGGTGAAAAACTTTTTTTTTTGAAAAGTTCATGAAATTAATTTGGTACGGTGTAAGAAGAGTTAATTTATAGTTTGATGAAACCTGACATATGATTTGGAAGATGATATTTGAATTGAATTATAAGTAATTGGATACACCATTTCCACTCCATACATCATCTCATCGTCTCTAAGGTACCTTACATACCGAGAGGTAGAGAACCAACTTCAACAAAATTCAATTTATCCCACTTTTCCAAGAAAATCCTATAAAATTCTTCATAGTGAGAATAATTGGGGTCGTTTTCTCTACTCAAACGAAAAACGTGTTCTCATCAATCTCGAAAGAAAAAATAAACAGTATTTTACACTCCTCGGGTTTCAATTCAACGAAAAAGCGCTAATGATGAAACTTGAGTTGTGAAACAAGAAAANTAAAAATTAAAAAAAAAAAATTTTTTTTTTTTTTTTTTTAAAAAAAAAAAAAAAAAAAAAAAAACTAGATGTTTTTAGGCTACACTTAACTAATACGATCTCTACTATTCTCTACCGCTTCTGGAAGTTAATTATTAAAATTTCGTTGGAAAAGTTTTTCTAAAGTTTGATATTCCTTATATAAGCGTTAAAATTTTTAAATTGAAATTACATGTACTCTGTTTATCTGATTTAATTAGATTTTCGTCTGGTTTATAAATTTAGAAAAAAACTTTTAAAATTCCAAGAGAGGAATTAAGGATTATGATGGAAACCTTGACCTGGGGGCTATTGGAAAAACTTGAAAGTTTCTTTAAGTAAATCTCTAATAACCAGTTGACCTACTTTATCTCAAACACTCAACCTACTTCTTAAAATTGATCTTATAAAAATGACTCAAACTCGTATCTTATCTTACCTACTCGTCTGGACAATGTGGTCAATTATTCGAGCCAATAATTTTTCAACTAGAGCCAATCGAATCCAGAGGAACTTTGTAGTTGCTGAATTTCTTTTCTGAAGTGGTGGTTTGATACCAGTACTCAATGGAAGTTTACCTGCACTCTCACTACCAGAAGAAGAGCGTCTAGAATCAATTTAAATTATTACAAATCATTACTTTTTTTTATAATAATTCAACTAAAATAATTCATTTTTTTTTTGTTTTTTTTTTCTTCAATTTTACTTGTTAGGGTCACATGTTTCTGTTTCGATGACCAATTGAACGATAGTGGCAGCAGGTTGGAAAGTCTTGGCAACTTTATGTAGGAGCGCAGTCGTAGAACTGCTCTTAAATAAACCTAGAGCACGACGCTTGAGTCCATGAGACACACAGAGTTCAACTGCCGCTAAAATTTAAAATTTATTAAAATGGTTGAAATATATATATATTTTTTTATATTGTTCACATTTTCAGGAGTCTCTCAAAGGTTATTTTATTACTGATGGTTTCTTCTAAGAAATCAATTTTGAGATCTTTATAATGTTAATTGGTTTTAGGAACATTGAAAACAATTATTATTTAAACCTTAATTCACAGAAAGTAATATTATAACATTTATTATATTATAAAGTAAATATTATAATAATATAATATCAAGAATTTCATTTACTTTGTCTAACTTAAAAGATTTACTTTGAACTAATAAAGAGAATTCAGTCGTAGAAATTCAAAATCCTAAAGAATTTATTCAGTTTCAGATTAATAAATTTTAAATCAGTAAACTGGAAGATTTTACAAAAGACAATTAACCACTTCCGCTTAAGTACTCTTCACGGCTCTGACTCCAGAGCCAATAATACCACAGGCAATGAACCAAAATATTTAAGGATGAGCCATTCAGTTGAGCCACTCACTGATTTTTATGATATTTTCACTCTTTCTCATCAGTGAGTTATGGCTCACTAAATTTTGAGACGGCTCACTGCTTTGCTCTAACTCTAACCATATCAACTCAATGTTTCATCTCAAAAGATTTTTTGTGTAATTTTCACTTTTTCAAAAAAAAAAAAAAATTAAAAAAAAAAAAAAAAATTTTTTTTAAACGACTTTATGGTTATACAAAGAGTTTAATTTTTTTAGTTTTTTTTTTTTGTAATCTTTCTTTTACTGTTAAGAATACATCAACTTGAGAATATAAAAGAAAAGATAGGATACATAAATCTAAAACACTCTGTATATGGTGTATATCTCATCCACTAAACACTACCAATATAAAGTATAATATAAATTTTTATTTATATAAATTATTCCACTATAAATTCTTATTTACTAAAATTGACTAAAAATTCTCCTAAAAGAAAATACCGGAAATTTAATTCCATATTTCAAAATTTAATACCGGAAGGTAATATCTCATACTCTTCTTTCTTATATATATATTTATAATTCAAAAAAAAAAAAAAAATTAAATTACCCTAAATTCTCAATCATATTACCAAGTTTTTTCTCTTAAAAATAATCTTTTCTCTTAGGCTATCTAAAACTTAACTTTTGAGAATAAAGTTGTAAACTTTTAATTTCTTTACTTTTATAATTTAAACTATTTAGTTGTTAATATTTANTTTGGAATTGCATTTGAAAAAAAAAAAAAAAAAAAAAAAAAAATCAACCTCATATATATACCTTTACTAACCTATTCAATTAAATTAAATCCATTTTATTTTTCTCACATGACGAAATGATATGGAAACTTACCACAGAGAGAAGTGATACTTCCGCTATCTTCATGCACAAATTTCTTCGTCACAGCTTCTTCCATGATTTGCTTCACCTAAACCAATCAGAAGAAGAATATAAAAAAAAAACCAATCATTTTCGAATTAACTCCAACCACAAGTCAATAATACTCACTAAGAAATTCCAAATAATGAAATTTTTATTTTTCAATTCTAACATTTTCTATTTAGGAGACAATAATAAATAATATCATTCTTGGAATCAAACCATGAATTTAATCAAAGGACTCTTATTGAGCGCATACACAAACTAAACAAAAAATTTCAATACAAATTGAATTTATAAAAAAAAAATAATAATAATAATAATAATTACAATTTCATGATTAAACTAGACATATTACATTATTATTTTTAAAATAACTCTTGAAGTGGTCAGAGTAATGGAGTTGAGACCTTGATGTTCTTTTTAAACCCAAATATGTCAAGTTTTTTGAAATATCTGGTGGAATTTTTAAACTTGATTTAGAAACCTAAAAAGAAATACTCTTACGAGTATGTATATCAGGCACCGTTGCGTTGTTGTTACGCTACCTTACTCCTACCGTTCAAGTAATAATAATGCCCTCAGGATTAAAAATTAGAGTGAGTTTGATTGGTTAACAGTCAGGGGACATGTGTCATTTCTGTGGTCCTTTGTACATAAATTAGATGGTGATGATAAAACAAGAACGGGATAGAGCTACAGGGTTGAAATAATTTGATTTTTAATTAAAATTTTACATTCTTTTTTTGTTTACCTCTTTTTTCACTCCTCTGATGAGTTTCTCTTTGTAGGCTTTGTCTGTAAGGAAGAAGAAAAAAAAATTACATATATATATACAATATAATAATATATATATATATATATAAACCTGTTAATGGAACTTTCATGATAACATAAAGTTTTGAGTTGATGACATAAGGAAAATGGTAAAAGTAAAAGAAAAGTGAAAGGGAAATTGACGTCTATAAGCCCTTCTTAACCATCTTCGTAAAAAGTTGTGAAAATGTAGTTTGGTAGAAAGTTTATGTATAATCGAAATCAGTTGATATACACAGAGGGCGGAAATTCTCTTCCTCAATCAACCCTTACTCCAATATATAATCTAATAAAATTTTGAAAATGACGAGAATGAGAAAAGAAATTGCTTTTTTTTAGTAAAAAAAAATAACACTTCTTCAGGAGACACTTCTTAAGCAACAGTATATGCTTCACACTAACAATTTACAACGTAGTTTGAAAAAAAAAATAATATTTTTTTTTTAAACTTGTTACTCAAATATCTTATAGGTTCAATTCAATTTATGATTTCAAATCAACAGTGCTAGGTGACAGGAATAATATAGAGGGTGATGGGAATAGAAACTTTCTAACATTTCACCATTTTTATTAAAATGAATGAAAGTGAGTGTACAATAACTGAAATCATGAAGGGAAAGTTAACCAACTCAATTTATATATATTTTTTAACTATTTATCCATGTCAAATTATGAAAAGTTTGGTAGTTTTATGATTTTCGGAATAAATAACTTCATTCGCACAGTATCATGATGGAGTTTAGGAGTTGTTGGGAAATAAACCGGTTCAAATATCGGAAATACCGGTTGAGATGAAAAAATTGGATAGGGAAAACCAAAGGTCGGATGTCTCCCTCTCCACTAATCTAATAGCCATTTTTATCTACCAATATCCTTCTTAATTTCATTTTGAATGAATTTATAGGTTCAAATACTTATAACTCTAGTAAAACTGAAAATGATGGGAAATCCTACGACTCAATTCAGAATAATAGCTTAATATAGTAAGACTTTTAGTAATTTAAAGGCATAGGAAAGGAACTTTTTACCCCATGCTCTTTGTTAGAGAAAGTAGATATAACCTTAAAATTAATGGTCAAATTACATCGTAAGGAAAATTTTTTGGAAGAAAGTTTTAACAGTTTTGTTAACACTATTCAAAATTAGTGTAACAGAGTAAAAAAAAATAAGACTCAACGATCACTAAAAATAAAAGTTATGATTTTTTGAAAATTAATATTCTTAGATGTTCTTTTGAAACAACCATCTCTTATAAGTACAACATCTCAAAATAATATACAAAAATTTAAATTTTCTTTTCTTTTTGTAGTGATCGTAGAGCCTTATTTTTTTTACTTTGTTACATTACTTTTGGATGGTCTTTATTAAATTGTTAAAACTTTGTTGCAAAAAATTTGAGTATTAATTTTAAGGTTCCTGCTTTTTTTTAGTAAAGAGCCTGGGGGAAAAGTCCCTTCCTTTATACCTTTAAATTACTAGACACACTATACTAATNAAAATAATATACAAAAATTTAAATTTTCTTTTCTTTTTGTAGTGATCGTAGAGCCTTATTTTTTTTACTTTGTTTCATTACTTTTGGATGGTCTTTATTAAATTGTTAACTTTGTTGCAAAAAATTTGAGTATTAATTTTAAGGTTCCTGCTTTTTTTAGTAAAGAGCCTGGGGGAAAAGTCCCTTCCTTTATACCTTTAAATTACTAGACACACTATACTAATAATACATAGTTTCAATTAAAATTAACTTCAGAAACAGCTGTTGTGAACTTTTACGTATGAATTTGTAAATGTGAATAATTTTTGAGTAAAGTGAGATTATCAAATAGAAAATTTTCTTATTTTCACTCGTCGGCCGATTTAGTGAAAAGTATAGCCGGGTCAAATTATTTATCAACTGTTCCTAGACTGTCTAGTTACTCTTTCTTCATTTCAGTGAAAATGAAGAAAAAAAAGTCGTTATTTCGATTACGATCACCCTATGCAGTTTGTTGCATAAAACATATCGAATTTCATTTTTTGGATGATTTCACCCAAGTTTGACGTTTAAAATTACATATTTTTGAGAAGAAGTGGCAATTCCAATTAGAAATACAATACGAAAGAGGAAAAAAAAATCCAGATGATTCCCAAGAAATTGAATGAAAGGTTAAAAGAAAGGGGAGAAGGTTGTTGCAAAATTGAAACAAACTTCACGTTTTCGCGAGTTTTTGCTGAAGGAAACTTTTTCTGAATATTATTCTATTTGACTTTTTTCAGATATTCTAATCAAATTTTGTATAAAAAAATTCACAAAAAAATCTCAATTTCATATTTACGACATGAAACGTCAAATGAAAGCATTGACCAATCACGATAATGAAAAAATTATAATTTTGTTGAATTAGAATCGTCGATTTTACTATGACGCAAACGTAATCGGTGGCTCTGATTTCTGTGTTAGATATTTAGTATAGAAATTGTCAAATATGTCCAAAAATATGAAAAAAAAAGAGGAAATTAGAACTTTCTCCACGAGTGAAAATGGCAATTCTTCGAGATTAGAACACTATAATCTTGTCTATTGGTCCAATTTGTAACAAATTGACATCTGATTATCATCTTCTACTTTTTTGGAGATGTCTGAAAGCGATTTCAAAAATTCTATATGTAAAAACGGAGTCGTATAACCATCATTGAAACTAGAGCATGAAATTACACGTTATAGCCGGGGAAAGCAATTATACTTTGAAGCTCTGAATGTATAACAATGCTCTCCCCTAACTACAATAAACTGTATTCTTATTACCCTGATGGTTTCTCATATTTATTAGGATGATCTTAAGAAATTAGNACTAACTACAATAAACTGTATTCTTATTACCCTGATGGTTTCTCATATTTATTAGGATGATCTTAAGAAATTAGAGCTCAAGTATCTCAAGTGAGAAAAAAGTGATCACAAAATGCTCAACATCAAAGGTAATATTTTGATCAGTGTTTCAATTCAGAATTTTGAAAATCACTTTAATACGTCTCCAAATAATAGAAAATGATAATCAGATGTCAATTTGTAACAAATTTAACCAATAGCACTCTAATCTCGAAGAATTGCTATTTTCACTCGTGGAAAAAGTTCCNTCAATTTGTAACAAATTTAACCAATAGCACTCTAATCTCGAAGAATTGCTATTTTCACTCGTGGAAAAAGTTCCAGTTTCCTTTTTCTTTTCATATATATTTTTGAACATATTTGATAATTTCTTTACTAAATATCTAACACCAAACTCAGAACCACCATCATAGTAAAATCGACGATTCTATTTCAACAAAATTATGATATTTTCATTATCCCGATTGGTCAATGCTTTCATTTGACGTTTCATGTCATAAATATGAAATTGAGTATTTTCTTGTAAATTTTTTAAAACAAAATCTGATTATAATATCTGAAAAAGTCAAATAAAATGATATTCAGAAAAATTTTCCTTAAGTTTGTTGCAAAAACTCACGAAAACTTGAAGTTCGTTTTAATTTTGCAACTTTCTCCTCTTTCTTTTAACCTTTCATTCAATCTCTTGAGGATCTTCTGGAATTTTTTATTTTTCTCTTCAGTGCTGTATTTCTAATTGAAATTGCCACTTCTTGTAACAAAAATTTGTAATTTTAAACATCAAACTTGGATGAAATCATCCAAAAAATGAAGTTCGATACGTTTTGTGTAACAAACTGTACAATCACAGTCACCTATGTATACATTCGACTTTCTCTTCAAATTCATTCCAAAATAGTCCAAAATGAAAAAAAAAAACTTAATTTCATTTTTCACAGAGTCTAATAAGTAACAGAGAGAAAACATATGGTTGTTATGTTTCCAATCATGTTGTAAACCTAAGTAATTTAAAAAATAAAGCTTGATCTTCAAATCTTTATTATTAATTACTGTCCTAGTCATAATGAGTCATTGTCCTTGTCAATAGATTTGTAAATTTTGTTTAATGTTTACACAAATTGAGTCAGAAAATCACTATATATTTTCATCAGTAAAAGTTTAGTTTTTATAATGCTCTCTCTCTCTCCTTTCACCACATCAACCTGAGCGTGTTTATTAATCTACCAGAGAAAAGTCTAAGTCATTCGAAAACTTTAACTAATTTGATAAAAACACGAAACTTTCACATAATTCAGTTTACAAATAAAACCTACCATGCAATCAAATTGGTTTACTTTTATTTAAAAAAAAAAAAAAAAAAAAAAAACTAAAAAACTAAATTGCTCATAATTCTCAAATAATCCAGAGTGTCCATAATTTTTATAAATCCACTTTTATCGTTTTCACTTTACACCTTCCTTATTTATGTCGTACTAAACTCCATCCCACAGCCAGTCGTTTGGTAAGACAGTGAGGAATGTATTGACATAAGAAATTGGTCTAAAGAGAAAATTTATTTTCTCCAATTTTTAAACAAAAAAAAAAAAAAAATTTTAAGACACCTTGTACAAATTTATGTTGTTAAAGTGACACAGTGACAACAGAGACGGACGGAGAAGCTCTTGAGTGAAAGTAACATTTCTTTTCAAATTGAAAAGTTCGGAAACGAAAAGAGGGGGGGTGGTAAAAAAAAGAGGAGAGTGCCTGGACTGGTACAGATTTCTAACTTTTCGTTAGTAGAAAAGTCAAGTTTGATAAATCAATCTTTGAAAATATAAAAGTCTAAAGAATAAGTAGGACGACGAGTGACAGAAGAATCAATTTCAGTCGAATATCGTCGTCAGATACTCAAAGTTTGCCCTTGAAAAGGAAAATTCAATAAAATGTGTATTTGTACAGGGTGAGTAATCTTTTTTAGTACCCTCTTTCTCCACTTTCAACATAGCTCCGCCCAATCTATGGGTAGGTGGTTAGTTGAGAGAATGAAGTCAAAGTAAAGAATGGGGTATGATACCTTGATATCTACTCCACCTCGCTCAACAGAGAACCTGCCGACCCCTCTCTCTCTCTGNACCATAGCTCCGCCCAATCTATGTGGTTGCTTGGAATATTTACGGATATCAAATCAAAAGTATTATTTTTTAGTAAAGGGAATCCTGTAATGGCGATGGCGAGAGGTAGGTGGTTAGTTGAGAGAATGAAGTCAAAGTGGAGAATGGGGTATGATACCTTGATATCTACTCCACCTCGCTCAACAGAGAACCTGCCGACCCCTCTCTCTCTCTGTTTCTGTGCTTTATTTTTGTGGCGATCCGCCATTCTGTAATTCTAATTGGTCTTTAAATGAGAGTAAAACCCAAGTCCAGGGATGACCCTGCTGCACTATNTGCCAGATAAGAAGTCTACTGTCTCATTTATGAGTACAGTAGTGGAGATTGAGTCTTATGCTCAAATCCCCACAGCCAACTGTCAATTTTAATATAAAACCCTCTCGCGGTGACATGAAAAAATGACGTCATGTGAAAGCATGCTTTCTAAGNATTTCTTTCAATATTCTGCCGTAGCCGACTGTCAATTTTAATATAAAACCCTCTCGCGGTGACATGAAAAAATGACGTCATGTGAAAGCATGCTTTCTAAGGTACTAAAAAAGATTACTCACCCTGTACAAAGGAAGAGGTTTTGATAAATTATGCTGTCACTAATTCTGCTTTCTTCTTTCTTTGACAGACGGTGACATTCGATAGAGAACGTACTTTCACTTTCATCAATAACAACTAACAAGAACATTATTACTTAACTAATTTCAAATTATATCAAATATATCTCTTAGAAATCATATCATAGAAATCATAAAGCACTACACACATTTATAGACAACTGAGCAATTAATTTTGACTCATTAATTACTTACGTCATGCTCTATATTGGAGAAACTCTTCGGCTAAAATCTAAAATCTTGTCTAATTTTCTTTTAAAAAAAAAAAAAAAAAAGATTTTTCACCGATGAATTTTTTTGTTTTGATGAAAAAGTATTGAATAATTATGAATTATGAAATACGTAGAAAAAATTAGATGTTCAGGCACAGGATCAGAAAGTTAGAAGCTATAATTTATTGAAAATTAAGTTTTGNTTTTTTAAAAAAAAAAAGATTTTTCACCGATGAATTTTTTTGTTTTGATGAAAAAGTATTGAATAATTATGAATTATGAAATACGTAGAAAAAATTAGATGTTCAGGCACAGGATCAGAAAGTTAGAAGCTATAATTTATTGAANTAAAAAAAAAAAAAAAAAAGATTTTTCACCGATGAATTTTTTTGTTTTGATGAAAAAGTATTGAATAATTATGAATTATGAAATACGTAGAAAAAATTAGATGTTCAGGCATAGGATCAGAAAGTTAGAAGCTATAATTTATTGAAAATTAAGTTTTGCAAATTTAATTAAATATTAGCATATACTTTTGCGCATGTTCTTTTAATAAAATAATATCATTTGACCCAGAAAAAAAAAATTTTACTAAGTGAAGTAAATTGAACATAATTATAAAACCGAAACTTTCTGTAGCAAAGGGCAGGAGTCAAACGTAACTTTTTTTTTAGAGTTTTATGAACTTTTGGAGTATTGTAAGTTAGCCAACTCTATCCTCTTATTTATTATATATTTTGAAATTTCCCGTTCCAATTTCGATGAAAATTGGAAAAAGAGGAGTTAACAAGAATTCGAGAAAAAAAAATTTTTTTTCTAACTACATATAATGATTAATACATAATAATAATAATAATAATAATTTAATTTCTTACCTGGTGATTCGAGTCCCATGTCGGATCTTTGTGAGTCTGGAAATATAGAATTATCACGAGATTTGGTAGAAGAATTTCCTGTTTTAGCACAGTCGTAGACTGCATAGGCGTATTTGTACATCATGAGAAGTGTTGTACAACTAGTGAAAGGTCATTGGTCATTACAGAAATGATTATTATAATTCAGAACCTCTTCAAGGAGAATTGATAGTGGAAATTCTGGCACAAATTACGAAAAATAAATAAATTGAAGTTGACGAGATAATCGATGAAGTTCAGGCATTCATTCTGGAATATATAAATGTTCGATGAACTTTAATTAAGAATTAGTTTTTCCTTTCATACCGTTTCTATGGAAATGACTTTAGAAGATTTTCTCTTAGAATTTTGAAATACTGAGAAAGTAAAAGTTTGGTAGATAATTCGAAGAATTTTGATATTACTTAATAAAAGTTCATCTAACGTTCCTTTACTGCATTATTTCACATGAGTTCTTATATTGATTGAAAAATAAAATATTAAATATTAAATAGAAAATAGAAAATAGAACTTTTTTTCACAGCTTTACAACTTTCCTCACTTTCTTAATATAACATAATAAAAAATTAACTATACATACTTTCACTTTGAACTTTATAAAAGTACATTTCCAAAATTTCATTCTTATATAACATCAAAGGAATGAATAAAAACTTTTTTTTTTTTTTTTTTTCAGTCCTGAGAAAGGTCAAAGGTTTTATAACCTAAATACATATGTAGACAGAAAAAAAAAAATTTTTTTATTTTTTATTTTTTATTTCTTATGTCAATTAGTATAACATAAAAAGCTTCAGATGCTTTCACTTCTTATAAAATTAAAATAAGTGAAAGAATTGAGAGATGTAAATGATAAGTTTACGAAAATTAGAATTTAAATAGTGAAAGTTGTTGACTCTCTAAAAATCTTAAAAATTTTAAACCTTGATTGGATTTATTGTTATTACAGTTTGGCCATAATTAAAGTTTCCACTACCTAATGTCGAATTATTTCCGTTTAGCTAAGGAATCAAAATTTTACCGAAACAGAAATAGAGGAGTTATTAAAGGATAAACTAGAAATGCAAAATTCCGCATTAAAAAAGTAAAGGTTACAATAAATACAGCCAAAAAACTAAAGTGAAAATGGAGAAAGTGGCCATAATTAAAGTTTCCAGTGGTTTTAATCCTAATATTTCTAGATTGTGACTAGGAATCTTTAAATTTTTTCAACACATTATAAATAACTAGTAATAAATCGATAATATTTGAATTATATGTAATGCCAATTTTGTCTCTAGCGACAATGGCAGACAAAACGCAATTTGATAAGTTGATAAGGGGAAAATTGCTGTTCTTCATTAATTCGGTGACTCAATTTGACAGATTGCTAGTTTACTAGCAAAAACACATCCCTACATCAATAATTTCTTAAAGAAAAGCGAAACCCCTAAACCCAAATTGAAACCAGGGTCTAAAGAAAAACTTTCACCACGGGAAAAATGTCGGATAATTATTTCTAGTAGCAACAAATCGACTTCTTTAAAAAGATCAAGTCAAATTTGAACCTCTCTGTATGTCCGAAACCGTTCGTAAACCGTTCAAAGGTTGGTGGAGAAATTCAAATGCATTAAATTTGAAAAAACCTCAAGAAACACTAACTTTCTCCAGCCCACAGAGAACGTGGATTAGTTTGGGCCAAGGAAAAAATTTCTTGAAACAAAGATTGGCGCTCTATCATTTTGAGCGACGAAAAGGAGTTCAACCTTGACGGTCCTGACTGGTTTGCATTTTATTAGCATGACTTGCGCAAGAAAAAACTCCTATTTTCCAAAGGGTACGCAGGAGAAAGTTTCGTATTGATTTGGGGGGTGTTCAGTTTCCATAGCTAATCACCTCTGGCTTTTCTACTCGCCGCCAAAACGCTGTCGAGTATCAAAACCATATGTTGCTTAAACTGATCCCTCATTTTGGACGCTTTTGGCAAGGTAATGGGGTCTTGATGCAAGAAAATGCCAGTTGCCACACGAGAAATTTCAAAAAAACTTTANTTCCATAGCTAATCACCTCTGGCTTTTCTACTCGCCGCCAAAACGCTGTCGAGTATCAAAACCATATGTTGCTTAAACTGATCCCTCATTTTGGACGCTTTTGGCAAGGTAATGGGGTCTTGATGCAAGAAAATGCCAGTTGCCACATGAGAAATTTCAAAAAAACTTTATCCAAGCAAATGAAATTCCAGTGGCGCTTCGCTCTGCACTTTCTCCAAGATTTGAATCTGATAGAGAACCTATGGGGCGACCTCGTGAGAGAGATATATGATGAAGGGAAGCTCTTCTGTTTGGTCGGAGACTTAAAAATGGCGATTGAAGCTGCGTGGATCGAGATTCCTAATTCAAAACTAAGAAAATTGGTTGAATCAATCCAAAAACGTGTTTATGAAATCATTCGTGCAACTAGTAGATCAACTAAATATTAATCTATTAAATTTTGTCAAAAATTTCCGTTAAAATAGAATGTATACCTAAGAAACATTCACTGGAAACTTTAATTATGGCCACTTTCTTTGATTTCTTTTTAGTTTTTTGGCTGTATTTATTGTAATCTTTACTTTTTTTAATGCAGAATTTTGTGTTTCTAGTTTATTCTTTAATAACTTATCTATTTTTGTTTCGGTTGAGTTTTTAATCCTTAGGTAAACGGAAATAATTCGACATTAGGTAGTGGAAACTTTAATTATGGTCAAACTGTATTGTTAATGAGAATTGAAGAAAGTTAGATAATAATTAGTTTTGAAATTTATTGAAAAATTTTCATAATCATCAAATAATATGAAATAATAGAGATAATAAACAGAGTTTGTCAAACTCTTTAATCTTCTGCTTTTCATTAACTTTCTCTAAATTGAAGTTGAAGGTAGCCAATACATAAAGTTAGAGAGAAGAAAACAAAGTGTAAATTTATCCAACATTCTTGTTTCATTTGAGATTTGAAAATAATGAAATGAATGTGATGTTATTTTTATTAGTATAACCCAACTTTATACTACACAACTTGAATTTATAATTTATAATTATTAATTAATTAATTCCCTCAGTCTCAACTTCATTTTGAAGAAAGTCATTTTCACTCACAGTACATACATTACATAGTGTGTTCAAATAATGAAAATAGAAATTCCGGTACTAGGAATTTCAAAAATTCTCACAAATTCTACTCATCTGACAATTTTTTACATAAGAAAAGTGAACTAAAGTATTATAACAATGATTTTTAATAACTTGATTAGTCCATAATGTGTGAAAGTGTCTGTACATGAAAATAATATTAATTTTTAATTANATTAGTATAACCCAACTTTATACTACACAACTTGAATTTATAATTTATAATTATTAATTAATTAATTCCCTCAGTCTCAACTTCATTTTGAAGAAAGTCATTTTCACTCACAGTACATACATTACATAGTGTGTTCAAATAATGAAAATAGAAATTCCGGTACTAGGAATTTCAAAAATTCTCACAAATTCTACTCATCTGACAATTTTTTACATAAGAAAAGTGAACTAAAGTATTATAACAATGATTTTTAATAACTTGATTAGTCCATAATGTGTGATAGTGTCTGTACATGAAAATAATATTAATTTTTAATTAAAAAAAAAACAATTTCGAAAAAATTTCATTTTCTTATTTGAACACACTTTAGAAAAAAGATAAAAGTTTGAATAATTTTCAAATTTTTCTTTTATGTAATGAACTTTCTCTAAAAAGTACTACTTTAGTAACAAACACAAGAATGGGTAAAATGGAACAAATTTTAAAAAAATAAAAAAAAAGAAATAAATTTAAATTTAAATTTAAATTAAAAAAAAAAAATTTAGGTATAAAAATTATTTACAATTTTTACACTCAATTTTTTCAAATTTCATAAGTAAATATAAATTTTTGAGTTAATATGAGTCAACTCTTATATTACACATTTAAAATTTATGTGCGCTCGATTCACTCCCCCAGATTTTATTTTAAAGAAAGGAAATTCATTTGAATTATTTAAAAATTTGGTTATCCCTCTATAACCTTTAATTTATAATTCAATTTATAAAATTTATTCAAAATTATTACTAATAACGTAGATTTCAAATTTAATCAAAAAATAAACCAAAAAAAAAAAAGTAAAAATAAAATCATAAATTCTAGTATTATAAATTACAAACCAAAAATATTATTTTTATAATCAAAAACCTAAAATTACAATAAATCAAGTTCGAACCAAATTACCAAATAATCCCATACTTCAACATTTAATTTCTCCAAGGTTTTACTATATATTTCAATTTCTAATTTATTTCTCTTTTGAAATAAAAAAAAAAAAAAAAAATTCAAAAATTCATTAATTTATTAGAAATAAATGAGTATAAAACTAAAGTTAATCAAAAAAAATAAATTAAAAGAACAACTGATTGAATAAATCTCAAACTTTCACTTTCCCATTTTTCATTAGGTCTAACAGAGACTACAGACAGAGTAACTTTTAGTAAACTTAGAAAATGTGTAGNTTCAGTAAACTTAGAAAATTTGTAGATAGACATAATAAATGATTATGACAATTTCTTAATTAATTGGCGGGTAAAATGATGTAATGATTTTTTTTTTTGTTAATAATGGGATGGGCCAAAAAACCAAGGTCAAGTTATCAAGAATCAGAGTCAAGTCATTAACTAAACCAAAAATTAAATTCAAATGACAGATTTCACTTCCGTTTATTAGTAAAAAAAAAAAAAAATTAAAAAAAATGAACTCTACCATAACTTAAGTCAATTATATATTAATATATTTTTTTATATATTCCTTTATGATGAATCTCAACTCTCAAACATTACTTTATTTAAATGAAATGATGAAATGAATATTATAAATCTTTATAAATATAACTTGACATTGAGACTATGTCATTTCAATTGAATTATAATAAAAACCTCCTGTCAATTGATTAGTTAAGAGTAAACATTAACGGAATTTGGTTAGGGAATTGGTAATAACAAGAAACCTAGTAATTAATTATAATTTAAAAAAAAAATGTTTTGTAAAGAGAAAAGAGGAAGTGAGGAAGTGAAAGTAAAGAAATTAGGTGGTAGGTATAAAAAAAAAAATTATAAAATTCTGAGTCTGACCTTGAATATTACGGAAGAGTGTAAGGAGCCTTGATAGGATGTCCGAGACAGAAAACTCGTCTCCTTCTTGAGCCTTATCCAGAGTACAAGTGGTAAAAGAGACTTGAGACTTTGAGTTTTAGGTAAGTAAAAAATTGTAAGAGTAGAGTAGTAGGGATATCCTCGAGTCCTGGATCCTTGTCACTGGACGAGTGGTCGCTCATCCGTTTTCGGTCACTCTCGTACCCCTTCCCCCAACCCCACCTCCAGCGCAACACCAATACCACCACATTCACTTAACTCACAAAACTCAGGGAACTTTCCTCCAGCTCTCTCACTACTAACAAGTTACAACTACGTGGCTTAACAACTATACTATAGAAACGAGACCCAAGCGAACCAAGACCAAGATCAGGAGAAGAGCTCAAGCATCAGCGCTAGCGCAGCGTCGTGCTTTTTTTTTTTTTGACAAAATGTACTGAAGAATTTTTCTTTTTTTTTCGTCAATTATATAAGAAATGGTAGACAGATTAAGTTGAATCAAATCAAACTTAACCTAATTTCTTTTTTAAAGAATAATAATTCAAAAATTTTACACATTTACAGTACGTAGTAGATTAAAAAAAAAAAAAATAATAATAATAATAATAATCCTTTGATACAAACGAGGATGAATTAGCCTTATTCAATTTGAATCAGACAGGACTAATAAGTGTATCTGGGATTTATATAATGTTATATACTCTATTTATTTAATGAAATGTGTAGCTTGAATAAGCTAAAAGCTTAAATAAGCTTTTTAATAAAAAAGTTCATCGACTATTATTTAAGAAGTGAGGGTACCCNTCACAAAAAAAAAAAAAAAAAAAAAAAAAAAAACCACAACAGATATGTGGGACCACGTTACGAGGAAGAAAATCGATTCAATAGCCTCATTACGAAAGAGCAGAAGAGGAGTCGAGGATTGTTTGGCTTATAGATTATAAAAAGTCTAGTACCAGATACCTGCTGGTCCAAAAGGACAATGACTTAGATTAATCACAGCTGAATCCGATTAACTGGCAAAAACAGAAGGGATTCTGGAAAGAGAAAACAACCATGGATAATTCCATTGATCCAAGAGAAAAAAAAAACAGCTTTAGGTATCATTGGCTTATGTAGTTTTCTTAGAAATAGTTAGATTACAGAACACTTGAGAATAATAGGAAGAGTTTCGCATTTACACAATAATTATGGTTTCATCTTACATAAAAGGATTCGATAATTTAATTCACTTTAGCATTCGAACATGTTCCAACTTTTGGAAAAAATATCCTTGAGCTAATAACAAAAAAAAAAAAGGAAAAAAAAGAAAAAACTTTTATGAAGAATTCTTAAGTGAATTGGTCGACAAAAATTACATTACCACAAATCCTTTGAAGAAAGTGATGGAGGAGAATAATAATGAATGAATTTAAGTTCTAAACAAATGACTTTGTCAAATGGTCACAAAACATCTTCATATCACTTTCTCAGTGTCTCCACATCATTAGTTAACTTACCACAAAAAAAAATGGAGCTGTGTGAGACTCTTTCATAAAAATATTAATATTAATAATAATACTAATAATATTAAATTATTCCTATAGTCTCTTCTTGATAAGTTTTTCTAATTTTTTAATCCGACTAAACTCAGCACTCGGTTCCGGTGGAGTGACGTCTGGTGAAAGAGCCTGACTTAGTCCTGATGGAGATTTTGTTTTGAATTCATCAAGGTATGGCATATGATCCGGACGCTTTACACCTTTCATGTCTAAAATTTTTATAAAATCTGACAAGTCACAATCTGGAACAAGTTTACAAGTATGGTCCACAAATGTTGATATCTGCTCTACCGGTGTCATTACAATCTTTAAGATCATTTCAATCCGACCCATTTCCGTCACGATGAGTTTACTATATCTAGATAAAGAAAAAAAAAATTAATTATTCAATGATAGAAAAGATAGGGATTTTAGTGAATTAATTCAATTACTTATCAGGCGGTTTCCTCTTGACTGTAAGTCCTGTTGACGGAAGATCTAAAAGTGATGTTTTGAGACTCTGTGTATCCAGAAGAAGCTGCTGTGCTCCAGTTTTACTTACGTTCTTACATTTGTGAAGTGTCATTAAGAACTTATTCATGAAGAGTCTGAAAAAATAAATAAGGGAATTTTTATTTTACAATCTTGAGGTTTGAAATTAATTGGATGGGTTATATCATTCTACAGTGATACTTATTAGTATCAGTATCCAAACGATGTTTTCACTTTTACATGTTTACAATTGTTTGTCAAAATAAATAAACTTACTTTGCGAATTGTTGACAAAAGAGAACAAAATATTTCCTTGAAGTTCCTAAGAAGTCTCTCAGTGTAGGCACTGTAAGCCGCCATTGTGATGTAATTGCTGAAATGTATCCACTTTGATCCCCAACAGTCTCTACCAATTGCCAATTAGTCTAATATTATATAATGAAAAGTACAAATTAGTATATAAAAAAAAATATAAAAATATTTACTAACTAAATTTACTCAAACCTTGTGCATTGAAGTTAGCACTGGCTCACAAGCTGAGTAGAGATCTTGAACTAATAATCCAACACATGTCTCTATAACTTCAACAAATACTTGTTTATCTCCTTCCATACTCAATTTTGGTCCCAATTCCTTCAACTTCTCACGCAGTTTCTCTTCCAATTGTTGAATTGTCTCTACGCAGTACTCAGCTGTAGTCAATATACTGAAACCCGAATTTATATGGTTAGTAACAATAAATTCTAACCATTTGACAAATATATGATATTTTGTAATTAAATATTATGTAATAGTATGACACGTACCATGATATTTTATAGAGTTCTTGACGTGAGAACCGTACGGCTTCTCCTTCCTTCAAGAGTGACTGGAAATTTTGTATAAGTCCGGACGTACTTAGATCTCGAAGTTCCCTAGTTATCGTGGTGACTGATGCCATTGGAGCAGAAGCCATAGTGACCCTGGTGCAATACGTTAAGCATTAATAAGTAAAATAATTACTATTACCATTACTATTGTTGTTCTTATATTTAGTGTAAAATATATTTTAAAATGGAATACCTTCGAAAAACACAGAAATTGAAAATGCTAAAAAATTATACCGTACCATAATCGTGCATCACAAATCACCGTTTAACGCAGCAAATTACTATGTTAATCTTAAAAATCTATTCATAGCTTTTGATAGCCAATTTCTCATAAGTATTTAAAATAAAATAATCTGACATACTTGGGTAAATTTGCTTGTAGAATTCGTGTACAATATTCTCGAAGTCGCTTGCTGAAAACATTCGCTAGATTGAGCAAAGGTTCCCCACAACTGAGCTGAGTACATTGAACCAAACACTTCTTGTAGAACACGAACCTAAAATTAAAATTAAAATGAAAATTACAATAATCAAATTTAGAATACCGTAATGAAAACTTACAAATCTGCACAATTGGACAGAACAATACCAGCGGGATCAGATCCCTGCGGCGTTGGAAACCCCGTTGACCTTAAGTCTGCCACAAATTTTTCTATCAACTCTATCAGATTCCTGAAATGTGACATATTGATAACATGAAACTCATAATTGTTAATCCATAACCCCTTTGTCCGTACTATAAATGTATACTAAACGAACACGGGAAAAAGTGATATTAGGCGTAAGAAAAACAAATTGCCAAGTACTGCTTTGACAACTAGTTTTATAAATTTAAATTAAACTGACTTGTCTTGGCTATCGATGTAAATGTAGAGGAAGGGATCATAGCACTGTGTGATGATTCGGTAGTATTTGTTCACGACAGGTTGTTTTTCTGGAGTTTGTGTTTTTGAAGCCTTATTCTCGGGGAAAGTGTTCGTTTCGTCAGTGAGAAAAGGATTAGAAAAATTCTCCTCTTCTTCTAACAAATTTCCACCGAATCGAAGGAAAAGAAGGTTTTCAAAAGCGTATGTCTTCTGAATCGCAGTAAGGAGGAGTTTAACGTCAATCTCTCGACGACGTTTCCCCATCACTTTTGATAAATCCTGCCTTGTCTGGTGACAGAATTGAATGGCGATTCGTTGAGAAACTTCCCAATGCAGAGGGAAAATTGTTTCATATCGTTGCTCAAATTGAATCAAGTGTTTCTTCAACCAGGCGAAGCGCTTGTCAATCTGTGAATTGAGGGAACAAACATTAATAACATAATTTTCCTAATCATTAGTTTATGGTGCGAAACCTTGTCCAACCAGGCGGAATCCTCGTTCTCCTCGTAGAGAACGGAATATTCTTGTAGCTGTGTCTGAACAAACCATTGGAGAAGCTCGTGTTTTATGTGGGGATCGAGAACGTCAAGGACTAAACAGGCTTCTGCCATTTGGCTTGAGTTGAATGAATTCCCTTGCGTAAAGGACTCCCGGAATTCAAGAGAAATTTGATCACCTAGTTCCTTCTTGATTTCAGACACCTAGAACACAAAACAAAAAAAAAAAAAAAAAACAATTTTCCCCCCACTCTTTATACACTGATGGTAAAGATAAGACTTCTGCCCTTCAATAGCTTTGGTAAAAAAAATTCAGCCAATAGATTTTTTGGCAAAATTCAAACTCTAGCTAGTAATGATACTGAAAAAAAATATCTTTACAATTCACTCAGAACAGGTATAAAAACATGATATGTTTAAAACAGAATTGTATCGAATTCAGACCTATCATCTGTGGTATTGATCACTAATCCTAAACGTGTCTGTATTTGAAATAAGTATAAAAAAAAGTACCTTATGAGAAAGTTCTGATATCTGTGGAATGCTATTATAATTATCAAAGTGTTCTACGATATGAACTACTCCCTGGAGCATATTGGCAGTATCTCCGTATTGTCGTTTATGGACGAGCGTACTATGTAATTAAAAAAAAAAAAGAAAAAAAAACAAATAAATATTATTCGACTATTGTTAGAATGACAGTATTCTTTTCAGACTCACTTGAGTGTTTCGACTCCCGTCACAAGCATGCTAAGATGATTCAAGGTCTTGATAGCGTCGGTGAGGTTCTTCTTAGCAGTATCCAACTGTCGAATATCTCTTGTCATGTCCCTCACAGCCAATTCACTTTGTTCTGCACGTCCTCTCATATCTAAAACTTTAGCTACAAGTGCTTCAATAGAAGCCTGAGCTCTTGCAAGGACAGTGACACCATCATGATCAGGCTTCCCTGTTTGATCCCGTACAAATTCTCGAATTCCTTTGTCAATTGTTTGGATCTCATTCTCAAGTGATGAGATTACATCTCCAAGTCCAGCTAATGACTGCTCTGTTGGGAACGAATTGTTGATGTAAGCCACAACATCGAAATCTTCTGATTCCGTCATTGAGCCTAGTAGAATCAAATTCGAATAACCAAACATTTAGACTTTTTTTACTTACAGTTACTGTTAAAATCCTTAGTAAGCAGTTAAGTTCTTGAAAAAAAATTATTTTTTTTAAATTCAGTATTTACCTTTTGATGAAATCCAACGATGACCTGTTCAAGGGCACTCTTCTCTGTTGTTTATCTCAAGATCCCAGATACCTAATGTAAATTGATTAAGCTAATTTAAAATTAAGTAAATTTAAAAGTTTGAAACATTTTGCATAAAATTACACAATACTCCATCTGTTTCAGGTTTGTCTAAAAGCCACACACAAGTGGTACCACACCAGAACCAGACAAGCTTCGTTGATTAAATTTAAGAAAATCTTGAACAAAAAATTTTAAATTAAATTATTAGTAATGAAATTCTGTTCATTGAAGATGTTAATTTTTCAAAAATTCTCAAAAAAATGAGAAAAGTCTGGCAGTAATGCTTAGACGTTGTCGGTACAAGTATAAAATACGTAAAATGTATAAATATAATTTCATTTCATCATTTCTCACAACATTCTGGGTCCAGCCGGGTAAAACCACAGCCGGGCCAGAGAAAACCAAAAATTCCGGGAGTTTTTACCGGTCCAACCCACAAAAAACCCGATTTTGGTAAGTAAATTTAGGGTTGGGCAACTTTATGGAAAGAATGGGTGGGTGATTTGCATGGGAAAGTGACCCAAAAGTAATTCTTTATCTCATCTGACGGATTTAAAAAAAAAATTTGAATTTTTTCATTTCCCGCCATCATGTCCCGCTCCATTGTTTGAACGTATCATAGGAAGTGGAGAAAGGCCGAAGTCTTAAATTTAAGAAAACCCTGTACATTTCTAGTAAGTGAGAAATTGAATAATTTTTTTAAACCTTTCGATTAGTAGTAATTGACGCCTAATTGTAATTTAAAAATTCAAATCTTTCAGTCAATCAGATTTGAAATAAAATTTGAATAAATGAATTTGATTGGTTGAAATATTTTAATAATAGTGAGGACTCAATTCCGTAAGACCATTCTAAACTTTTTTTTTAAACTCTTACAAAACTTGACTAAAACTTAATTATAATTTTCTAAAAATCAATTATATTAATAATAATAATAATTATTGGGAGGATAAAATATAATTTTGATTGGAAATTGTAATTTGTTATATTATTGTCTCAGTTTTGCCGGTTCCTTCTCCCGCGTGGCACAAACTTCCATGTTTTTCTGTCCGCTCTTCTCTTTTACCTGCTTGTGTATAGGGCAGTGAGTTTTAGATCCAAAAAATTTCATACGGCTTATTGAGTTTTTTTTTTTTTTTCATAAAAATTAGCTTTGGGATTGGGATTTTCTCAAAGATATGGCTGGAAGGTTCGTCGGCTAGTAATTGATTAATTATTCTATTCCTATTTCATAGTATTTATAATTGAACTAATTTAGTCTTATTTTTTTAAACTTTTTAGAATCCGAGGTGGCTTTGGGGGTGGTGGTGGGTTTGGAGGCGGTGACCAAGGGTCAAGGCAACAAGCGCCCTTCACTGCTTTCGTGGGAAATCTTCCAAAAAATACGTGTCAAGGGGATATGGACAGACTCTTTACTGGACTTGGGTTCAATAAGGTTTCTATTTTTTTTATTTTTTTTTTATTAGTTGAACAGTTTTCGATTGGATTTAACCAAAGAGTATCCCACNGGTTTGGAGGCGGTGACCAAGGGTCAAGGCAACAAGCGCCCTTCACTGCTTTCGTGGGAAATCTTCCAAAAAATACGTGTCAAGGGGATATGGACAGACTCTTTACTGGACTTGGGTTCAATAAGGTTTCTATTTTTTTATTTTTTTTTTTATTAGTTGAACAGTTTTCGATTGGATTTAACCAAAGAGTATCCCACTTTTTTTTAAAAGTAAGAAACTAATGGAACGGTATGTTTCAACATTACTCTCTAACATTCTACTTCTTAGTTATTTCATTACTTTCTTTAGGATTGAAAAAGTGAGGTAATTTTTGATTAAATCCAATCAATCATCAGTACCACTTTTGATGTTATAAGGAGGGACCGACTATGTAAACGTAAAGTCCGTTGCTAATTATTCTGTTCCAATGTTCTGTAAAGTAATTTTATTATTAAAATCTAAATCATTCATAAACAAGAAACTCCCTTCTATAATGGTAGAAAATTTTTATATTTTCTTGTGTAGAAGTTAAGTTTTTTTTTTAACCGATCGGACACATGATAGTTGTGCTGTAAGTAGACGGGCACGAGGAAAATTNCATAAACAAGAAACTCCCTTCTATAATGGTAGAAAATTTTTATATTTTCTTGTGTAGAAGTTAAGTTTTTTTTTTTAACCGATCGGACACATGATAGTTGTGCTGTAAGTAGACGGGCACGAGGAAAATTCCGCATTGCTTAAGGCGAATTACCAAACGTGTTATGTAATTTGGAGTAGGGTTTAAGATTAAATTTTTATTTGTATACAATGTTTATACAATATATTACTATGATTAGCGCTAGAAGCTAATCTTAACTATTCAATGATGTCGTGTTGGTAGGAGTAAGGTTTTAACATTACCTTAGTGTCTGCTATTTTAAACAATTCATGTTAGTTTTCCGGTATTTGTCCAATCCTTATATAAAATAAACCCCGCATAGCTACGCTGTTCTGGGATTCAAAAAAATGCCAATTATTATTGGAAATTCGAAAATCATAAAAATTAAGATATATAACTAAAAACTAATATTTAGTTTAGTTAATATTTCTTTACAATTTTAGAGTTTGTTGATTACTTTATTCTGCATTTCAGCCCAAGCAAGTCCGTTTGGTATATGACAAAGAAACTGAGCGATTCAAAGGTTTCTGCTATGTAGAATTTGAAGATATGGATGGATTGGAAAGAGCCTTACAACTTGATGGCTCAGTAATTGACGGGAACCAGATTAAAGTAACGTTTGGAATTTGTAACGAAGGAGGTAGTTAGTTCAAATGTCATCGTTTTTTTTTATTCTAGATTGACGTAGCAGATGGACGGAAAGGGGATCGATCAGGTGATCGAGGAAGAGGCGGTCGTGGTGGAGGTATGAATCGTGGAGGAGGTTTCTCATATGGAGGTTTCAATCGAGGTGGTGGACACGGAGGACCTCCACCAATCCCTCATGATGACCAGTTCAACATGAACAACTTCCGCGGCGGTAGAGGGGGATTTGGAGGAGGACGTGGGCGTGGCGGCTATTCAAACTACAATTCAGAACGCCTCCCACCCCGACCGACTGAGTCCCGATCTTTTGACGGCCGTCCGCGCCGAGACTCCGACCGGTCGAGGACTTCTGAAGAGTTCAAAGAACCCACTCAAGGTAATTTACAATTTATTTACTACCCCCACCAACCTAAGGGAACATGACCGCTCCAAACTACATTTGCTCTCTTTACGCATTCATCACACAAAAATGAACATGATTAAAACTAAAAAAAAATTTAATTTAAAAAATTCTCAACAACTTTACTGAATAGTATTATCATGCTATTTCATGTAACACTTTATCCAAGCTTCTTTATGCATCCCTTAACTCAAGTCATTTCAATATTAGAATTAACTGCGAATACCGTCATGATGAAATAATTTGATTGAGGAATTAGCTTGCTTTCTTTTCTGTTTACCTTCAACATTAAAGTTTTAATTAGAGTTCCCATAAATTTTATATTATTTTAATTTATTTATGTCAGACAAGGATTTCGAGTGAAGGATATGTCTTCTGCAAGTGGTGACACAGCTGTCATTGAAAAATGAAACGAAATGTCCGATAACTTTAATCCTAGTTTTTTGACGATACATTTTTGTAAATATTTTCTCTTCTTGATATGACGTTCAATGAAGTCTTTCAGTCTGGATCTAGAATTCAATCAATTAAAATAATGTTCTTAAGTTTAAAAAAAATTTTCAATGTCTTAAGAACTACTTAATTTCGCACAATGTGTGTGTGTGTGTGTGGGGGGGGGGGGATAGAGAGAAGCGGAATACTAGATTTGTAATTAATTTTTTTTTAAATTTACAGAAGAGTCGGCAAATCGACCGCGGCTGAAACTTCTCCCACGTACAGTGTCAGAACCAGTGAATTCCTTGGCGAGTAGCAGCCAGTCGTCGTCAATTTTCGGCGGTGCAAAGCCTCGTGAAGAAAATCTCCGTACAAAGGATGATTCTTCTTCTGATGAGAAAACCACTGATGAAAATACTGGGCAGGAGTCCTAAGATCGCTCCTCAACTGACTCAGAGGCTCAGCCGACTACTCACGAGAAACTTTTGACTTTCTGGTTCGACGAAATAAATTGTATGAGAGTCGTGTGTTTGCTTGGAAGTGTGTTAAGTATGTTACTGAATAATTTCACAAATATTCAACATTATGCTGATGAATATAAGAGTAATTATTATCATTGAGTCCTTTATAAAATGATATGAGGAGATTGACTAGCACTTTTGTGTGGAATTAAATAATAGATTTCTAACTCTAAACATTTTGTCGTTTTATTACTCATTGAAATTCTTATTTTTGGTAATGTGATAAAAAATTTCCAAAAAATTATAAAACGGAGTAACAAACATCAAAAGTAAACTTTAGCCAAGTAGTCCGTCTACTTGGCTAATCAAATTAGAATAACAATGCTGGAACATTTTATAAGAACAGCTTAGAAGATTACTTTCGTCCCGTGTTCTTTATACAGAAAGTAATGTTTATAATTTATAAATTTTTTTTTTATAAACGCACATGTTATACTGAATTCTGCCTGAACCTGCAGATTCAAACTATTGAAGTATATTTGTGCAAATTTTCAGCATAACTTTCCAGATAGCAGATAAACTGGTTAATATTATGTTATAAATGCGTAAGTTGTTTATGAAAAAACCGAGGTGTACGCCTCTGCGTCTACTTTATAATTTACTATAATAAGGCCTTTTGTCTATTTATTCTTTTGTAAAATTTTATGTAAAAAGTATTCCGCTCAACAATTTCTATCTACCTCTGGGATTGGTCAACAATCAAACAAAATTTGAGTAAAAAAAAAAGTGAATTAATTTAATATTTATTATTATTTGGTAATCAATTTCTATTTAGTCTCACTTGGTACTAGTTTATTTGAATATATGTTATGCAGAGCCCGGTGGCGCGTATCATAAACTTCCATGTGTTCATTCAATTTCATAAAACATGTTTCAAATTTATAAACTTTTGATCAGGCACACTAAAAACCATTATGCTATACGGCACTAAAATTCGGCATCTAAATTCCGTCTTAATGAACAAAGCTAAAGTGATAGCCTTGGCTCCGCTCCGCTTAAAATTTATTAATAAGTTTTAAGTTTATCAGTAAAAGTATTGAGTTTGTATTTGGTCAGAATCGGGAATCAATATTATTTAGTCATCTTACTGATAGATTTAGTTATATTTTACATAATCAATCTTATCTCATACGTTTTGAGACATAAAGAGAGGTAATTGAGAGATATTAAAATAAACTAAAAATACTTTACCTTGCCTCTACTATGGATGATTTAACCGTGATCTCCTGTGTGAATTCTGTAATTTTAGTATTTAAATTCCTAATTCTCTGTCTAGTTATTAGAAGTATTAATACTCAAAGGTCAAAATGAATAGTCCTGAGAAGCGGAATCTGGATGCCGATTTGTAATGAGGTGTAAGGTATATGGGGTATGCTTGTTAGTATAATCGGTTGACAACTAAAGTCCATTCCATTACCTCAACTTCAACTCGTCACGACGACGCTTCCTTGGAGCTTGGCCATTATCCAAAGAAGAGTCATCAATTATCTTATATCAATTAAATTATTTTTCTTATTAATTTATATAGTGCATATTTTTACTTTTATAAAATTATTATCCATAGTTTCATAATACAAATATTTCATAATGACTCGAAGGTAAGTTAGTGGTTAGTTTAATAAGAAAAAAAAAATTTTTATCATGGGATAGGAAGCACAGGTGGGCCTTTTGGATACGCCGTATCTTTCGGTACGCTATGGGTAAGGTAGGGCGATAACTTTTCAGTAAGGTGCGGGCTACGGGCATGGTACGCTTCTTGTATTTCAGGAAGTACGGTCTACGGAAGGTACGCTGTACCCTTCAAGTACGATACGACAAAACTTTTTTTCTTAAGGTACGGTTTATCCAAAAGGCTCACCTGTGTCACAAGTGGTAGGTTTGGATGTGCCGAACTTTGGGTACGGAGGGTAAGCCGTGTGTACGGTGTACTCCGTACCTTAGACACACTACGGGTACGGTACGGTGATAATTTTTCAGTGATATACGGGGTATGGGTATGGTACGGTTCTTGTAGTTCAGGAGTTACGGAGTACGGAAGGTACGCCGTAGCTTTAGGTGCTCCATAGCTTTAGGTGCACCATAGTTTTAGATGCACCGTAACTTTCGGTGCACCGTAGCTTTAGGTGCTGAATAGCTTTAGGTGCACCGTAGCTTTAGGTACGGGGTACATATACAATGCGACAAGAGTTTTTTCTTAAAGTACGGCATACCTAAAAGGCCCACCTGTGATGGGAAGGTGTATGGAAAATTCTGTAAAATTTAATATGCCTCAAAAATTGGATGTTAAACGTTTTAATTTTGACATTTTATCTTACGACGATAAGTTGAGGTAAAAGGGTAGATGGTTAGGTCAAGTTGTGAAAATTTAGGAATTCGTGTCATTGATTGTGACAGCGGACAGTTGTGTTGTTTGTAGTGCGGCTAAAATTCGAATCGGCCGATGCGCCGATTCAGCAAACTATTGAATCGGCCGCCGCCGATGCATCGGCCGATTCTTTCTATTTAAAATGCTGTTTTTTAATTGATTTTGGTTCATATTAAGGCAAATTTTAAGCAAACTTTAAGCAAACTCTGCAATAAATTATATTTTCTTTTTTTTTGAATCGGCAACTGCATCGGCCAACTGGCCGATTCAACTTTTATGTCGATGCCGATGCCACGCCGATGGGACTAGATGATCGCATCGGCGGCCGATGCAACGGGGCAACACTAGTTCTTTGTGAATTTGGGATAAGAATATTTTTCATTTCAATTCTTTCTCTTCATTTTTGGTTAATAATTTTTTGAATGCAGAGTCGGCAGTCAAGAAATTGGGTTTTGTCAAAAACAGCAAGATGTTCCGTTTGATGTATTCGTGAATAATCTTCCCCAAACTATCCTTCAGTGTGATGTTATCAGACTCTTTGGTGGTTTGAAAAAGGCAAATTATTAATTTTTTTTAGTTGGTAAGAGAAAGAGAGAAATAAATAAATACTTTTTTAATTTATTTGTAGACGGAAAAAGATACCTTAGAAATCGCGGATAGATTGATTCGTTGCTTGCAGTCAAATAAATCTGGAACACAGCGGGACGCGTTCGTGACATTGGTCATTTTGCTGACTTCGAATAAGCATGTCAAAATCGAGAGTATACTGGAACTTATCGACAAAATCCTTGTCACTGATGGAAATAATACAAAAGGGGTTAGCTTAGCTTAAGTATAATCAAGTTACGAGGCATTGAAAATACTACTTAGCCTTTCAACTATTATTATTCTATACATAGAGATTGTATTTAGGAATTAATAGACGTCTTGATTTTTTAGGAACGCCGGGTGGTCTTTGCAGCTCGTATCATGGTATTGGGAGCAATAGTTCGAAGTCAACGTCTCCAATCTTTCCCGCCACAGCTCTTCAACAGGATTTTAATGGAATTGATTTCTTTGGGAGATAAACGAACGAGCCTTTTAACCCTCTCTACACCATTTATTTCTGAATTTTTGGCGAAACTCCAACCACGACAACGGAAGAAACTAGACCTCACGTCACTCGAGGCACTCTTATTGAAACCTGCAAAGAACCAAGGCACTGTATGTCGATTTAAAATTAGTCTCACAGTAGCTCGATATCAGTATCCTATGGTAATCCCAGTCCTCCATTCAATGGAATCCGTCTCAGCGACAGTTTTGGGAGTTGTTCGGCACTCAGATTCGGAATGTCTCCGAAACCTCTTCGAATACCTCGTTGAATCTAAACAGTCGGGTACATTCTGGAAGAAATTTTCATCTGGCTTGGGTCCGTATCATTTCAACCTTCTCAACGCCGCCATTTTAGCAGCAATCGAAGTAAAAACTCCATTGCAGGACATACTTTTGCGGAAGGTTGTGATGCCGTTAGTTGGACTTCTTCGAGGGAGTCTAGGAGACGCCGAATCTGCTGAGAAGGCAACGAAAATATTTCGTTATCTACTAGATTGGGATCCAAAAACAACTAAGATGAGTTCAAAGGATCGAGCGAAAGCAATCAGAATCATTTTTGAAGAAGCTAATTTAATCACAGAATATCGGGTCCTCCATCCTGTCTTTCGTAGGTTTTTAAGCTTTCTGGACTTAGAGGAATTGGACCAAGTGTGGGCAATTTGTGAACCTCGAATGACTCCAGAATGCCGAAGTGGGAACTCGACAATTAATTTTGTCACACGATTGGCTACTGTGAGGAACGTATCTATAGAGACAAAGTTGAGCATTGCAAAGAAATTTTTTGGAATTGGATTCAGCAAAGAAGCCAATCAGACATTAAGCGTATCTGATGGTGACAGTGAGGTTGGTTTGACAATTTAAAGAATTGGTTAATTTAAATAAGTATTTACGCCAGTTATTTTTTTTACTGAAGTTTGATACCATTAACATTTCGAATTTAGGAGAGTAGGAGGATAATTCAATTTTTACCCTGGTTTGGTTTCTAATTTCTAGTACATATATTTTGTTTTGGTTTAGCAGATTAGTCCAGATATTCTGGTATTGCAGAAAAAGTTGAGTGGAGAAGGCTTCGAAACCATCCTCAAGTCAACTTTTGAGACGAACTTTTTTAAGAAACTATTTTCATATGTCAAATCTGTTGCAATGGGAAAAGTTGATGGAGTTTCTTTAGAAAAACCAGCATCTGATCAGGTATTTACATTCTATATACTACAGTAGATTGACAATATTTTTTTTTGTAACTTGTAAACCCGAAAGATGAGTTACAGGCAGGTGACATCTTTCACGTTGTAAGTTGTAAGACCTTGAAGACAAATTTTTGATTTACAAGAACTAATTCATGTGTAATGAAAGTTTTTTGAAAATCAAAACGGTCAATATATGATTTTATTTATAATCTGTCCTCATTCTACCACGAATTCGATCAATTTCTGCTATATTTGAAATGCGTCTTGCTTTAAATATTGATCTAATCAATTCAAAATATATTTATAGGATATAAATAATCTGAAGTTGATTACAAAGCTGCTACAGAAAATGGATGATGAGGTGTTGAAAACTTGTCTTAGAATCTACGGGGTCTTTACTATTGTAGATACTTCTTTTGCCAATACTAGTTTAAATGTAAGGATATAATTCAGAAGAACTTGTTGAGGTTGGTGATAATTTTTGATCTCTGGTTGATAATTTTTTTTTTGAATTTTCATAGATTCTAGTTCCATTGTGTGAGAAGAGGCTGTCAGTAGATGGATCGGAAAGGGCTGTTGAACTTACTAACTTTATCCTATCTGTTATTCGAGAAGATCGAATTCCATTCAACTACGAGTTAATGTTTGGTCGTCTGCTTCTGGATAAGACTGTCCAAGCAGACGCCGTGCAGCTTCTCATCGACCTTATTGATGTCGACATGGACGACATGGACGCCGACGAAGAGGATGAAGATGACGACGCGAGTTCTATAGAGGAAGAGGATGAGAGTGAACTAGTTTCTAAACTTAATCCTATTGGGAATGGATTCCAAAAATTTAAGAATGGAAATGTTGCCGAAGGGACCGAATCAGTAAGTTTTGGAATTATTTTCAAATCTTGCTCGTCTACTTTGTTAAAAAGTATTTTTATTTCATTTCCGTTAACGTTTTGAAACGTGAAATCAAATCATGAGTTACTGAACTGCGGTTTACATGTGCTAACTCTTATTCTATTTCTAACCTGTTTTCTACTCAGGATGAGGAATCTATTGACATGGACGAAGCGAGTGAGGGTGAGTTGGAACAAATGGACGCTGTCCTGTCAAATGTTTTTTCAACGAAGAAGCGTCTAAAGAAAGAAAGTGAGATGGAAATCAAAGTGACGATTCGAGGGCTGAATCTGATTGAAATGCTACTCAGACGATATCGCGTGATGAGTGATGGAGCGATCCCCTTAATGCTCGTCTCACCTTGTCTTACTCTCCTTCTCAAAGCGTCCAAGGGAAAGCGACCAGACCTTGAGGCAAGAGTAAAAGATGTTGTCTCTAAACTCAATCGTACGAAGAAGGTTATGAATGCGGACTCATTTGAAAGAACACTTGTTCAGAACGTATTGACTGACGTGGAGGAAATCCTAGAGAAGAAACATCGGAAACATATACGAACTCTGATCCGTGGAACCGTAGGTATGCTACATAAATGTTTTTTGAAGGATGAAAAGAAAATGGATTCATTGACAAAGAGCAAGAAACGACAGTCGCAGAAAGCACCAGATTCATTGACAAAGAGCAAGAAACGCCAGTCGCAGGAAGCACCAGATTCATTGACAAGGAGCAAGAAACGACAATTGCGAAAAGCACCAGATAAAGTTCGATCTAAGCGTTTGCGTATTGAATAAATTTACTTTTTATTATTATTTCACTGACGACGTGTTGATTTCTTTAGTAAAGTATTTATAACATGCTCATTTCATAAATATAGACATTTTCTATCTTCCCTGCTAGCAAAATATGTATTCAAACGGACGAAAATTGTTTAAGGAATTTTCTAGATTAGTGTGTTGTTTGCATATTTAGAACACTGATCTTATTTTTTAACCTGTTGCTTGACCTTCAACTTCTCTGCCACTTTGAATGCAACATCATGAACATTGTCATAGTGCGGTTGAAGTTGGGACTTGACCAAATCCATGTACTCACCAACTCGCAAATTCTCTTGACGAACATCGAATCCAATCATTCCTACGGGAGAATAAGTTTCTTTATACCGAGTCTTTCAATAATTATGCCGATATAAAATTCAAATATTCAAATTCAGTCAATTAGATTAAATATAATAGAGATTTGAGTTTCTTTTGAATAATCATTGAAAGACTAGTGGAGGAATTAATAAATTTTATGAGAGCTTACCCGGTTGTTCAAGTTCAGTGACTGCTACGAGGTCAGCAATGGTGACTTGGTCAGTGGCAATAAATGGTCGATCCTTGAGCCAAATGGATTCAATTTGAGATAAAGCGATTTTGAGACCGCTTTCTAGTGATGCAACTTTCTTCTCGTTCACTGGATTTCCACTGAGAATTGATTCGAGCTTAGTTCGAAAGAGTAGAGCTGCATTGATTCTCACATTCAAGTGTTGCCAAGCCATATAGGAGTCCACTATAGCCATTTTCTTCGTATCCGAAGGGTACCAATGATCAGAGACATTGAATGAACGACATAGGTATTGTAATATTGCTGAGCTGTCATTAGTAAGATTATATCAATCCCATTTTTATCAATTTAAATAAGAATTAAGATACTAGAATATTAAGTTCAATAATTGTAAACAAAATCAATCCAACCGTTACTCAATCAGTCACTAGTCATTTGAGAATTACCTTTCAACTAATTTAAATCCATCATGTTCTATAGCCGGTACTTTGAGAAAGGGATTGATCTTAGCATAGTTTGGTGATTTATGTTCCTCTAAACAAATAAATTAAGTTAATAATAATGAAAAACATAGTGAATTTTGTAATGAAGTTATTCAAAAAAAAAATAATTATAGTATAATAATTTACGTTTCCGAAGGGCCACTTGGACTTCTTCATAAGAAATAGAGTTTGCCCTTAGAAACAAAGCGACGGCACGGGATGGTTGGGACATAAGGTCAATGTATAACCGAAGCACCATCATTCAACCTTAAAAATTAAGAATCTAAGGAAATCAATTTTGAAGAAATTTATCCAGAAATAACGTGAATAAAAATAACAAAAAACATGTGATTGAGACTCAAAAAAAAAATTTATGAAGAATTACGTACTTCAACGGTCCGTGACTTATAAATTGGCTCCTCAATCGCACTCTTTGTAAATTAAAGTTCGTCCGTGTGAAATTTCCCAAGGAGCAAAGGTCCTTTGACTCTTCGGAACGATTTGGATAACAACAACAAGTATCAAATCACCAAGTAAGTAAATACCTACCCGAAAAAAACTCCACCATCTCAGTTTTTATAAATTCAATTATTTATTTAATTATTATTACATTATTGTTACTGTTAAAGGACTCAGTTTTCTGTCTCAAGTACCACATCAAAGAGAAATAAAATTATAAATTTTGAATTTGCAAAATTAATCAGATGGGATTGATCCCTGAGGTCATTTATAATAAATTCCCAAAATAATTATGTTTTTTTTTGTATTCAATAATTCCTTTGTCTTCCTGCATTTCGTAATGTTTACTTTATAAATTTACTAAACCGTCTTCAACTCGGGCCATACCCATTCAATTGGAGTAAATATTTTTTAGTAATTTGAGTGGTCCATTTTTAATGTCCTTTAGACTAATAGGTAAAGTAGTAAAGTACATTAGTCAAAATATTAATACCCGAGGGGATGTTTTTTTGGGATTATTACTGAAGTATGCATTCTCTCAATGTGAAATTACCATAAGTTTTGGCAAATGTTATGAGAAATAAGATACCAATTTCAATTTTTTTGGTTGAGTAGACTAATGAGATTTTCGCGCGAATATAAAAAATTGGCGATTGAAAGCGTAAAATGTTAATAGCCGAGGCGAGGTGGTGAAAATTTGGAATTATACTAATCACTACGACGATTAATTTTACCAAACTGGACAAATTAGAATATAATTATGTAAATACATTTTTATTGGCGTCGTAAGTGTTTAAGCTGGGAAGGAATCCAAGAGTCCTTGATTCAATCATTGTCTTTATCGCTATCAAATTGAGTTTTCTAAGTTATTTCCGCTAAATGATGATGTATTAAACATTAAATTAAAAAAATTGGTCCGTTGTGTTGTTTAAATCCAACATTTTATGTGAATTAAAGCAACTCGGCTATTAATATTTTGCGCTTTCTCCACTTTCATTTTGTGATGTTATTTCTTACCTAATTATGTACCTCTGATGTTAATTTCACCATGACAGATTCAATACTTCAACAATTATCCAACAAAAACATCTCCTTGGCTATTAATATTTTGACTAGTGTATAAATCAATTGATGAGTCAGATTAGTTATTGTAAAATTGGTTATTATTGTAAGTAAACTCGTCCTCAATCTTCTCGTCAAGTATGCTTATCTAAGCACAGAATTGACTCAATTCTTCAAAACCTCTTTAACCATGGTTTTTTTTTCTCAAATTCTGTATCAAACTTGTATCATTTTCATAATTAGTTATACTATTGGATTGGAATTTCGCAAAATCATTCTAGCAAAAAAAAAAACAACAACGAATTTTCCATTGTTTTCTAATAATTAATATGCTCTTTTTCGAAAGAAATAAGACGCTCAGGCGATAAATTTTCTTTTTAATTGGTTGGTTAGTGTAAGTAACCACTTACGTTATAAAGTACCTTTAATTGTTTAATTGCAATAAAATTGCCAATTTCATTTCAACAAAGTTAATACATTGATTCTAAGCATTTCAATTTGAACATTAGCGTCAACATCATCACTGCCTTATTACATAATCTCAAAGTTAATCGTATTGGATAAGATTTCAATCCTGATTTCAATCCTGATTTCAACCCTGATTTGGACTGCTATAATTATAAAGTAATTGGAACAAATTAATAATTACTTGGGGTCAGAGTGAAAGTCACTTCCCCTCAATATAAATTAGGTTATAATTAATTGGGAGAGCATAATTTCAAATGTAATGTAAATCTTGTCTCACATTTACAGAGGGAGTAATGTGTTTTAGTACCCACTTTCGCCAATTTCACCGTAGCTCTTCCTAATTAATTTTGTGATTTGTAAATGAGTTGGACAATTAATATTCGAAAACATCTAATTGAAATATTTTTTTTTGTCATGATAAGGGATTCTGTAATGGTGAGAGTTGGTTAGTTGAGACTTGAGAGAATAAACTTAAAGTCGAGGAATGGGGTATGATACCTTCGAATTTACTTCACCTTAGTGTTCCACATGGCTCTGGCTCTGGCTCATTGTCTCTGACTCTGGCTCGAGCTGGCTCACAAAAATTTCTGAGCCAGAGCCAGTGCATGACTCTGGCTCATGTAGTAATTTTGAGCCAGAGCCATGGCTCATTTGCCAGCTCAACAAAACTTGTGAGGCATAGCTCAATGACTCAACTTTTCCCCTAATTTTTCATNGCTCATGTAGTAATTTTGAGCCAGAGCCATGGCTCATTTGCCAGCTCAACAAAACTTGTGAGGCATAGCTCAATGGCTCAACTTTTCCGCTAATTTTTCATTTTTTTTCTTCCAAATCATTACTTTTTTTTAATTTTCGGAATTTTTGGTCACTGAAAGTCAATTTGCCTTTAGCCAGTTCATAATTATGATTTATGTTGGCTTATTCTCACTAGGTCATTCTCACTTTTAGCAAAATGTGCATATTAACGAAAAAAAAAAAAAATTTTTTTATGTTGAGCCATGAGCCATGGCTCTGGCTCATGAGCCAGCTCAACAAAAGTGCGGAGCCAAAGCCATGGCTCATGAGCTGGCTCACCGTTCGGGTGAGCTATGACCCATAGCTCATTGAGCCAGTGGTTCTGGCTCACGCCAAAAGCTGAGCCAGTGTTTCTGACTCACGCCAAAAGCTGAGCCATGTGGAACACTACTTCACCTCATTCAAAAGAGAACTTAACTTACCAACCCTTAAGTTTGCTTCTCTGTTTTGTTCCATTGTTTTACATTAAACATCTTTTATTTAAATTTAAATCCCGCTAAATCGTATCTAGTTTATGCCTATCACTTCTACCATTATCATTATGTTGTAGTCGACTATCAATTTTTATATTTCTCGCCATGTCATTGAAAAATGATGTTATGTGAAAACAAGCTTACTGTGAAGCCACAACAGATTACTCACCCTGTACAGGATATCTAAAATAAAATTTTAGAATACCGACTTTCTCTGTTTTTACCCTAACTCCTCCCATTATATGTGGTTGCTTGTACCTAAATTGCTTGATACAATAATTATAAAGTAACCCACACTGCCAGATTTGTATATAGTAGATAATTAGTACAACGAGAAAGAGAGTAGAGAGTTTGTTAACAAAATTAAGAATCATTATTTTGGTCAATTATTTTATCACCTACGCAGGAGAATATGTGAAAATGAAATCAGAGACTTTCTAAGGGAAACTAAAACTTTAGACACCCTGTATACACTACTCATTCTCAATTGAGAGACTCTCAATTAAAAATTTGAAGTTAGTTAAAATTTTTTTGAAACAGAAAGGCAATTGAGTTGAGTATTTTTATACTTTTCTATTCCTATTCCATTCCGTGTTATATTGACATCACTTTACAAATTTTTTGGAAAAAAATGATGAAAAAAAAAAAGACAACTTATAGAAATTTGGTTAGTCCTGTATTATTATAACCCTTTATCCAATTATTATATTTCATTCATTAAAAGTGTGTTGAATGAGTAAGTTTAGATTTAATTTTTAGAAGAAAATTTTAATCAATTATGAAAAATTGAAAAGAACCTTGAAATGTTAGACTAACTGGATATGGTAGCAACGCATATAAATTTTTTGAATTGGATTCATTCGTCCTTGTTCATAAATGAACTCCACGTGCTCAACACAATCATTTCATCACTGATAATTTTGACTATTTTTCAATCTGAATTCCTTACTTAAATTTTTACTAATTTTTTTAACAAACTTAAAATAATACATCGTCTCTTTACCTATTGTTTACCAATTTTTCGTATTTTACAAATAAAAACAATTGGAAATTGTGAGTGGGAATTTAATTGTAATGGAATTGACCTTGTCTTTGACATCATCCTCACCAAAATATACTTACCGTATCAGATCAGTGAAACTTAGTTAGTAAACTGTTTAGTTGATACAACAAAAAAATTAAAAAAATAATTAAAATTTATTTAAGACTCAACCAATTCTGAATATTCAAACTTTATTCCAAATGTGATTCATTGAATTTGAATTTTTGAATATTTTTGTTTTGTGGTAGGTCGAAAGTTCATTATAGCCGGACTACTTAACATATAAAATCCCATTAGCTTGGCAGGGACCGGACAGTATGGGTTCGCTCTAGCCGGAGCTCTATTATACCAGGAGTCACTATATCCGGACTTCACTGTACTAAATTTAAATTAGACTCTGAATAATAAATCATTTATAATATGTTTAACTAATATATTTTAATTCTTTAATGCCTGAAATTACCGGCATATGATGACAATTTTAAAACCGAATTTTCCACTGGTAGGCCGTTTTGGCCATCGCACAGTAAACTATAATACTATAATACTATTTCAATTCAAAGTAATCAAAAAAAAAATGTAAGTGGAATGAGCTGAGATCTGGGATTTTAGAACCGTTACTGACTGTAGTAAAAATTATTGTAGTTCTTTAAAATATTTTGAGTTGGATTGGATCCTCATCACTTGCGTGTTAGTTATTTAGTTACCTTTATAATTTAGGTAATTGGGTAAAATGATATAGTAATAGATATATATATATGTATATATGGAGAGGTGACATGAAATGTTAGTGAAACAATTGAAAGTAAAAACATTTCACACGATCACCCTCTTTCCAACCCTTTTGTTCTCTTAAAATCCCTTTGTTTTCCAACATTTCATTTTTTTTCATGTTATTGTTATATTTTTTTAGACTCATATAATCTAATAAGTAATGTCCATTTATCAAAATTTCAGACGTCATGTCATATGTCACTTCTGCGGTTATTTTACTAACCAACAACACTTGGAAAGAGATTTAAAAAAATTTGTTTTTTTTTCATTGCATATCAATTATCTCTAGAAGAGCTAGAAGCTCTTTCAAACAAGACGAGATGAGGATTGGAATGTTAACGTCTTAAAAATTTTATTAATTAAAAATTTTATTAATTAAAAATTTTAACTTTGATTTATTAACCCATTTCTGAAAGTATATTAGTACAGTGCACGACGGTTATAAGAGCTGCCCTCTGTCGCCTGGAAATGCTGCTCTTATAACCGTTTGTTCTTACAACGCTTATAAGATCAGGATGTTCTTATNGCCTCTGTCGCCTGGAAATGCTGCTCTTATAACCGTTTGTTCTTACAACGCTTATAAGATCAGGATGTTCTTATAAAAAGTATATGGCAAAAAAAAATATTTTTTTCAAAATTTATAAAAAGAAAATCTATACTATAGTATAGATCTTAAATAAAGTTATCAACTGTAACTATCGTCGACAATTTCGTCAAAAATTGCAATTGTTTAATCCTTATTTAAATTTTTGTAAAGATTTTACAAGAACGACATTTCAACTGAAATGATTTCAAGTGGTACTTTTAGAAATTGAAGATGTAAAAAGATTATTTTTGTTTGAGATTTGACTTTTGCTCTTATATCCAACTCCCGCTTCAAAAATTACCAAGCAAAAGGTAGTTCATATAACCGTTTTGCTCTTATATTACGTTGTTCTTATAACGCGTTAATGTCCCATGCTAAATGCATTAGAGCAAACCTTTGGGCGTTTTGAGACGACTTATAACCCGAATGTTCTTATAAAGGATTCTCTTATAAACGTCGTGCACTGTAATACGTTCACCACCTTATAATATTTACAATGTGTTAAAGTGTCATTTCAACATGTTTGAAGTTGAAACTACACTTGTACAAACAACTTTAAGGCCACCCTACCACTTCGCTGGTTCACTACGCCCTATTGTTCGAATTAGATGAAATTTTTAAGCCTAATGGGTAATAACATTAGGAATCTCTGGGGTAAAATTAAAATTTTTAGGTTCACATTTACAAAAGTTATGTGCGCGAATTTGAAAATTTCGCGTGAGAAAATTTCAATAACCCTTACAGTCAGTTTTAGAAAGGTGACAGATTCTAAAATTTACACCATAGATTTTGAGGATTCTACGCTATATAACCATATCCTGGGTCATAGAGAAAATTGAAATCGACAAGATGAAGTTAAGTTAGGAGTAAATTTTTTATAATTTAGCATGATTTTCACAGAATATGGGGAANGAAATCGACAAGATGAAGTTAAGTTAGGAGTAAATTTTTTATAATTTAGCATGATTTTCACAGAATATGGGGAAAGAGTGTGGCTTTAGGATTTTGAAAAAGGAAGAATCACATCACTAATTGGAACTGGACATTCGCAAAGGAAANGAAGAGTGTGGCTTTAGGATTTTGAAAAAGGAAGAATCACATCACTAATTGGAACTGGACATTCGCAAAGGAAAATCAGTTACCTAGTTGGCAGATCCCTTACCTGCGTCCAGTATTATTTCAAACAAAAAGAAAATCCTGCTCGTAAGAAGAAAGTAGTGCGAAAAACAACAAATTTTCCCTACAGTTGAACGCTTNAAGAGTGTGGCTTTAGGATTTTGAAAAAGGAAGAATCACATCACTAATTGGAACTGGACATTCGCAAAGGAAAATCAGTTACCTAGTTGGCAGATCCCTTACCTGCGTCCAGTATTATTTCAAACAAAAAGAAAATCCTGCTCGTAAGAAGAAAGTAGTGCGAAAAACAACAAATTTTCCCTACAGTTGAACGCTTAATTTTTCGAAAAATGAGTAAAAATCCTGCTACAGTTTGCAAAATTAAGTGCAAATTGAATTTTGAGGTATCCTGGGAAACAATACGAAAGGTTTTCGTCAAATCCAAGCACATGAAGTTTACAGTAAAGCTCAAGAAGCCTCCACAGACAAAGCTTCACAAGACCAAAAGATTGCCCTGGGCAAGAGAAAGCATTGCCTATGGAGAAAAGTTAGAAGAATCTCAGCTGAAGTGATGAGAAAAAGTGGAATCTAGATGGTCCCGATGGTTTTCGGTCATATTGGCATGACGTTCTCAAAAAAAAGGAAATATTCTCAAAGCGACACAATGGAGAAGGATNCGTTCTCAAAGAAAAGGAAATATTCTCAAAGCGACACAATGGAGAAGGATCGTTTATGATTTAGAGTGGTTTCACCTACCATGGAACTTCTGCGCTAGCCTTTACTACTCGACAACAGAACGCTCAGGAGTACATGAAACATGTGGANTACCTGCGTCCAGTATTATTTCAAACAAAAAGAAAATCCTGCTCGTAAGAAGAAAGTAGTGCGAAAAACAACAACTTTTCCCTACAGTTGAACGCTTAATTTTTCGAACAATGAGTAAAAATCCTGCTACAGTTGGCAAAATTAAGTGCAAATTGAATTTTGAGGTATCCTGGGAAACAATACGAAAGGTTTTCGTCAAATCCAAGCANGGCAAAATTAAGTGCAAATTGAATTTTGAGGTATCCTGGGAAACAATACGAAAGGTTTTCGTCAAATCCAAGCACATGAAGTTTACAGTAAAGCTCAAGAAGCCTCCACAGACAAAGCTTCACAAGACCAAAAGATTGCCCTGGGCAAGAGAAAGCATTGCCTATGGAGAAAAGTTAGAANGCACATGAAGTTTACAGTAAAGCTCAAGAAGCCTCCACAGACAAAGCTTCACAAGACCAAAAGATTGCCCTGGGCAAGAGAAAGCATTGCCTATGGAGAAAAGTTAGAAGAATCTCAGCTGAAGTGATGAGAAAAAGTGGAATCTAGATGGTCCCGATGGTTTTCGGTCATATTGGCATGACCTTCTCAAAAAAAAGGAAATATTCTCAAAGCGACACAATGGAGAAGGATCGTTTATGATTTAGAGTGGTTTCTCCTACCATGGAACTTCTGCGCTAGCCTTTACTACTCGACAACAGAACGCTCAGGAGTACATGAAACATGTGGATGACTGCTTACTTCCATTTTTCACATACTGGAGCAAAGGAATGGCATTTTAATGGAAGATGGTGCACGGTATCACACAGCAAACGCAACGAATAACTTTCTCCTGCGTCACAATATTCCCCTTATAGACTGGCCACGATATTCTCCAGACTTAAACCCAATTGAAAACCTATAGGAGTGGTTAGCACGTCAGGTATACGTTGATGGAAAAAAGTACGAATCCATTGACGAACTCAAAAATGTAGTTGAGAATGATTGTGAGAAATTTCCTGAGAAACTTTGCCAAATATTAGCAATATCAATGCCGAAATGAGTTTAGGAAGTTATTCGTGCTAACAGAGGGTATATTAAGTATTAACCTACACAAATTAAGTGTTATATAATAAAATTATATCATTATGTTTGAATAGTTAGGAATGAATTTATAGTGACCTTAAAGATAATTGAAACTTTTACTTTACAATTTTCAGTTGCACTAAAACTAATTTTTGTAAATGTGAACCTAATAAATTTTAATTTTTCCACAGAGATTCCTAATATAATTACCAATTTGACTTAAAAATTTCATCCAATTAGAACAATGTGGTGTAGGTGAACCAGTAAAGTATTAGAGTGACCGTAAAGTTTTTTTTTTACAAGTGTACTTTTAAATTGTTCCCAAATAAGTTCAGAGTTACAAAATTTTAAATTTTTATAACCTCATAGTCAAAAGTCAAACGAAATATTTTGATTTTTATAATTATTTACAAAACCTAAACCTAATCAGTAAAAAAAAAATTTTCGTATAAAATATCAGATTACGATTAATTAAATTTTAATTTTAAACAGACTTAATTATTTCCCTTATTCGGAATTGGTGTACCTAAAATTTCCATTCTCATTGTATAATCTATAAAGTAAATTATAATATAAACGATATAGCTTGGTAATTTATAAATTTAAATATCAANTCTCATTGTATAATCTATAAAGTAAATTATAATATAAACGATATAGCTTGGTAATTTATAAATTTAAATATCAAGTTTATATCTCACTGTAACAATATTCTTATTAGAATTTATATTTTAGGTTGTTAGGCTCTATTTTTTTTTATTTCATTATTTTTTACAAATATACATTTCCTGTTAATCTCCGTCTATTCTTCCTAAATGAANATATTTTTTTTTATTTCATTATTTTTTACAAATATACATTTCCTGTTAATCTCCGTCTATTCTTCCTAAATGAACCAATAATATTGTAATATTTTATTAAGAATCTATAAGGACAATTCAGCAATTTCTAGTGATTATTAGGTAAAAAATATTATCAACATCCAACCCTTTTGTCTTTGGGAAAACCGGTTTATACTTTAGCAGAAAATAATTTACTCTACTAATACTGTAAGTGCTGAGTTAAGAGACTAAGAACAAAAAAAAATATAAATTCAAATTCAAATTTTCAAGGTGATAATTTCTACTTATAATTCTCTAAAATTATAATTTGATTCTTGTAGAAAGGAGTCGTTTAAGAGAACTCGTAGGGTATCTCCCGTGTACCTTGTCTATCCATATCCATATCCCTCATCTCATCAGAGATAGTCTTTGTATTGCCAGTATTTTTTTTTTCCCTCTTTACTTTACCTCTCCACTTGAATGCTTGCCAGTATTCGATAGAAGAATCGGGGTTCTATTCTCTTCTCCTCACGCACTACTTGGTTATGGTTAGTACTCAAATTCACTTTTTCTCTATTTGCCCTTGGAGTATCCAGCTCCCGAAACTTCTCATCACTCTTTCCAGTTCCAACTCTCAGAAGAGGAAGAAGAAACAAGATTCAAGAATTATACGACTTTTAATTCACTCGACTTAAATCTAATCAATTAAGTTCGGAATCCTAAATCAACTGGTGGTTATTTTCTTATAAAGAAATTAACTTATANTTTCTCTATTTGCCCTTGGAGTATCCAGCTCCCGAAACTTCTCATCACTCTTTCCAGTTCCAACTCTCAGAAGAAGAAGAAGAAACAAGATTCAAGAATTATACGACTTTTAATTCACTCGAATTAAATCTAATCAATTAAGTTCGGAATCCTAAATCAACTGGTGGTTATTTTCTTATAAAGAAATTAACTTATANCTTAAATCTAATCAATTAAGTTCGGAATCCTAAATCAACTGGTGGTTATTTTCTTATAAAGAAATTAACTTATAAAAAACTTTTGAAAAAAAACTGTAGTCGTTTAGTTAGGTTTAGGTAAACTAATTTTAAGTTATTCGTAACTTAACTTGAGTTTGTGTGATTTTATTCAATAGGTTAGATTTGTTTGGAACAGAATCAAAAGTGTGTGACCTCGTAGATTGAAGATGTCTGACCTAACAACACCCGAAGTACTGGAGACTCCAGAATCCTTCTTTGTCATCTTCGGTTTTCCTCTAGGACCCCTTGATCTTCTTTTATTAGTTGGGATTTTATCTATCATTTTCTATTGGATTTTTCTACGTGAAAAGAAACCTGATCTTGCAACTCAGTTCCAGTCGTATACTATTCAGTGAGTATTATTTATTATTATTATTTTAAGTTCTTAACCTTTTAAGAACTCAATTATGATTTTTATGAATGAAGAGGACTCGATTCTGTCATTAATTTAAATGAAGAGTAGTTTGTGCGGTGATGATGAACTTTGATGTTTAAATATTATAAAATGAAAATTACCAAAGTCAGTATAGGTCATGTTCTTTTTTCTCTATGTAAACTCATTGACATATCAATTTAAAGTTCTAAGTTTAGTACCTAAGTACTAGTACTTTAGTAGATGACTTCCAGGAGGTCATCATATTCTTATCTCCATTGTTATTTCTTATGATAGGAACTTATGACGTTCCATGAGAATTATAATATCAAAGTTCTCAACCTCAAGAATGAAATAATCAAAATTAATCTACTTTAATGGCTAAACTACTAATATCTTTGGTCATTGTGGTCGTTAAGCAATTTAGGATTTTTTTTTTCGGTATAAATTGATTTGAATTTGATTGATTATTTAAAGGTAAGGTTGATGATTCTTAAAATGTTACGGGTTTTTTTTTTTTTTTTTTTTTTTTTTTTTAAATNCGTCATCATATTTTAGGCCACGTGGCGTATAAAACAATTTAATAACTTATGATTTATACTGGACTTTTAGTAAGTTTAGAAATTTACAAACATAGGTTCATGACCTCTCATTTTTATAATATCTATTAGTATTTCCAAATCTTTCCTAAGTAGCTCATAAATTACTAATTCTAATTCTGTCAAAAAAAAAAAAGTTTTTTTTATATAATGTATCTTCTTGATTGATCCCATTTTTTATCATGATATTTCTTTTTGATNTTTTTTTTTTCTTTTTAAATATTTTTAATGAAGGAAATACCACACCACCAACTACCGTCAGGTTCTTCGTCATCGTATTTTAGGCCACGTGGCGTATAAAACAATTTAGTAACTTATGATTTATACTGGACTTTTAGTAAGTTTAGAAATTTACAAACATAGGTTCATGACCTCTCATTTTTATNTAGAAATTTACAAACATAGGTTCATGACCTCTCATTTTTATAATATCTATTAGTATTTCCAAATCTTTCCTAAGTAGCTCATAAATTACTAATTCTAATTCTGTCAAAAAAAAAGTTTTTTTTATATAATGTATCTTCTTGATTGATCCCATTTTTTATCATGATATTTCTTTTTGATTAATTTTGGATGAGTTTTTAGGTAGTAATATCAAAAAATTCAAAAAAAAAAAAAAAAAAAAAAATTGATTTGTTAGGTAATCTCAAACCAAAAATGAATGAGTCCTTCCTTACCTTCGCCTTTTAGTGCTCTCCAATTACCAATTACTGAAAAATTTGGGTGGGAAGGCTTTTTTCATTTCTGATTTTTCTCCATATAATATTTACTAAATCATAAATCAATCATTGATTCTATCTCAATTATTTACAAAATTAACAAAAGTTTCCAATCTAATGTAATAATAAGACATAGACTATTCATAGGGTGTATCAAGTTATTACTCTAATATGACTTTTAATAATTTCATTATTCAAGAAAAATGGAATTTCCTCAAATTTCTTGAGTAAGGAAAGTTGAAATTAATTTCTTAAAATTGAGTTAAATAAATCCATTCCTTTCACTTGATTATTTAATTTTAAATTCTCAAAGAAAGAATAAAGTTCCTCAGTGTCCTTCGGTATGGTCTATTGTTGAGTTTTTTTTTCTAATTGTTAGTTTAATAATTAGGACATGACCTTGGAAGAAAGAGAAAGTTCATGGACTGATGAGAATGAGGACTATTAACTAATGAAATGAAAGAATGATAACATAATTGTTCCTTGATTTCCCACAACTATTTCTCTTATCTAACGTGATGGAAGACAATAATAGAATTACTCAACTCCTCCACATGCTTAAAGACAAACAAAAATATCCGGTATTATGTAAAAATTATACGGAAATTAAAATTCTTAGGCAATGGAAATTGAATTAATTTAAAAAGAATTAGTTCAGACTCCAAAATAGTTTGGTAAGTAGTTGTGAGTTGTGAATCTCTGAATTGTAGAGATGACAATTCATAACTCCAAGGTCATAACTCCTTTTCATCATCTATACCTACTCTATTCCATATGTAAAATTTACACCAAATGGCAAAAAGTGAGTGTTGTAATACTTAATTGAGTTACTATAGACTGATAACGTTGCCGAATGCCGACTAGTGTATAATGACTCTCACAGTAAAGTTCTGACTGTTAGTTTTGAGAGAGGCTACGTGAATTTAATCAATTCATGTGACTTATAATAGGTGTTGAGAAGAATTTTATTCAATTGATATAAACTATTGAAATTGATAAATTNAGTAAAGTTCTGACTGTTAGTTTTGAGAGAGGCTACGTGAATTTAATCAATTCATGTGACTTATAATAGGTGTTGTGAAGAATTTTATTCAATTGATATAAACTATTGAAATTGATATAAATGATATAAAATGTAACTATACATTTTTAAATGATTATTTCAATTCACAATAATATATTAGATAAGATTGTAGCAGTGTACTTTAGCTCCATCAAGTACAAAGTTTTGTACACTTATTAGTTATTTATAATTAACGTAAATTCATTTCATATTATTTAAAATGAAATAACTTTGTAACAATTTGACACCTGCTAATACTAACTATATGGGGAAGAAATTTTTTTTTTTTTTTTTGTTTGTAAGCATGATGAGGATGACGATGAGGCTTTTAGGAGTTTTAGGAAAGATCTTGTTTCTAATGTAGTATAATTCAAATAATGAATTTAATGATAATGACGAGGAATCGAGTTTTGGTAACGTCTGAATTGGTATCGTATCGATATTCTCGAACAAATCTATAGGAATTGTTAGTTTACGGAAGCAAAAAAAAAAGAAAATGATTTTAGGTATAAAATATAACACAAGTTGTACAAATTTAAAAAAAAAAAAANACGTCTGAATTGGTATCGTATCGATATTCTCGAACAAATCTATAGGAATTGTTAGTTTACGGAAGCAAAAAAAAAGAAAATGATTTTAGGTATAAAATATAACACAAGTTGTACAAATTTAAAAAAAAAATTTNTTACGGAAGCAAAAAAAAAAGAAAATGATTTTAGGTATAAAATATAACACAAGTTGTACAAATTTAAAAAAAAAAAAATTTTTTTTTTTGGAATTTATTTGGTTTGCTAAATTAATAATGGTTTTTTTTTCAACATAAGAGTAATGTTTTTTTTAGCATAGCAGAACAACAGTTTAGTATCTTACAAAAGTACTACAGGAAATTTCAAATTTGTTAATTTTAATAAGGAAGCACTTAGGCGGAACCTGAGATCTTTGAACATCAAAATTCTATTTGCTCAAATAGAAATTTCTCATGTGGAATTTTTCATAAACTACAAAATTTTTATATTAATTTTTCATAAACTTGAAATTTCGTATTTAGTTATCAATTTTTTAATCAAAAATTTTTTGATAGGAATAGACTCATCATTCGTATTGTCTGGACTCTCATCTGGAGTGTCATTCATTAATTTTGTTTTCCCATTGAAATTCATTCTATATTTCATAATTTTATAACCAGAGTCAAAATAATTCGATTTTTTATCTAACCCAACCCATAGAATAGTCAGAGCACTTGACTTGAAAAAAAGCTTTGACTAAAGTTTTTTTTTTTACTAAAAACCTAACCTCAAAGTTATAAAACTAAAGATTAGACCTAACCTAATCTTGTTAGAGAATGTTACAAAAAAAAACCATTCGTTGCTATACAAAAGGAGGCGTAGGTTTGCTTAGATAAGAAAGGGCTCAGCCCAGCAGCAGCCGCTGAGTAGGTACTAGTTGAAGAATTTCTGACTGGTGGGGTTATTCTATGGACTGGGTGGGGTTAAAAGTCTACTATCTAGACTTTGGTCATTTCATCATATTTCATGAGATTAATCATTTCTACTAAGTACTGAGTAATATTTTGTTTAAATTGAAATGACATATTTAATTGTAAAAAAAATACGAAATTATTCATCAGCGCTACATCATTTAAACCCCTCTTGGGGTGAATCCATGGATGCAATACAAATTACAATAAGTTTAATATAAATTTATTTCTTATTAATTCAATATTTCTATTCAATATTTCTTATTCAATATTTCTTATTCAATATTTCTATTCAATATTTCTTATTCAATATTTCCTCGGTAGCATATATCAAAACTTGGGATTTCATTTTTTAATTTTAGTTGGTGTTTCAACCTTACAAATATTTTGGAATATGAACTCTAGATAACTTTCCGAAGAGGAAGACATTGTCGAAGTTGGACAGATAGTAATTGACTGTCTTGTTTGTATTCTAGGCCAACAAGTTTCGCTGGACGACAAGCAGACAACAGCTTTATCTCGAAATTGAAAAGTTCTGGACGTAATATGGTTGTTTTTTACGGGAGTCAGACAGGGACCGGAGAGGAATTTGCAGGACGTCTTGCCAAAGAGGCTCAACGGTTTGGAATGAAAGGCATGTTAGCTGACCCCGAAGAATGTTCCATGGAGGAACTCACTCATATGAACGAGATTAACAATTCTCTAGCCGTTTTCTGTCTTGCTACATATGGTGAGGGTGATCCGACTGACAATGCACAAGAGTTCTACGAATGGCTTCAGCAAGGGGAATGTGACCTCGCTGGCCTCAACTACGCTGTAAGTTAGAGAACAACTACTTCTATACTTACCACTTGTTATTTACTTACAGTATGTAACAAAGGTATGTAATGAATGTTTCGTCTTTTATCAATTCAGTTTTTGTTAATTGAAGGTCTTTGCACTGGGTAACAAAACTTATGAACACTACAATGCAATGGGGAAGTACGTAGACACACGTTTAGAGGAGCTTGGTGCTACACGTGTCTTCGAACTAGGTATGGGTGATGATGACGCGAACATCGAAGAGGATTTTATTACATGGAAAGACAGATTCTGGCCATCTGTCTGCGAGACGTTCGGCGTAGAGGCTTCCGGTGAAGATATGTCTTCGAGACAGTATCGTCTCGAACTACAGGACGAAACGTTCCCACCTGAGAAAATTTATCAGGGAGAAATTGCCAGACTTCACTCGTACACCAATCAACGAGCACCGTTCGATGCCAAAAATCCATTCATGAGTACCCTCCTTGTAAACCGAGAACTTCATCATGGTGGGGGAAGGTCTTGCATGCATATTGAAATCGATGTGTCAAATTCCAAGATGCGCTATGATTCGGGAGATCACGTGGCTGTCTACCCAGAAAATGATACCAATCTTGTCAATAGGATTGGAGAGTTACTTTCAGTAGATTTGGATACCGTTATTTCACTCATCAATTTGGACGGTGAGTTGCTCAGTTTCAACAAATATTCAATTCATAAAGAAACCAATACATTAGTTCAAAGGCAAATATCACCTATCATTGACTTAACACTACTTTTCTTATTCTTTTTAAAAGTTACAATTCATTTCCTTCCGTTTTCACTTTGTCGAAAAATTTCCACTCAATAAACATAAGAGAAGCCTAATTGTATAATTTTGTTCCAGAGGATTCGAGTAAGAAGCATCCATTCCCATGTCCTTGCACTTACCGGACAGCTCTGACGTTTTATATCGACATTACATCAAATCCCAGGACCCATATCTTCAAAGAATTGGCAGAGTACACGACAGACGAGAAGGAGAAGGAACTACTGAAGCTCCTCACAGCGAGCACCCCTGAAGGAAAAGAAAAGTATCACAAATGGATCATGGGCGACAATCGGACCATTGTCCACATCCTCGAAGATTTACCTTCCTGTAAACCGTCTATCGACCACCTCTGTGAACTCTTACCTCGACTCCAGGCACGCTACTACTCTATATCTTCATCACCAAAGGTAATCAGACAGATGACAAAGTTCCACCTGACAGTTCCTATTTGTTTCTCTGAGGAATTATTAAACATCCAAAGTGTATTATTTTATAATTTTAGGTATATCCTACGAGCATCCACGTGACAGCAGCTCTAGTAAATTATGAAACGCCGACAGGTCGTTGTAACAAAGGTGTGGCAACGAGCTGGCTCGCAGAGCGACAAATCAAAAATGGATTTACTCAACCCCATCCCGATAACAAGACACTCATTCCCGTGTTTGTACGCAAGTCACAATTCCGGTAAGGATGGATGTGAGAAGGATTACTAATCACTTACTTCACATAATCTTACTGCTTCTGACAATAACTTCCTTCATATTGAAAGTTGTTGTTAGATATAAATGATAACGGTGGATATGTTTGGTTAGGTTGCCCACTCGGCCTCTGACACCAGTGATAATGATTGGCCCAGGAACAGGGATTGCACCATTCCGTGGGTTCATTCAAGAGAGGGCGTTCTTTGCAAAAGAAGGGAAGCCAGTAGGAGAAACAATCCTCTTCTTTGGCTGCAGAAAAAAGCTAGAGGACTTTATTTACCAGGAGGAGTTAGAAGAGTACATCGCATCGGGCATCCTCAAGGTCAGTCACTTTTCAGAATGACCAGCAGTCCTGTTTGACAGGAGTAATCCTATTAAATAATTTTTTTTCCTCCCTGAATCCAGATGCACGTTGCCTTCTCTCGAGACACAGATAAGAAAATCTACGTCCAGAACTTGCTCATTGAACGAGCCAACGAAGTCTGGAGACTCATTGGGCAAGAAAATGCTCATCTATATGTCTGTGGGTGAGTCAAAGAAACTATTTATTAATCACAAATAACGGTGCTAAGGACTTTATTTTTATTAATGACAAGTTTCGTAGTATTATTAAATTTCTCATATGACAAACGAATTCCAGAAATTATGCTTCGGAACATACTTGTTCCATGCCAGTCAATGGATATCGGCACTAAAAGCCTTTTTTTTTTTATAATTCCAGTGACGCTAAGAATATGGCGCGTGAAGTCCACGACACAATAGAGAAAATTGTGCGGGAAGAAGGCGCTATGTCTGATACGGAAGCTTCAGCTTATTTGAAACGAATGGAAGCCCAGAAGCGATACTCTGCGGACGTGTGGAGCTAAAAATTCTCCTTAAGGTGTGTAAAACTAATAATTATGATCGGAATAATTAGAAACAAAAAAGAATCCTTTGGGTATTTTTTGATGATTGACTCAAGAAACTGATCCGCCTTAGTGGCTGGTCCAGAGTGTAAGAAAAAATTCCAAGGCTCAAAAAGTCTATCGATCAAAATAGAAAATTTTTTAGAAAAAAAAAAAAGTGGTGACTGAAACTGTGAGTAATCGTCAATCGTAAGATTAATAACAATAAACTAAATAAGCTAGCACTTTATAGTAATAATTTTATCAAAAGAAATCCAGGGTATGCAAACTGTCGCAATCCTTCCAAAAATTTACCTGAATAAAACACTTAACCCTCATCAGTAACAAGATCCCGGTGGAGTAAATTTTTTATTACCAATAACTGCAATCCTTCTAAAAATTTACCTGAATAAAACACTTAACTCTCATCAGTAACAAGATCCCGGTGGAGTAAATTTTTTATTACCAATAACTATTCAACCAAATCCATCAGAGTTGAATACTAAAAATTAAAGAGTAAATTTTTGGTTCCGTCAAAAACCAACCACGAGTTTATATAGAATAAAATATATAGTAACAACGATAACAATATAATCTTTACGTCTAGGCAGTTGTTGGCTTCCCATGGAGAAAAAACTGGGTATTATTATTTCTATGCCTTCGCTTCTAACGCCTTTGTGATATAATTTCCTTTAAATAGTGATTATTATTGTGAAATTGTGATGATGCGTTCATTTTGTTAAGGTGTGTATTTCGCAATATAATAGCCAATTCTAAGGCTCATCAACCTCAAATCATTTTAAGGAAAAATAAACTATGAGAAATCACCACCAAGTATTCTGCTGGAGTTAGTCGACCCTTGATTAATAAGAGAACAAAAACGAGGAATAAGTAAAATATGCGGCTTGTCAATGTTTCTATGCTTCCAATTCCGAAACGCTCTCTTCTGACTTCTCTTCTCGGACTTCAGTCTCTTCTGTCACTGTCACTGGGCTAATTTCTTTCAACCACGAACAGAGCCCTTTCTCAACCAATTCCTGATTTACCAGGATTGGTATCTGAATAGAAAAAGAAAGAAGTTTTTTTTTTTTAGTATTTTGAAAATTAATTCGTTTTTAGGTTTAATTGAACATGAGTTTTACCTGATCTTCCCCCATACGATACAAATAGATGAGCGTTGTGTTGAGCGCGTATCCTGCAACATGTGCCTGGAGTACTTGTCCTTGACAGATATTGTGAAAATAATTTCTGGCCTCTTGGGTCAGTTCTCCTGATTGGTCCACCGATACAACTCCTGCCAGTCGGCATTCCGTCCCTTGGAACGGGATTGTCACAAAGTCGAATCGGATCTGTCTCAATTCTTCTATTGGCATGATGACATAACCTCCTCCGTCTACTAATCGAATGGTCACTTCATCCTCTACTCCTTCGTGTATATTCACTACTTCTGCACGGAACCACTCACCTTCTCCCAAACGAGCTACACAGATCACACCAACTGAAAATAAAACATAACATTTTCAACCTGTTCTGCTATCCTTGACAGAAATATTATCTCAAAGTTGTCCTAAATTGTACATTTCATTTACCAGTTACAGTAATTTTTTAGATACTATTAGTCATTGACATTTGTCTTACCATTGAATGGTCGAAGTAACTTCGGGGCACCAAGAGCCTGCTCGTAGAATGTGGTTAAAGCTTTGTGAAGTCTGGAGAGCGATGGGTAAGTTGGATGAGTGGGTTGCTGAACAAAGAGGTGATCCACATTAACGATACAGCTTATCGTCACGTCATTTACAACCCCCTCAATTAAATTAAGCTAGAAAATGAGCAATATATTAAATAAAATGAGTATTGTTGTCCGAATATAAACTGATTTGTCCAACTAACTTTGTTATTTGGCGGAAGAAATGAAATGGCAGTAGCAGCAGGAATTCGTCTTTGATGATTCAACTGTTCTAGACTAAGAAATGGATACCGCTTCATTGGAAACCGTTCACGAATCATTCCAATCGCTTCCTCAATTTCACCACAGAGTCCTAGGGAAACAGCAAAAATGATTATTTAAATAGTACATTTGCAAATATAGAATAACATCTCCCCGTTATAATCCCGTCATGGTTGTGAGACTTTTGTGATCGAATTTCAATTTGACTGATTTTTACAGAATAGCAAATTTTTATATTCGTATTAAATCGCATTTCTTTGGTTATTGGAATCTTACCCTCAACGGCACAAATTTTCATGGAAGTATTGTTGTGATGGCGCTTGACGATGATGTTGGCCCCAGTAGTCAATTTGATCCTGTTGACATATGTCCCATGCTTCCCGATGAGTCGTCCAACGATGGACTGTGGTATCTCGAACTCGTAGATCATGGCGTGACAGGGCATAACGGCGCCCATTGACTCTGAGTATGCGGTGAAAGCGTTGTAAGCAGCGCAGACGTGCCATGGAGCCGCTGATTCAGGATCTGTAAGACTATCACCAGGATTCACAATTTCTGAGCTTCCTTTCCCACTGTCACTTGAGCAACCTTCGCTCTGAGCATCTGTAATTGACAACTCTCCAATACTCAAACCATGGAGATCTTCTTCAATTGTTTCCACTAAATCTCCGCTCTTTCCGCTATCCACAGTGTCTCCTTCATTCATATTCTCAATAGAGAATTCTTCAACATCTGCAGAACACCTGTTAAAAATTGTTTCAATTAACGTTAAATTACAGAATTATTCATTCACATTACTCACTCTAAACTTCAGAAGCAAGCGACATTGTCTGCGTCGTGATGTTGAATACGTCGCGAGAATCATTTATTTTAATTTTGAATGGATACCCCTAAAACGGAGTAAATTTGAAACGGAAACTGAATTTGTGCTTAAAGTTTTTGATGTCATATTATTATGCATGGCGTATGAGAATTTTTCAGTTATTTCCCATGGAAACGTTTCATCAAGCGTTACCAAATAGATTCCAACTTTTGACGACCATATAGCATTTATTATGAACCTTACTCTAATATTCGCAAGTGAATCGTTCTTCATACAGAACGTTAAAGTGTTTACCAACGCAAACACCTGCCACAAACACAACAAGTTATTTTTCCATAGAAGTTAAAAATTAAAAAAAAAGTTTAACTAGCTTTCATTCCGACAAACTATTAACTGCCCCAGCTTAACATCCAAAGTAAGCTATAATTCTAAGGGTTGTCATAAATAAACAAAAAATAAGTATAAAGTATAAAAATTGAATTAAACAAAATAAACATTCTAGTTAAATTAAATCAATTAAAATTTTTAAATCATCCCTTCCAACTCATTATTACTCTGGAATATCAAAGTACTAAACATTTGATTATTAGTACTTCCTAGTTTCCATTGAACACTTAACAACATATGCTTGGTTCAACACTTACATTATTGTTTGGTTATATGGCCGAGAAGTGTAGCTATTCCGTGTCAATGGACGAAGACAATATAATGGAATATTGTCAATGTCAACAATTGACGAAGAGTGAGTGGTGACCACTAATGAATGGAGTCTTGAATTGTAGAACTTCCTGTTTTTAATTTATTTGTGGCCACGTAAGTAAAGTGTTTGTTTACAATCTCTTTCTCCGAAGTGGAAGCCAACAGCTGGACGTGGACCAAGGATCCTAGTGGACACACCTCTCCTTCTGTATCTATACCTGAGGGCTGATGATGTAGGTTCAAGGTCAAGAGACTCTTAGGGTAGATATGACCAATTTTAATTGGTGACCTAGAGTTTNTAATGAATGGAGTCTTGAATTGTAGAACTTCCTGTTTTTAATTTATTTGTGGCCACGTAAGTAAAGTGTTTGTTTACAATCTCTTTCTCCGAAGTGGAAGCCAACAGCTGGACGTGGACCAAGGATCCTAGTGGACACACCTCTCCTTCTGTATCTATGCCTGAGGGCTGATGATGTAGGTTCAAGGTCAAGAGACTCTTAGGGTAGATATGACCAATTTTAATTGGTGACCTAGAGTCGGGATGTCAGAGTTCTTTGGTTAACAGAAGAGAAGAAGAGACCGGTCAACAAACAAACACCTTCTGCTCCACATNTGGATGTCAGAGTTCTTTGGTTAACAGAAGAGAAGAAGAGACCGGTCAACAAACAAACACCTTCTGCTCCACATGGAAAAAGAACCTCGTGTTTCTTGAAACATGCCGTTTGTTTCTAATCTTGACAAATTCTGCCCCTAGTAGATGGAGTCACCACAACTCACCAATTCACTTTCACTATCACTCTACTCACTCTAATCCTCCTAATCCACTTCACTGTCCATTACACAGACACATTAACAACACCTTCAACACTCTTTAACATAAATTTAATTAGAAAAACCTAATTTCAAGTTGGATTAAATTAAAAGTTCATCCTCCTTCATTGATTATGATTACTCATTGATTAAGATTGATTGATTTCGGTTTTGGTTTTTACGGAAATTGAACTTTCTGCTTACCTTGACCTTCGTTTCAGGAACANAGATTGATTGATTTCGGTTTTGGTTTTTACGGAAATTGAACTTTCTGCTTACCTTGACCTTCGTTTCAGGAACAGGATATCCATGAGTTTGTTTTTTAATCTAATGAAGAAAATTGAAAAATCTTTCAATTCCTCTTTCTTTTAATCAAAAATTAAAAAAAATTCAATTCTGAAGTAAACACCGTATGTATAAAAACTGATTTTAATTTTTTCTTACTTTTCTTTCATTTACTATTATATTTTTGATGTTAATTTTAAATTGAGAGAAACAAGGAATTGTTATTGCGTCNAGATTGATTGATTTCGGTTTTGGTTTTTACGGAAATTGAACTTTCTGCTTACCTTGACCTTCGTTTCAGGAACACGATATCCATGAGTTTGTTTTTTAATCTAATGAAGAAAATTGTAAAATCTTTCAATTCCTCTTTCTTTTAATCAAAAATTAAAAAAAATTCAATTCTGCAGTAAACACCGTATGTATAAAAACTGATTTTAATTTTTTCTTTTCTTTCATTTACTATTATATTTTTGATGTTAATTTTAAATTGAGAGAAACAAGGAATTGTTATTGCGTCNACTTTTCTTTCATTTACTATTATATTTTTGATGTTAATTTTAAATTGAGAGAAACAAGGAATTGTTATTGCGTCAAATTTATTAATTTCTTTATAAATTTCTCTTATCGAATATTTTGGCGCGAAATAATTTCAAACTATAAAAATAAAAATTTCTATCTCAAAATTCTCAAATTGAAATTTTTTAGAACAGTTACACTAAAAATTACATCTCAAACTCCATGCACCCCGTACGAAATTAACATCCGTATTCTGAGTCGAGCATTAGTCTTTCTTATAAATAATTATTTTATAAAATATAAATTTAAGTTATTCTATTAAAATCAGTTAGATTATTTTATTAAAAATAAATTTTATTAAATATAAATTGAGTTATACTATCAATAAATTTAGTAAACCTGTGTGCATGAAATTTTTATAAAATTAAAAAATTGCTTTAGTAGGGTGTTGCGCAAGATAATTCTGACTCTACAGTCTACAACTGAATAATGGTTTCTAACTCTGACTCAAACTGGCTCACAGAAATACTTGAGTCAGAGCAATTGACTAGCTATGACTCATCTAAAATTTTTGACCAGAGACATGACTGCTAACCCAACTCAGCTAACCCTGTGTAATGTAGTATTACTATTCAATTGCTCACCTTAATTAAAATTTTTATTTTTATTATTCAATTTATATTAAGTTCACGCAACAAAACAGTTTTAATGTCTGAACTTTTTCTANATTTTTATTTTTATTATTCAATTTATATTAAGTTCACGCAACAAAACAGTTTTAATGTCTGAACTTTTTCTAACCAACTGGAGCCAAACTCAGAAGCTGTGTCACTGTCTGGTTGAGCAGTGAGCCATGCCTCATTGAGTCACTAAAGGGCTCACCTCACACCAAAACCCCGTGCAATGAACGCTTGTGTGGTAATAATTGCGGTGGGATGTCGATGTCGAGTTCTGATGGGGTATGAGATGTGATAGCTATGATTTTAAAGTATAACCGTGTTTNCGGTGGGATGTCGATGTCGAGTTCTGATGGGGTATGAGATGTGATAGCTATGATTTTAAAGTATAACCGTGTTTCAATTAATTTTCAAGTTTAGTATTTAATTAGTTTTAAAATTTTGAAAAATATTTAAAAAATTTTGTGTTAGTTTAGTAAGTTAAGTTTTTTAAATTCAAAATATGAATTTTACAAGTTAAAAAAAGGCATTTTCTGATTGAGGTCGGAGTAAGACGACGCCCGATATAATTACACTAACAGATTCTCAAAATTTAATTTGACTCTATCAGGTCATGTTGTTTATCTCAAATAAGTCAACTTAGCTAAAGTAGCCATAAGAAACAACTTTTTCTTAAAGTACACTGAAACAGGGAATAAACATCTTTACAAGAGAAGGACAAGACTAAGTTCTTATCATTCCTTATAAACAGCTGAATCACTAATCAATCTGGTGAAAGCAGTAAGTATAATCTCCAATTATTTATCCTTGGAGAAAGGATTAAAAATGTATACTGCTGAAAACGATGAGGTTTCAGTTGAGGGTAAGGGATTATTCATAGTTCAAATATCTCCTGATATTTATAATTAAATTTCATAAGTTTAGATGTGACAGGAAGGCCATTGCCAATTCCACTGGAATCTGATAATATTATAGCATTACAACAAGCAATTACTGACATGAACGCTGATTTTGGCGAGAAACGAGCCATGTTCAAGTCCATGTTTCTTCAGAAAGAAGGTATAAGAACAGTAACGTTCGAATTATTAAATTCAGGGATAACTGAACTATTGCTACACAGCTTGTTTAGGTTGCCGTTTGAGGACTAGTTTTAGAAACCCTATTGGTGAGGTCTATTCTATGGAAGTATCCATGAAAATTAAATAAATTTTTTGAAAATGGGTTTCTACTGGTAGTTTGTCCTCAAGCGGATGCATGCTTCTAGGTTGGGGTAAAAAATAATAATAAAATGATGGTAATTTTGTTGTATGGTCTGCAATGTTCAGTCAAATCAGAAACGTTTCAATGGTTTGACCAATGTTGCTAGGAGAAAAGTCTCCAATAGAAGGATTTTTTTCTGGCAACGTTGTGTTTGACCAAGATTGTTATGAGGAAATATCCAAACATGATTTGAGTTATTTTTGGATACCTCTTGATAATAATTTTGGGTTTAATATAACTAAAATGCTTGACTTTGTGTATTGTGTATTTTTCAGAGGAGCTTGAAGCTGAACGTCGATTACGAGTGAAGATGGAAGATGAATTGGAGCACCTTAGAATAAAAGTTAACGAAAGACAACTCCAGGAAGTGCAAGAAGTAGAGAAGGCTGCGCTCATTATCAAACTACGAGAAGATCTCCAGAAGGCTTCAAAATTNCAGGAAGTGCAAGAAGTAGAGAAGGCTGCGCTCATTATCAAACTACGAGAAGATCTCCAGAAGGCTTCAAAATTACGAGATGAAATGGAAGGAGAATGGAGTCAACTATGCGATGAGTTCCAGGTAACTTTTCGTTGTTTAATACAGTGTTAACTCTAATTCGTAACTATGTAATGTTTATTGAACAGACGAAACTTGGAAAACTGGAAGAACAGCTGAGTACGTATGAGGTCATAATTCTCGAACTGAACACTTCATGTCAACAATCATTAGAAGATATGGAAAGGACTGTGCGAAAGCTTACTGTCGAGCGAAATGATATTGAAAAAAATATCCAAGCGTGAGTTTGAATTCATACTGAATCTATCAATCAATACTTTTATCCAGATTCTATTTACTTATTTTATTTTTGATTTATACAGTTTAGAATATAACAATGACAAACTGCAAGGTAAACACGTGGCTCACTCCCAGATCCTCCAGAATGAGTACATTTCGCTGCCAAATTCTACAATGGTAAGTTTTTGAAATCTAATCGAAAACTCTGCTTTTAATTGTCGTCTCATTGGATTGAATTGACATTAGGAATTACAAGAGATGCTGCTAAGAATCAAGGAAGAGCTTATCAGTGTTAAAATCGGGAAAGAAGAAATTGAGAGTGAGCTTAAGTTCCTTCGAGATCGTGCTCGTGCAGAAGAAGAAGAGAAAATAAACATTGAAGAGAGTTTTAATGCTGAAATTACCATGTTGAGGTAACTGAAATGTAAGGATAACGCAAAATTTGTCATTATTTCTAATTGTTTATGTGAACCAGGAAAGAACTGAAGGATGTAGATGGAGTCAGAGATCATTATGAAATGGAAAGGGGAAAGTATGAAAGACGAATTACAGAATTGAAAGCAAATGCACTCACCGCAGATACAAATTCATCTCAACTAAAAAAACAGAATGATAAACTAATGAAGGAAAAAGTATGTTGACAACTTTAATTTTTTGAATTTAGTTTTTCAATTCAAAATGTCTTTTCTATCCAATTGGCAATTCTTTGTCTGTGTTCTTCAGCAGATGAGATTATTGTATCGAATGAGATAAGCCATTATGAAATTCCATCTGGAATATGTGAATAACCTTTACATCAAAAATTTTTTGAAATATCTAATTTTCAGAATGTATTTAATTTTGTGTAGGAAGCAGCAGAAAACGAAGCAGCAGAACTAAAAATGAAAATTTCAACACTTCGAAAAGAACTCACAAGTTCGGAAGATCTCCAGAGGGATTTGATCTCTTTGTCTAAGTCTCTCCAGATTGGTCTAGAATCCATTCGGCAGGCAGAGACTGAAGTTCGATGGCAACATCCGGATGATATTTCACATTGTAACAGTTGTAAAACTGCGTTGAGTGATGGCAAGGACAAGGTAACCGAATGAATATAAAAATCTGTTTCGTTTATTATCTATGATGATAATGAGAATTGAAAACTTAATAGTCTTTGAATTTAAATAATTGTCTCTTGCATGCTGTACGATCCTTTTACTTTACTCACATTTCATTTTCAAAATGTAAGATTAAAGTTTTTCATGCTTTACCTTGAATCAATCTGAAAAACTATTAACCTGAACCTAATTAATAATTTTTTTTTTCATATGTAGATAAACTGCTCTCACTGTGGGAGAATCTTTTGTAAGAACTGTGTCGGTCGAAGTGTACGACGTGGAACGAGGGATTACCATGTTTGTGACTTCTGTCACACTATCCTTGCCCACAATTCGGCACCTTATTTCTCGATTCAGGCCCCTCAACAACCGGATTAAAACTAGTGCAGTGCATTTCAGAAGATTCATAAAGTACAACCGTAAGCACTCTATGCATTTCCACTCCCGCCGATTATTTATGATTTGACCCAATTCAAATTAGTTAATAAACTAACAGTTAACTTAATCTAATGATTCTTATCGCAGGGGGTGAGGTCAACAACTGTCAAGTTTCGTTAGTGAGATTTATCAATAATTTTTAATGTGACTAAATTCCATTTCTGTGTAGAAAAGTGTCACTCAGACTTGACTTGACACTACTGATAAGTTCTACATTATTACGATGCCTATCTCTCTTGAAATGGCAATATAGAGCCTTCAATATGGAGCCATTATTCGATCACGACTCACTACCCATGTGACAGACTCAAACATGGTGGGATATTGAAGGAGTCACTGAATGACTCATGTCTGTGCGAATATTCAATTTGTTCAACTTGAGTCACATTACTTGAAAAGCAGCTGGAGTCTTGACTTCAGTTCGTTTCGACGATGCTCGTTTAAATTAATAACCTTAAAGAATGAGTGGGAAATTGTAACGCGCGATCCTGGAATGACATATTATTTCGTAAAATTAAATTTTATGATTGATTATCGGTCCTACTAGAAAATTGCACACTGCCCATTGTCCTAGTTGATGGGCATCCGGAGGGAAGTGGGAAAGTTGGGAAATTGAAGTTTTGGATTTGGATTTTACTGTTAATAAATACAATGAGGCAAAGGGCAGCCTCAGTGAGTTGAAAGGCTGACTCGCTGTAAAAATTTGAGATATTTGAGTCATAATAATTGGACTTACGAAAAACGATTCGTAATAATGTAGAAGGACACTGCCTGACCGCATACGGTACATGACCTTTGACCTTAGAAAGGAGTGAGACTTTCATATTCAGCACTACCAAATGACTACTCACAGCGGCATTAATGATAAATAAGCGAGCAAAATCAACTGATTTTTTTGATTAGATTAGTCGTCAAAATTTTAAGAAAAGTTAATATGTTTATGGGTGAGGGGCAGTGGCTTTTAGTACGACTGTCCATTTTTGTGTTTACTTTTAGTAAAATACTTATCTTAGATTAGATTACCTTAATTATTTATTTAGGAGACAGTTTTTGGTAATGTTTTAGAAATTTTTAAATTAAGACAGTCCATGGTGTTTATCGCATTCAGTTATCAAATCTGTTAGATAACTTCGTCGTATGGCTACTTAGTAAATAACGTAAGTAATGAAATCTCTCACGTTCGTATTTTGAAAGTCAATTGATTTTAACACATTAATAAGATATATTTACTTTGAATCTAATAGCGGTAGACGTAAGATCCACATTCATAGGAGGCGGAGGTTGGCTCTATTATTGTCACTCTGGTCTGAAGGATGCCGAATCGACATCGACGACGAAAATCTAATTTGTCTAAACCACTTCCACTAGAAACACATTATTCTGTTGAATCTGAAATGAGAAGCTATGTAAGCGTAATTACCTGTTTCTTAAATGCGATATTTAACGAGCTAAAATAAGGCAGTGGGTGTCAGTTTTCAAGTCTATTTTCTAAGTCTTTTTTAAGTGTCTCTTTACAAACCAAATTATGAGAGGATGTAGGCAGATTATGAACTTAAGACAACCTACCTTAAATATCTCATGTTACAGAAATAACGCAGAGAGCATTGACACTCGCTACCCTACTCTTACCAATGTTTGTAAATAATAATTGGTAGTTCTCTTTTGTAAAGGAAAAGGAATGTGCAGTATCATTGTCATCGTCGGTCTCATTTGGCCAAATTCAGGCACTGGATTCAGAGGATGTCTGGGACGACAGCGAACTTATCAAAGCATTTGCAGAAGCCAAACTCGCTGGTCTTATTGGTTTAGATAAGGAAGCAAACGCACCACTTCCGGGAAAATGGGTCCTTGTATCTAAGGAAGATCGTATTCCAAATACGGAAATCAAACCTAAACTCAAAATTATATCTCAAGAAACATTACCTGGACATCAAGACATTGAGGTCGAGTTAGGGAGTGTAGCACCGGAAATCAATAAAGCTACTCATAGGAATGAAGTGAAGAATGAGTCAAATTTGGAATTTTCATACCAGAGAAGGGTCCATTCAACTAAAGAAACCCTTATTCCAGATCATTTCGAGAATGAAGTGAAGCATAAGCCAAATAAAAGCGATACCAAATATCAGAAAGGACCAAATGAGAATTTTTGTCCAAAAAGTGGAAGTATTCCAGCCCTTCTCCACTCATGGTATGTCGCTGGATACGAAGCGGGGAGATATGAAGCCATGTTAGCAGCGCAAAGTGTACGGAGAAAATCGTAAATTTAAGAAATGGAATGGAAATGTTTATTAGAACTTTCTTATATGCATACATTTGAACAAAGTTTTTCAAGTTTAGGTAGGAAAACTGCTTGTAAGGGATAGGTAAACTAGAAACTTTTCTATTTCTCGTAACTGAAAGAAAAGATTGAGTTGTTTTACTTACCAGCCGTGAATTTTTTTTTACTTATATCTAGTAGAATTTTATGACTCATTCAGTTCAACTCAGAGAATTGTATTATTTTGTGAGTGTAAATATAATAAGTGATCTTATATTTAAATTTGAATCCGAATTGATAAAAACACTAACTCCAAGTAAAGCTTGTTTAAAAAAAAACTAATTTACGCAGACTATTTTCTAATTAAGAAAGTAACTATTTTTTTCGTAAATAATCAAAGGAAGCAAAGGAAAGAGGCTGTATGATGCATAGTATAAGAGTGACATATATTTTCGATCCGATCTTGGATTGCTATATTCCGATTATTGATCTAATCCTTTATGAACTTCATTGACCTCAGAAAGGATTTCTTGAAAAAAAAAAAAAAAAATTTTCCGAGATATTCCAAAGTTTTCAAATTGGATAACTCTCAGAGTAAAGAATTAAGCTTAATTCTCTGTCAGCATTCCAAGTTCGTTCTGTTGGATCATTTATTTGATCAATGATTTGATCAATTGATTTGATCAATGATTTGATCAATTGATTTGATCAATGATTTGATCAATGATTTGATGAATGATTTGATGAATGATTTGATCAATGATTTGATGAATGATTTGATGAATCATTTGATCAATGATGAATGATTTGATGCATGATTTGATGAATGATTTGATGAATGATTTGATCAATGATTTGATCAATGATTTGATCAATGATTTGATGAATGATTTGATATGAAATTGATTTCATCAATGAAAAACCATATTGATTTTTATCAGGATNTCATTTGATGAATGATTTGATGAATGATTTGATGCATGATTTGATGAATGATTTGATGAATGATTTGATGAATGATTTGATGAATGATTTGATATGAAATTGATTTCATCAATGAAAAACCATATTGATTTTTATCAGGATTAAATCCTGATTCCCTTGAATGAATTTTTTCGGGTAAAAGAGTTCAATTTGCCCCAATTCTAAAATTTTTTCCATTCCATTTCACTGGAAAGGCGGGAAGAGGAGCCGGAGATTAGAACAAAAGAAACTAAAAAATAAATTTATTTCACAATTTCCAAACCAACCTAAAATTATAATTTTTTCATTTTATTATTGCTTGGGGGTGGGGGTTATCATCGCTTCATTTACTTAATAGTGATTGAGTAGTTATCCAACACACCCGCATCGAGTCTTGTTCCCGGGTGGCAGTAAACTGAAGATTCTAAGCGTCTCGTAAGTTCCCTTCTCTAATAAAATTATCTCACCCGCTTTGCTCTCCTTCGTAACCAGACGCACTCGCTAGACGGCGAATTGATGCAAGTAATTCTGCAATGTTATCAATCTGTTGCATGTTGCATATTGCACTTTGCCACACTTTGACCTCCATTTTTATATTCATTTCACAGGAAGCCGGCGTCGTTCTCCTGAAGTTCGAATCACAAATATCCTCTGATTATTAGTTTCATTTGATTGTGTCGTGTAAGATTAAGGAACATCGTAAAGAACACTCCACGTCCACTCCATATTTTATCACATTTTGTAATATTAAACTTATTAGAATTTATTGTGAGAATATATTTCATTCTTATTCATTTGCTTCTGATTTTTCTGGCAGAGGGTTTGTTATTCAAGGAAATTTATCAGGGCAGAGACTTATTCAATAATGAGCAATCAACTACCCAAAGGAGGAGAAGACGGTATCAATCCAGTCTTAGGAGTTGCTATTCTCCTCGGCCTCATCGTTGGTATTACTGGAATTTTCTGGGTATGGTTTTCCTACGCAGAGAGAAAGGGTACGCTGGTTTGGTTAAATTGAAAATTGAATAGCCTTCATCATGGACACTTTAGTTTCATTTTAGATTCTGTTCTGATTGTATACAGATAAGGAAATGAAAGAAGCTAAGCGTCGGGCATCGGTTACTCTTGCGACGAGTAATAAACCAAAAGGGAATGGCCAGACAGGGAAAAAAGTTCGGGATCGTAGAAATAGTGATAAGAATAAAGAAAAAGTAGAGGGAACTTTTAAGCACAAATGGCTTATGACTACCCTCAAAGGACATTCTGGTAGGGTTTCACAAGTCAACTTTAGTCCAAATTATTCGTATCTTGCGTCAATAGCTGAAGGTAGAAATGAAGTTTTTATCTCTAATAGAACGCTTCCTTCTGAAAGAGACCTGAATGCTCATTATCTTTACCCTTTCAGATCGAACTGTCTTAATTTGGCTAAGTGAATTCTTCAAGACGTCGGATCACAAGCAATTCCGTTTGAACACTGGCCTCGACTGTGCAACGAGAGGTTAGATGGAATAACTAATTTATTGAAATCTTAATTTTAATTTTGGTTCTTTGCTAGTTACCTGGAGTCCAGACAATAAGGCCATCATGATTGCGAAAGAAGAAGATAAAATTCTCGAGGTTCACAATTTCGGTAAACGATACAATGACGAGAAATACTTCCATCTTGCGTTGTCATTTAAATCGGTGAGTCTTGTAATTTTATAATGGGTTGAATTTCACACACAGGAAATGTCAACGTACAATTCAACCTAAAGCTATATTGAGTTGAGAAATTAGAGCCTGTTAGAAAGTAATCCACTCCTTTATTGGCAGGGTCACAAGATGAGAGTTGTTGGATTAGGAATTTCTTCGAAAGGAAATTTCATGATGAGTTGTTCAAGTGACGGCCGCCTTGCAATTTGGGACCTTCGAGGAGTTCTCAAGGGAGAATTACACTTGGGAGAAGGCCTTACGACCTATGCTCAAATTACTTCTTGTGGAACTTATGTTGCTGCTTGTGGAAAGTATAGAAATGAAGCTATTTCGGAATTTGTTATCTACAGCGTTCATCCAAATGCATCTCGAGGAGATAGTGTTTTAATACCGACTCGTCGTATTCCAGGATTTAAAGATGGAATATATGGATTTGATTTTAGTCTTGATTCAAAGAAACTCATCACTGTTGGGTACAATTGTGTCTGGAGAATAATGAATATTGGAGGTTTGTTTATCTTTAACATGTTTTGAATCCAGAGTTACGAATTAATTGATTCCCAATTTTTACATCATGCCATTTTGCACGAAGATTACAACATCACTAATGATTCCACCGGAACCATTCCTAATCGTGCATACTCAGAAGATGAATATCCAATGGCAAAATTTACAAGTGATCTACGAATCGTCGGAATTACTGCAGGAACCGAGCTTCTTTTCATCTCTGTGAGAATGGGAAAACTCTTGATATCTATTGACCTTTCTGGTGAGTCCGAATTTGGTTTTCTTTTTTAGATTTAACGAAAACAGTAGTAGTGTAAACAAATGCTGAATCAAAATTGAGTAACATTAGAAATTATACTTTATATCAGTAATTTGACAACTAAGAACCGGCTTTATACTGGACTCAACTAGTTCTCTGATAATATCCTTTAATTTTTATGCCAAGAAATTCTATACCTGTCTGTCTCTTATTTGATATTTAAGGTTGAAGTTAAAAAGAGTTCACTTTACTCAAGTTTTTGAATTCAACCTTTTGGTTTTACAGAACCAATTCGTGGGATTGCCTTTACTGAAAACAATTTTGAATTCTTAACATACGGTGACCGTTACATTCGGATTTTTCACAACGTTTCTTGGATTGATGAAACGCGTGTTAATCATGAAGCCATGCTTCAGGATAAAAACGTTGGGAAGCTATTGCGAGACCGACTAAAGTCTGAGATTGAACGGATCAACGAATACTACGAGCGTTACCGTATTTCACAGTGATCAAGTCTGTCCAAAGGAATTCCTTAAAATTAGTTTCATATATTGAACATATTTTCTTTTTCTGAAATTCAATTAATTACCCTCTCAAAGGTCATTGTGCCAGCAATAATTATCCAGGATTCAAGAAATTATATTATTGTTTTACTTAGGGGATAACGAAATATCGCTAATGTTTGAACATTTTTCCTAGTAATTTTCATAATATTTTAATTATGAAAATTAAAAAAAAAAAATGATGATTTTGTCAAGACAAAAATTTTAATTTTAAAATAATTTTTCCATCTTCTACAAACAACAAACAAAATTTTCACTTTGCCCACCTCAGTTTTCAATTTTATTTCGACACAAATTTCAAATGGAATTCATCTCTCGAGCATGATAGAACGAACGGCTGATTATTCTAAAAATCACACCAACTAAACCATATCGACTTGTCGGCATTCAACCTTATCAATTTGTTTAACGTTTCTTTATCTTTCAATTATCAAACTTGTTAATTTAAAGATTTCGGGTTTAGAAGGAACAATTCTACAAATTAAACCAGGAACTTAATTTTTGTATGGAGCTTATTATTAGTGTGTCCATGCCGAACCGATCTTAAGCTTGGGGTAGGGTGTGGTTTTTAGTGCAACCCAAACAATTTTCGTTCTCACCAAAACGAGCCGGTTCAATTACTTAGTTATCATTGTAAACGAAAATCCAGTGAACCTCATCAGTAGTGTTGTTAACTTAAACTTGAACTAGGGAAAAATCATGCTGGATTATTGGAGTAAGCGGAAGTTAAAGCATGTGACGTAAGTATATTTTATTCAATATGTTAGAATTTTATCAAATTGGTTTCATGAAATTTATCTATTTAGGAAATCAACCAGTAAAATAGCCCATGCAGCCATTAAGGAGTTGCTACTTGGCGAATTTTTTGACCCCTCCCGAAGACCAGAATTTTACAAACTTTTTGTCATCCTTTCTACTCAGGTTCAGCATTGGAGATTTCAATATGCAATCAAGCGACATTTCCGTCGGTTCTTTCTACGTTTAGAATCTTCGACTCAGAAGGCTCTTCTAAAGGCGTTGATTGATGAGGATAAGAGTCTAATTGCACTTGGATTCATGCTAGACTGCATAGCAAAAACCAAAATTTGCAGTCTCTTTGACGATGAGGAGAAAAAGAAATGTAACAATGATGTACTCAACAAATTTATCAGAGAGTGTGTCTTATCTAAGGAACCTCAGACAGAGTGGACCCTGTCTCAGATCTCAAAAAATGTTTTGCCACATGTTGTAGATTTAGCTAATTTTCAGGCAATTCTTCTTCCAGCTTGTCAGAAGGCAATGCTACGGTCCCCAGAGACGTCAATCCAGGTGATTTTCTTTCGCTAGTACTTACTAGTAGTATAGTACTCCCTGACTGATTGTTCTCATATAAGAAATTTTGAATTAATTATATTTTCCAATGTTTAGAGTGTTGCATTTGCTCTATCTGGCGTGAATTTGGACCTGAGCTCTTTTGGAACTGATTTAGGGAAAATGTTTGCGACGAGTCTTCACTCTCAGGACGAAAATTTGAGACAGAATGCACTCTTTGCTTCAAAGAACTTATCTAAGAAAGTAAGTTTTTTCTTTTTCAATGTCCCATGATTTCGTTAGAACTAAAAAAAAACAAATTTTAATAGCTCACCAGTTAGTACAATCGGCTTTTTTTGTTTATTTGCGAATACAAAGCTTCGCTTCGCTGAGACTCATGATTCGCGAATCTTTGTAGGCAATATTATACATTAAATGAGATATTACTTCGAAGTTATGTCGAATCCTTATAACGCCAAAATAAACAATTTGCCAGAACCAAAAATAAACGTTTGTTAGGCATTTTTATCTTAAGTTGATATAACTACTTAGTAAATATGAAACAACAATCTGGTGCATAAAAATTGTTTTTGAATCTACACACATGCACACATTCAGAGGTCAATGCCCTCAAACTTACATTATGAGTTAATGGGTTGAACAGTAGTAAACTTTGAACTTACATTATTGTATTATACTATAATTCATTTGAAGGAAATTGCTTCTATCTACTAGTAAGGATTTAGAATTTATTCTACTAATTTTATCACTAAAATTTCTTAGAATTATTCGTCACAAATTCATTCAAATTGGTGAATGCGAAGCGGATACTCAAAATTAGAGATATTGGCGAAACTTCATTATAAAGCAAAAACAAAAAAATTGCGAAGAGGCAATGACGATTTCTAAGATTCTAAAGATTTGATTCCTTCAAAATTTATCTCCAAATTTTTTTTCGGGTGTTAATTAGTTCGTACAATTTTTTTTGAGATTTGCTATAATATAAATCATCTTACCTCATAACGACCAGCGGCTTCATAATCTTAGCATTAAATTTAGTAAAATCTTATCTAAGAATATTTTTCTTAACTTTGTCTAAAATAGCTATTGCAACCTGCTTCATTAAAGGGGCTCATCCAGTGGTATTTCTCAGTACTTCAGGGAGCAGAAGGGAAGCTCACTATCGCGGCACAAAAAATTAGCATTCTAAAGGTACATATTGTATTTATACGCAACCTTTTTTATAATCAAATTTAATCAGTCTTGTTTCTTTAATTTAATCCACGTTTTACTGTACAGTAGTCAACGGATACAAAATCATCGTTTTTACAACAAAAATTAGGTCTTATATCCATTAAGATCTTATAACGAATTATTCTGTCATGCTAAATGTATTACGCTGGTTCAAAACCACATCTTGTAAATTGGGTCTTTTAACCAGTATCATGTTACAACGGAAGGACTTTTATCCGTCGACTTTTTCATTTGTCTACTGTTAATATTAAAAAAAAATTTGTTATGATAAAAATTTATCACAAAATTGTACGTTATGTCCTACCGCATCGTAAATTTTCAATATTTGAATGTGATATCTAGGCAATTGGAGAAATGAGTCACTCTGGGATGGCAAGTGACGAATTTTGCAAAATCGCATTATGGACTCAAGAGATTTGTATCAAGGGAATGGAGTCANTAGGTCTTATATCCATTAAGATCTTATAACGAATTATTCTGTCATGCTAAATGTATTACGCTGGTTCAAAACCATATCTTGTAAATTGGGTCTTTTAACCAATATCATGTTACAACGGAAGGACTTTTATCCGTCGACTTTTTCATTTGTCTACTGTTAATATTAAAAAAAAATTTGTTATGATAAAAATTTATCACAAAATTGTACGTTATGTCCTACCGCATCGTAAATTTTCAATACTTGAATGTGATATCTAGGCAATTGGAGAAATGAGTCACTGTGGGATGGCAAGTGACGAATTTTGCAAAATCGCATTATGGACTCAAGAGATTTGTATCAAGGGAATGGAGTCANGTGGGATGGCAAGTGACGAATTTTGCAAAATCGCATTATGGACTCAAGAGATTTGTATCAAGGGAATGGAGTCAGAACGTGAGTTTACATATCACATACAGTGAATACTAGCGAAATCGATACATTGGAAATTTGGAAGCGTGTTGCCTAGTTCTTGGAATAACTATTTAATTGAAGAATTATGCTAAAGCTTTGGAAATGCACCGAAATTTGCTAGTTCTAAATTATCGTAGTATTTCACCAGCAGTTATTTATTTGTTCTTAAATTCCAGCGGTATCGTTTTCCTTTACGTTCTCTGTATTTTAGTTTAAAAATTCATTGGATACAACTAAATAATTTTTTGCTCACTGTTTCTATTATCAGTTCATGAAGGGACGGTGACAGAATATATTAACGTAATGTCTTCATGGTTTTCTGACAATGGGAATTGCGTTACCCCTGCACTCCTAGCTTATGTTCCAAAAGGAATCAACCTCAAGCCTCCGGCTAGAACGAGCTTCTGTGTTTTTCTTGTCAAATTAGGTGATAGGTTGGAGGTCGCTAGAGAACCAGTCGTTAAGGCTTTTGACAAGATGACATCTACACTACAGCAGGTGACACCATGGTTCAAGTTTACTATAGATGAATTTAAACAATTTTTATATTGATTACTTAATTGTCAATAACCAGGGATCCAACCTAGTTGATTCGATGTCACTGGGCCTCATTATGATGAGTTCGTTTGGGCGGAATGGTAATCCATCAATAGCAGAAAATGTGCTGAGCACAATCCGATCTCTTCCAAATCACGTTGACCGAAAATTGGCGGAGTCTACTTCTGTTGGTGCTGTTTCATCATTATCCTTGTATCTCATTGAAACTATACCTGAAAAAGTTTCTGCTGGAGTTTACGATGCTATCGCGTTCAGCATCACTCTCAAGTCATATGAGGTAATTATGAAATTTCATTATCAGTACAACCACGATGAAATGAATTTGGAAATTCGAAATCAAAAGAACATGTAATTCTTTATATAGGCTAGACGACATGCGCAACAGGCCACAAATCAAATGTTGAACCGTTTAGAGAGTTCATTTCTCGTTACCAAACATCTAATCCGTGCAGTTGAGAGGAATATCACGGATGTTTCTGTAAGAAAATCAACTTTAGTTAGACATAATAAGATTATAAAATTAGTTTTCTTCAATTTGTTGACATCTTTGAAAGATTGGAGCTGGCCTTTACTTTGGCATATAATGTTTGAGATTAACTAAGCCAATTAGATTCAGTAGTTCAGTTTGACGATGTCTCGTGTATAAAACGAACTAAATTTTTTTTTATATGAAAAGGGAATAACAACAAAGCGTCGAGTATTCGAATAAGAATATCTTAATTTTGAGTCTATTTTATTATAGGATCAGATTCGAATGGAGGTGGTTCGTTGGTTCGCACTAAACTTCAATTTGAAGTCGATAAGTTCTGCTGAAATTGAAGAATTAGTGATGGACTTGATCCCGCTCTCGGTCTGTAGCCGTCGACACTACTGGCTCAGTGTGGTTCAGATGACAGGTCTCCGTCCAGAAAAGATCCTGATGAAGCATTGGGAATCGAGACTCAAGGGCTATTTGAAGGATGATGGAATAAGAGAAAAAGGAACTGCACTCGAAACCTTTGCTCTCATTCACGGAGAGGTCGTCGTTGATACCATTGTTCAGGTCTTCCAACGAATGGTAAAGAAAATTGATTACAAGAAAGTTACACGGGACGATTATTTTGTTTTTCACACGCCCGAAGGACAGCTTTATGACGCTTCTGTACTTGACACGTGAGTTCAATAATACCAATCTATTCAAACTCAACGTTTCGGGGGGATGAAAAAAATTGTTCTAAATCTAATTCACAATTAAAGCTGTTGAATTTCTCCGTTTCTGACCAAACTCTAATATGTACTATTCCAATTTCTTTACGATTTCGAAACTGTAAAACCTGACTTCTACTCAGTGGCTGAGCTAAATAATTTTATTCATTTTAAAACAAAGTTCTGTCAATAATTTGAAGATTTGAAAATTACTTATCTGTTTTCTAAATCAATCGTAAATTGAATCCTCTTACGCCCGTTGCATACTTTGTTTACTCTGTTCGTTGTCTGGAGAAAGTGCAGTATGATTAATTAATTTCCTAACCATTTCAATATTGTTGCTAATAGAAATTAGATTTGTTGACATGACATTCACTAATCATACTGTACTTTTGTCAGAGAACGGACTGAGAAAGCAAAGTATACAACGGGCGTTATTCTTTTGTTTTTATTGTGTGATTTTAGTGGTGAGTTTGATGTGATGAGGAACATGAAACGGGAAAGCAAGGCGTATTCGTACAAAGACCAATTGGAAGAAATCAATCTTCGGAAAGAGATGGAGAAACAACGTAAGGAATCTGGGAAGCAACCAAAGTTGACGCCGAAGCAGAAAGAAGTGATGAGAGTTCAGTTGGAGAAGGAAGATGTCGTGAGACGAAACTTAAAAGCGGTTAGCTTAGATGACATTATTATATAATGACGTTTTAGAAATAGTTGACTTGATTGTATTTGGGAATGGTTTAGATGGACAATCGGTTGAAGTGGGGCTTTCTCCTTCTAGACGCTGCCTTGAAGGGGAACATTGGTGCTCTTGGATTCTGCGTGAAAGATTTTATTGGTGATATTATAGAACTCATGAGCAGTCCGCTCTCGGCTCCATACGCAGTTAAGTTTTACATAGACTTGGGTTCTGCTCTCTTCCAATTTCACCAAACCTGTGGTAAGGAATTTTTTCTAAAAGATTTTATTATAGGTACAGCAAAACCTCTCATTCGGAAACAAGATCTCTCCACCTCGTCTCACTTCACGTGGCGATTACCGTAAATATTCAAATAATGTGGAGGGCAAATTTATATACACAATTTGAGAATTATGTGAAATATGTGAAACTTTACGGTACCTGAATGGAAGGAGGGGTGGAGTGAATTTTATTCAGCCAGTGAGAGTTGGTTTCCGAATGAGAGGTTTTGCTGTATAAAGATCTTGCCATGTTTTCACTCTGATTTAGGTGAAGCCATGTGCCAAGTGAGTCTAAAATTGTTCAATCCCAAGTGCGACCTTAGCAAAGAATGGGAACCTCTCAAACTCGAATCCTCTCTTACGACTATGTTGAAGAGATTAGCAGAAGTAAAAATTAACTTGTTAAGATTATTTTCTTACAGGCTAAATTATTGATAATTACAATTTTTAATGGTTTCATTTTACAGGTTGCTGAGGGAAATGAAAACTTTTGTTCGGCTACGTATGCTTACTGTTTCCCAGCCTTGAAGCAATCAGTCCATACTTGTTCTAAGTACTCCGGCGTCATTTCTTCCGTCTTGGAGATTACTTTGGCAACTCTGAAAGCCAGAGCCAATGGACTCGACAATTCCCCAGAGTTTATCGCACGACGAGACGTTGCCAAGTTACTTTATCACGTAGTAGGTAAACCTGTCTAGCGAATCATTATCGTAGTTTTCGATATAATTAATTAGATTTTTTGTTACCGTTGTCTAGTCTAATCTTGGGAAGAGTTCAGATATTGACAAATTTCTGAAAGGTTTTTCTATTTGTGTTGAGTCAAGAGCCTAACTGATTTCTTTTCCACAGGCACGACGGAGCATCGTGTCCAACAGAGTGCAGTGGCCGTTTTACTTGAATTAGCCAAGTCCTGTGGTGATCCATTGGGACCAGATCCAGATAGTCAAGAGCTTGCAACTCATTTGGAAGCACTTACGAGTCATTTGACCGTTGCAAGAGACACTGCCCTTCGAGTAAAATTTTGATTAGTATATAAAATTTATGATGAAGTAACTAGTGTGAAAAACGGATCTCTGTTTTTTAGTGTTTGAGTCTTGGGTATCCAGATTTCGAAACATTATCACCAGAAGATGCAGAATTGATCAAGGCTATAGTCTTCCAGGCATCCTTTGATCCTTCTTCTGAAATTGAGGATATGGCAAAAAAATTCTGGAATAATCGTGGATTTGAACACGATTTTGTACTTCACAAGCATCTTCTCCACGGTGAGAAAAATTTTAAGAAATTGTGCGCTGAGGATGTGTAGTTTTTGGAATCTAACATATATTTGTTGTTTTTTTACCAAAAACTACATCCTACAATTAAATTACTGAGAACGAAAGTTTATCTGAAAATTTTCATATCTTTTGATGAAAACTTTAATAATGTAGAAGTCGATAATGGATTACAAAAGCTTGAGTATAATTTTTTGTAATTTTGGTATAGGTGTGGTGCATCCTTGTCTTGAGGTTCGTACTTCGGCCGGGAAAGCTTTGGGCGACCTTATGGGAAGATTCATTGAGGAAGTTGGTAGAGTGGTTGGTCGTCTAATTCAAAGTTACAAGGACTACATCATAATGACACCCCCTGTGATGGATGACTTCGGGAGAATCTTGGAGGAAGGGATTGACAATTGGGAAGGGAGACATGGCGTTGGACTAGCACTTCGAGAGCTAGCAGAGTCTATTTCTACCAAAGATGTAAGAAGCACACGGACATTGTATGTCTAGTAATGGTTCAATTTAGTATATTTATGGGTCTAGGCCAAGAGCACTATGGAGTGGCTTATTTCTTCAACATTGTTGGATCGGAACGTCCAGGTTCATATGGCAATGCTCGAAGCTGCTTTACAGATTGTTCAAATTCATGGAAAGAGTAAGGATATTTTAAAGATTTGATGAAAAAAAAACTGATTTAACCTGTGAACTTCCGGATGCCCATGCGTACACTTACAGCTTGTTTTAAAATGAAGTGCCGCTTTTTTAAAATCAATCAAAGCTCTTCAATGTATCGGACAATTCATGTTGTCTTTGGTCCATTCCATTACTGAAAGATTATATAGTTATTCACTATTCGAGTTAGATGTGAATAATTTTAGCAAATTTCCGATTGTCTTTCTCTATGAGCGTATTTTTTGCCACTAGATTGCATGGAGCATTTTGCGACGTTGATCGAGTCTCACCTAGACCAGTCTGGAGACACAGCTCATTTGGACAGATTGAGACAATCTTGTGTTGTACTAATGGGATGCCTAGCTCGGCACATTGATCCATCTGATCCACGTGTCAAGTCAATATTTACTACACTACTTGACACCTTGTCAACACCCTCAGAAAAGGTCATTAGAATAATACAATCTGTAAAGTCGACTCGATGGTAGCAAAAGAGAATAGAATATTTTTATGATTAATTGAATTTAAGGTTCAAGAAGCAGTCGCCAATTGTTTGCCAGCGTTAGTTCCAGCGATCAGCGGTGACGCCGCGAAAATTGTTGAAGGACTCATTACAAAGATTATGGAGGCAGAGAAGTATGGAGAGAGGTAATGAGTGTTTTGTTTGGTTTAGCGGAAAGTAATTATTCCGGCTTTCAAAAAGTGTACAGATACTAATTTGTGTTTTTGTCTTTGTTCTTATTCCTTTGTAATCGTTAGAAACTTGATCACTGATGTTCAGTTATAAAGTTTCTATATACATGGGGAAAGTGCCCTCGTGCTCTCTCGATGAGGGCAGCCCTAATGGTGCGAGGGCAGGTATTAGCATGAGGACATAAGGGCACAAGGGCAGGGGGCAGACTTAATTCATGAGGGCAGGAGGGCAGGGTTGGTTTGTGAGGGTATGAGGGCAGATTTGGGTAGTGATGACATTAGGGCAGGGTTGGTTTGTGAGTGCATGAAGTAAAGGGTATAGGGTTTCGAATGACTCTGTCTCAGTAACTCTGAGTCACGTGACTGACTCTGACTGACTCATGGATTTCTTGCAGTCACTGGTTTTGGGTAACTCTGACTCAATAGAGAAATGGGAGTCACTGANTGTCTCAGTAACTCTGAGTCACGTGACTGACTCATGGATTTCTTGCAGTCACTGGTTTTGGGTAACTCTGACTCAATAGAGAAATGGGAGTCACTGAGTCGTGACTCTGACTCACCTGACTCGTGACTCTATGCCTTTCTAAAGTGACTGAGTCATGAATCACTACGAAGAATCATGGCAACCAGGCGTTACTGCTTACATCTTACTTTTTTTGTACTACATAATTGTTTTCAACTCCCGCAACCCACAACAAATCTGAGAGTGGGAGTTTGCTGCCGCGCGGTTCGTGTTTAGTTTCAAGCACACTTGTAACTTACACCACTACACATCGAAATCGAACTCCAGATTTTAATAAAAATCTAAATTCAACGCTTCTAAAAATTCCAACTCACAATCATAATCGAAGTAGACAATACCATTTGAAATAGAAATCTAAATATAAATCCATGATTTTAAGTTTCTCAAAATCGAAATCCATAGAATTTCAGGTCATCGAAATTGAAATATACTAAGATCTGGAGATAAGTTTAAAGCATGTATAATGAAACGGAGTTTCCTTATACATGCTTATAGACAAAGTTTTATTCTTAAAAACAATTAAAATTCATAATTTTAAGGTGCTCGAATTTGAAATGCGTTATTCGAAGAAGATCGAAAGCAAAATCGAAATTTGATTCAACTTTTCATTCGAAATTGAAATCGAAGTTTAAGTCTCGGTACAAACTGTAATCTAAATCGACATTCAACATTAATCATTCGAAATCGAAGCCCAAAACTTTTCAGTTATTCGAAATTTTGAATTTAGATTTCGAGCTAATTTAGAAGTGCGGTTTGATAATTACGCAGTAAAAATGAGTTATTTGAACAAATTGAACAAAGTCAATAAATTAGCAAAAGTTCAAAACATTCCGATGTTTTCAATCATCGATTATTTTGATAGAGTTGACACGACGGATCAGTGTAAATATTGCAGGTGAGCTAATTTAATTTTAAATCGGATCAAAAATGAAGAAGAATTTTAAGAATTTATTTAAGAGTCCTTAACCGTTCTTTGTATCACTCATTTTGAGCTTTGAATACGTTTTATGCTCATTTACTGTATAAAGAAAAATATATAATTTTTGTGAATCTGAGTCACTGAGTCACCTTACTCTCTGACTCAAGCTTCAGGAGTGATTCTATAAGAGTCACTGAGTCACCTTACTCTCTGACTCAAGCTTCAGGAGTGATTCTATAAGAGTCACTGAGTTATTAAAATTCATGACTCTGACTCAGTGTGAAAATGGGAGTCAGTGAGTCATGACTCTGAGTCACCTGACTGACTCTGAAGAAAATGGGAGTCATTCTCAACCCTAGGAGGGCAGAAGGGCAGTTAACATGCCCATGTATGCACTGAACTCGTTACAGTGTCCCCTCCATTTCTTCGTCAGCCCAAATGGAGCCGATAACTATGAAAGTTTTTTTCTTTGTTTGGAGGTTTCCTTATTTTCTATGAAATGTTAGAACTGTGAGTGATCTAATTATTCTAAATCAGAATAATTGGCTGTAGCTTTTGGTTTTTTAGTTCAATTTAACATTATCACAGAAAACCTCCAAACAACGAAAAAAGCTTTTATGGTTATCGGCTTGATTTGGGCTAGCTGGAATAATAGCTTTGTGGTATTTGTGCAAATTTACTAAACTTCTACTTCTAACGTCTCTAATAATGATAACTCGCGTATTTATTCTAAAATTTTGATATAGAGTAGTTGGTGGTAGCCAAAAATTATTTCAAGATGAGGAGCATATGACATCATTGCATTTTAATAAGCCAGAAATGTTCAATTACGAAAAAGAATACTCAGAGGTTTCTAACTCACGTTGTACAAAATTTTACCGAGCGGTAGGTATTGGATTGCAAACATTCTTATTTCTTTGAATCTTATTCGAAGAAGCAAATTACATTTCCACGTTCATCGTATCTTTCTAGGTTGTTCAAATGTAATTCAAATTTATTGGACTTAGGGAACAACATTAGACATAGACTGTGTTTTATATTAAATTCAATGAAACTTGGTAACAGATGGGCTTATTCTAATGCTTATTATTTTGTAGACGCGGTGGTGCTTACGGATTGGCAGGGATGATAAAAGGACTAGGTATCCTTTCATTGAAACAACATGATATCATGAACATTCTGGCGGAAGGGATGCAGGATAAGAAAAACTATCGACGAAGGGAAGGATCACTGATGGCACTAGAGCTCCTCTGTGAGTTTCTTGGCAGACTCTTCGAGCCTTATATTGTCCATGTCCTTCCCTACCTCTTACAATGTCTCGGAGATGGAAATCAGTATGTTCGGGAAGCTACTGAAAATACAGCCAGAAGTGTCATGAGTCGACTCTCTGGTTCGTCTAAAAAGTTGATAAAAGTAATATTGACAAATTGAAAGTAATTTTTTTTTTGATGTTAGGTCATGGTGTAAAATTAGTTCTTCCCGCTCTTGTCTCAGCGCTGAATGAAGATTCATGGCGAACAAAGTGCGGAAGTGTGGATTTACTTGGTCGAATGGCGTATTGTGCTCCAAAGCAACTGTCAGGATGCCTACCGATGATTGTGCCACATCTGATTGAAGTCCTCAGTGACTCACACGTTAAAGTTCAAGACTCGGCAGCCAAGGCTCTAAGTGTCATTGGCTCCGTCATTCGGAATCCAGAAATTCAGTCAGTAGTTCCTGTTTTGCTTCTAGCACTTCAGGATCCTGCTAAGAAAACTAGCGGTTGTCTACAGATTTTGCTCAAGACGGAATTTGTCCACTTTGTGGATTCTCCTTCACTTGCTCTCATTATGCCAGTTGTTGAAAGAGCTTTCCAAGTAATATTTCTTTTATTCAACAAATTTTCAATTTGAAAAATTTTTAATATTTGTTGCAGGATCGCTCTACTGAAAATCGACGGATGGCTTCCCAGATCATTGGGAACATGTATTCGCTAACAGATCACTCTGACTTAGCTCCTTATATGAACAATGTGATGCCAGGGATTCGAGCCTCACTACTTGATCCTGTACCAGAAGTCCGTGCCGTGGCGGCGAAGGCCCTTGGCTCAATGACAAGAGGAATGGGTGAGAAATGTTACGAAGACCTTCTCCCGTGGCTCATGAAGACACTCGTGTCCGAATCAAATTCTGTGGATCGATCTGGAGCTGCCCAAGGATTGGCCGAAGTTATCGGAGCTCTCGGAGTAGATAAGTTGCAAAGATTTATGCCAGGTTAGTTGCTCTCTTCTAATTCATGTATCTCTTTTTTTTTTAATAATCTTGATTTGTTGTTTGGATAGAAATCATTCGAAAGGCAGAATCTGATGATATCGCTCCACACGTTCGTGATGGATACATGATGATGTTTATTTACATGCCTTCTGTCTTCGAAACGGAATTTGTACCCTATATTGGTCAAATCATCAACCCTATTCTCAAAGCCCTTGCAGATGAAAATGAATTTGTGAGAGAGACTGCGCTTCGCGCAGGGCAACGGATTGTTTCAGGATTCGCTGATACGGCAATTCTCCTCCTTCTACCGGAGCTCCACCAAGGAATTTTTGACGACAACTGGCGTATTCGGTAATTTTTTTGAAGTTACATGTTTTGTTTTGTTTTAGTTTTTTATTTTAGTTTAATGAAGGAATGTAAACTATAAGAAATATGTAATGTAAATTTTATTTCTAGGTATTCTTCAGTTCAACTTCTAGGGGATCTCCTGTACAAAATTTCAGGAGTATCTGGTAAAATGAGTACTGAATCGGCAAACGATGACGATAATTTTGGAACAGAGAACTCTCAATCTATGATAATCGAGAAATTGGGTTTGGAACGCCGGAATCAAATTCTGGCGGGACTGTACATGGGTCGTTCTGACGTGGCATTGATGGTACGTCAAGCAGCTCTCCATGTCTGGAAAGTAATCGTGGCCAACACACCCAAAACGTTGAGAGAGATACTCCCCACGATTTTAACTCTTATATTGAGTTTCTTAGCAAGTCGGAGTCATGACAAGCGACAAGTGGCTGCTCGGACACTGGGTGACCTTGTGAGAAAATTGGGTGAGAAGATACTTCCCGAAATAATTCCGATTTTGGAAGTGGGTCTGGAATCACCAAATCAAGAAGAAAGACAGGGCGTGTGTATTGGACTCTCAGAAATTATGAGTTCGACGAGTCGTGAAATGGTTCTGGCATTTGTTGAAAACTTAGTACCAACGCTGAGAAGAGCTCTTTGTGATCCTACCAAAGGAGTCCGATCAGCAGCTGCGCAAACCTTTGCCAGTCTCCACTCCAACGTTGGAACTCGTGCGCTTGATGAAATCCTCCCGTTCATGATGCGAAAGTTAAATGAACCGGAAGAAGGGGAATATGCGTTAGATGGATTGGGTCAACTTCTTCAGACGAGGTCAAAAGCTGTCATGCCATACTTAATCCCACAATTAATTGCTCCACCACCAAACACAAAGGCTCTTGCAACGCTCTCTTCAGGTAAACATAATAACTTTGACGATGAAATTCCAATGGATTGATTTTTTTTTAATTCTAATGGAATTTTTGGTTTGCCAAATTAAATTTATTTTGTATATTCTTTTATGAGTTAGTTAATATTTGCTTCTAATACTTGAAAATATTGATTTAGTGAAGAGCTTAACAAGTGATACACTTATCCTTTTTATTGGGAAATATCAGATTGTTGAAGTTAAGGAAATAGGATTGATGGATCATGAACTTTATTTCGGAGTGTTTGATAATAATTATTCGTATAAGAAAATATGATTATTACTAATTATTGCTAATTTTGAAAATTTTCAGTTGCGGGTGAAGCCTTGCCAAAACATCTTCCTAAAATCTTTCCTGCTCTAATTTTTGCCTTGAAGGATAAGGAAGGGAGTACAGAGTTTGATGAGGAACTTGTAAATTGTGAAACAGTCCTGTTGGCTGTTGAAGATGAGTTTGGGATTCGGCTTATTGTGGAAGAACTCATGGACTGTTGTAAGAACGTTGCCAAGGGAAATCGGAAACCAGGGATTCTTCTATTGTCCAGTTTCTGTGGAAAGACCAAGGCAAACTTGAAGCCACACATCGGCAGTCTACTCAGATGCCTCATCCTCCTTATGACGGACAACGACGAGGTTATTCTCAGAGCCACTGCTGATGGGATTGCAGCGATTCTCAAGGTACATTTATCAAAATATATTAAATTAAAGTATGAAAATTTCGACCAATTAGTAAACACTGAAAGTAAAAGGAACTGAATTTGAATTAAAAAGGAAGTATTTAATAAGTTAGGAAAAATGAATGGAACGTAGAACGACCGTTATCTCTCGCGAATTAACATTACGTAAATTTTTAAAATAAAAATACATTGGTTTCAACTTTCATTGATATGTCTAATGACTAATGACTAATGATGTTTGGTAGTATAGAATTAAATCTTAGCAAATTTAAAATACTAGTAATTTTTATCTGATTTTCATAGTTTTTACGGAATTCAAGAGTTTATTAATTTATATTTGATAAAAAAAAAATTATTTTATATTTTTATTTATTTATTGATTTGTAGCATACAATTGGTGCTGAACAAATTGACCTGGTAGAGGATGTTCGACAAGCAATCCGTTTTGCAAGAAGCGATTTGAAAAACAAGACTGAGCTCCCTGGCTTATGCCTAGCTAAGGTAAAATGGAATTGAGTAATGGAGATTGGAGAGTATGAGAGTATGAGAATAATAGGAAATGATTGATTCATTATTATTGATTTTTTTTTGTAATTGAAGGGAGTGAAACCTTTGCTGTGTATCTTCAGAGAGGCTATTCTGAATGCTACAGCTGATATCAAGGAACAAGCTGCTATTGGGATGGCAGAACTTATTGTTCTGAGCAACGCGGACGCAATCAAACCCTCTGTTATCTATGTCACAGGTCCTTTGATCCGAATCCTAGGTGATCGCTATGGCCCTGATGTCAAGGTTGCAGTCATTGAAACTATAACAATTCTCTTGCCAAAGGTAAGCCGAATTTAGACAAATTCATAATCCCTATGTAGGAAGATTTCTTGATTAAGAAGATGAAATGAATTATAATTTAAAAAAAAAAAAAATGAATGATGCGCCGCGGAGGTCGGTCAAAGTTCTTTGATTTCTTTCATTTCCCAATTCTGGTCATACCTTAATCAAAAAAGGAAAAAAGTTTATAAATATGTGGGTTTTTTTTTTTGCATAATCCTCTGAAATGGATTTCCTAGGTGGCTATTATTTTTTTTTTAAAGAAATTTCTTTAAAATTTATTGCCAGCTCTACAAGGTATCCAGTGTCTTGAATTCACCAAATTGTTAAAAGTTTAAAAATATAATTTTTCAAAAAATAATAAAATTTTTGAAAAAAAAAAATTATTCCAAATTTTTGGACATGGAAAATTTTCAAAAATGGTCATCTAGGAAATCCATTAGAGAGGATTATGTAAAAAAAATCGCATAATTTTGTAACATTTTTTGACGAAGTTATGATCAGAATTTGGAAATGAAAAAATGAACTTTGACTACTGCTATGGGACACAAGTTCACTTTTTTTTTTTTTTTTTTTTTTCAAAAAATTTATATAAAGAGTGAATTTCGTCTTCTTATCATGAAATCTTCATGTATACGATTTTTTAACTTGAAATGCCAAAACACACCCTCACTTTCAAAACACATTTTGTCGGAAGTGATACGTGAATGCACTTCTTGTCTCTACTTTTTTTTTTTCTTCTAAAAAGATTAAAAATAGCGTTACCTGTGTCTATATAACTAGAAGTCAAACGATGATTTGATAATTAAGATTATAATTTCGAATTTTCATGATGTTGCATGATGAATTTAAAAAGAGGTTTTTTCGACTATTCTATCGTCTGTCGTTTATCATTTTTGCTAACATGTAAAATTATATAGTTCTTGCAGTAATTTCTTAGAGCACTATACTGTGAGTTTAAAAAAAAAATTTAAAAGATATATTGTTAACTATTGTTATTTAATTTTTGAGGTGGGTCCAAATATGCGTGCATTCCTTCCTCAGCTCCTCACGACTTTCCAGAAGGCAAGTAATGATGAAAATCGAAATGTTCGAGCAAAAGCAGAATTTGCACTAACTCAGCTCGTCCATGTACAAGGAACTAAAAACTAAAAAAATTTACACGTCTTTCGTGCTTCACCAATAACACAAGTAAACAGAAATTATTGTTTTATTTATCATATCGCACAAAAGACTAATATTAAAATTGATTTGGACATTAGGTTTTAATTTTAAAACTTTTCTACTTAAAATTATTATGACTTTAACAATTTGTTAGTACTAAAAGAGTTAAAGTATGAAGTTTTGACGAAACCAAAGGACGGTAATGTTTTGCAAACTAATAAGTTGTAAAGCGATCCGTTTCCTTTGCACTAGACAAGTCTCCGTACAACTTGGTTGTTAGTTACTTGGGATTTAACAAAAATCGATTATAGTGAACCCAGAATAGATAGAGAATACGATCTTAAAAACATCACCTTTAGTTGTCTATAATGAACCGAATTATTCCAATCACCATTGGTTCAACATAGTCAAGTCCACTCTAAAAAGTCAATTTCGAACTTAGCAAAAAATTTGCTAATTCATAACGATTCATCAAATTGAACTTGTTATAATCAACCCAATATCTTATACGATATACATCAGGTTAGAAGAGTAAAAAAAAATTATGCAATCCACTACACTCCGAGATAGTACTTTTAATGTTAAATAATGGTTCAGTTATAATGAAATTTGACCCAGTAAAACAATAATTATTTGTTTCCCTTCGTATTCACTATAAACGGATTCCATTGTTATAATGAACACCATAAATGAGAAATTTAGAATGTTTAGTCTCTCTTTAGATTGATTTACACCACTGTCCTCAGAAAGAAAAAAATAATAATATTGATTTAATTGTAAAATGGAAACAAAGATATTATTCCCAAATTTAAAGTTAATTATGAAAATTTTTTTGAGCTTGAGGACAATGATGAGAGATTTTTCGCGAGCTTTGGAAATTCTTTACTGATTTCATTTTTCTAAGTAATAACAACAGTTGCAAACGAATGTTAAATAATAAAAAATTCTTTTTTTGAGTTATGGTCTACAGTAAATTACTTTAACTATGACCTTAATTTATGTAAAAAAGTGATGTTTACATACCACATCTATAAGACGATTGAATCGTCAGTTAGTCCCAGAAATTAAAACTCACAAGATCGGATTAGTTTTATAAAAAAAAAAAAAAAAAAAAAAAAAAAATTAGGCTGCAAATTCCAATAAAAACCAAACTGTTTCACACAATAATGTTTCACAGAAAGTATGGAATAGGAATGGAAGTAGACGAAAACGACTACTCAAGGCTTTAAAATTCAGTTCAACAGGAAAAACTGATGACCAAAATGTGTTAATAGTTGTTATTGTGATTTTTTTTTTTTTTTTTTTTGGAAAACGTTACTAAAATTTCTTAAAATTTGACATAATGAGGATTTCCCGAGAAATCTATCTCTCTAATGCATAAACTGAACAATGATTTCATACACACTCATACTCATTGTAGATTACACTTGGAAAATATATCCTTAACTAATTATATAAAGGTTACAATAGGTACGGCCCATCCTATCCCAAAGTCCGTTTGTACTTTGACACTTGGGCTTTCTGAAGGTGTCAAAATTCTGTTTATACTTAATTAATTTATAGTAAGTTACAAGGTGTTTAACTATTTCACATATGTTGAGGAGGATGACTTTTACGCGTCGTCGTCTTCTTCTTCCCCTTCCCCCTCCCCTTCTCCGTCTTCCTCTTCTTCCTCTGCAGATGAAATCAAAAAAAAAAAAAAAATTAGTAGTCAAATTATGAAAAAAAAAAAAAAAAATTTTTTTAATTTTAATTTTAACTGACCTTCCCCTCCGAGGTCTTCCTCGTCTTCCTCCTCCTCCTCTTCATCTTCTACGTCTTCATCCTCTTCTCCACCATCGTCCTCTCCGTTCTCTGCCGGGGAATCCTTTTTTAGCTTTTTATTATCCGGGTTAACCTTATCCTGGAAAAAGTAAAAAAAAATATAATATTCAGTTCATATTCACTCATAATCATCTAACACCGCTTCGTCTATCTATGCTTTCAAAAATCATCATTTTTAGTTCGAAGTTAGATCAAAGAATGTACATATTCTGAAAAAAAAAAAAAAAAAAAAAAAAACAACGTGTCTAAAAAACATGCGTTCTTTAGTTTCAATTTCATGTGTCTAAGGGTAAATTTACTGTTTATGCATGAATTTAAAAGGGAACCATCTATGGAGTCGATGTTGATATCACAATCTCCTCAAAGTATATTAATACCATATTAAAACCATATAGAATATTGCTATTATATTAGAATTTTAAGTTAAAAAAAATTTAATAAAATTCGTATACAGCAATACAATAATGTTCATCAAAGTTTTGTGAAAATAGTTATAAAAAATTATAATATTAAAATCAGTTTACTTATCGAGAAATATATCAAGATTTACAGTTTTTCCAACTGTCTTATACATCTCGATCTCATCTTCATCTATTCCAAAAAGCGCAAAAATGATGAGAGGTAAATCAACCCTAATGTAACCAAACTCGTGAAATTAAAAAAAAAATAGTGTGAATTTAAAAAAAAAAAAAAAAAAAAAAATTTTAATAATAATATTTGAATTCCAATTTGTAAAAAATAATGGTTATAAAAATAATTTTTGATTGAAAAATTAAAAAAAAATGTTAGTTAACTTGGTTGAGAAAGTGTGGGATAATTTCTTGTTTTGTGAGTCATAAATTGAGTAAAATAAGAGGAAGGAATCAAAGTTTAGGAGTGAGGATGAGTAATCTGTGAGAAGATTCTATTCTACCTGGGTATAAAATCTTTTGACAAGACTGAATTGTTCTATTGTGTTAAGTATGATGATGAGAAAGTTCCTTGAACCGTAGTCAGTCTTGGGTTCTCATTCTCACTAACTTTATCTCCCCTTGGCGGGAAGATACTCGCTTATCATCAACTACTCACGCTCACTCTTATTTATACAATTCGGGCATATCATAGAACATTAGAATTTACACTCAATAGATAGATTATTATTTTGAAACAATTATCCATTCTCAAATCTCATTATCAATACTGATTTCATACAATTTACAACTATCTAGAGATATCTAATTGAAAATATTCATTTCAAATTCCATTTCTCTCTATGTATACCATAAAAATATTAACTTAAAAAAAAATAAAGTAAGATTCATAGTAACATGTATGAAGTGACGCCAGACATGTTGCGAATAAGATGTGAATGTGAATCTCATTTTACTCTCACCCACCACTACCTATATAAAAATTATTATTCACAAGAGGCCAAAGTTTGACATGATACTATGAGATCATTCAGACCATGTCAAAGGCCATTGATTTTAATTTATTTAAGGCTCAACTTCCTACTCTCATTCCTTAATTCATCATTACCAAAAATTTTAATGTTTTTTTTTTTGAGAAAACGATATTATGGACTAAGAAACTGTCAAGATATTCTTTTTAGAGAAATGTATTGAATAGTTTGATAATTCATGAAGAAGATGAGTAGTGAGGAAGAGGAGCGGAAGTTAGTGGTAGGGAAAGAAAATGGATCATCATCGGGTGCTCTTGCCCATTATGGAGAGAGGACCAGAGCACATGCCGACAGGAAAGTGAAGAAGTAGAAGTGGAAAATAGATTTCCGAGGCGGGTGAACCGAGAGAAAGTGTTCGTTAGAGAGTGAGGCGTCCGGAGACTCTGTCCAACCCCTCAACCCTCTTCCAAGAGTCAAGACACACACACACGGGTTTGAAAAAGTTGGTGAGTGGATACCTCGATCTGGTCCATAGATGTGAACAAGTCAAAAAAAAAAAAAAAAAAAAAAAGGGAAAAAAAAAAAGAAGGGGNTTGTGATGGGTGTCTGCTATGACTACTCGGAAAGCTATGAAAAAGAAGAGGAAAAAAAAAACCGAAAGAACGGAACTAGAGTATCCCTATACTATTATATACAAGTCCTAAATACCGTGTATGTAGATTCAAAGGTTCTTTTACTTATATTTTTGCCTCTATTTCTCATATTATTATTATTATTTGAGGGAGAACTACTAACTACATGAACTTGGACATGCAGAAATCTCGCCTGGCTGTGTCCCATCTACCGGCCGCCCTGCGCCTCTCTTCCCTCTCTCACACAATCCGGCTTTTTCAGCACCTCGGCTTCTCTTCTTCCTCACGTCAAACATGGACCCTGAGCAATAATCAAATGACACGGACTGTCCCACTACTAAAAAGAAAAACTTAACAACAATACTAAAACATTTTTTAAATATTTATGAATTTATAATTAATTAATTTTATATTTATATATAATATATATATGACCTGACTTGATGGAAGTACCTACTCTATTCAGTTAGTTCAATTGACAATCTCATAATTCATTAACCAATTATTAAACAAATAAGACCTTTGTTTTAATTATTATTATTATTATTTTACTAAACTTACGTCAGTGGTAGGTCGTTTCACCGCCTTCTCAATTTTTTCAGGAGATTTATTGTCGTTGTTTTCGACCTTTTCAACGGCAACTTCAGCAGTTTTCTCGTTATTCGAACTCATGGTTCTGAAATGAATTAATTTTTTCTGTGAATGAACAAGTGACAGAGAACGGCGATGTGCGGGTGTTGTTGAGTTCTGGTCTACAGATACTTTGGTCCTTTCACGATTCCGGCGAAAATCCTACTGACGAGAGTGGAGAAAATGAGCGGTGAGTTTTTTGGATAGAGAGGAGAAAAATGCTTTCTTTGAAAAGCAACCAGCGCGCCTCACTCCAACCCCCCCTTCCAGTTCCCCCAAAATTGTATAAAAATCATGACATACAAGCATACTTGATCTCTCGTTTTGACCTCTTAATATCTAAGGGAAGTNCTCTTAATATCCAAGGGAAGTGTGACTCAAATGGACTAAGGACTTTTTATTGACCTTAGAGGTCAAATTGAGGTTAAGATTTCTAAAAAAGCAGGGGTTTGAGAGTTGTGGAGAAGAGAAGNCCAGTTCCCCCAAAATTGTATAAAAATCATGACATACAAGCATACTTGATCTCTCGTTTTGACCTCTTAATATCTAAGGGAAGTCTCACTCAAATGGACTAAGGACTTTACATTGACCTTAGAGGTCAAATTGAGGTTAAGATTTCTAAAAAAGCAGGGGTTTGAGAGTTGTGGAGAAGAGAAGCNATTGACCTTAGAGGTCAAATTGAGGTTAAGATTTCTAAAAAAGCAGGGGTTTGAGAGTTGTGGAGAAGAGAAGCAGAATTGACTCTGTGTTTGGATGTTGAGAGGGAGTGCACATGCGCAACCCCCTCAACAGAGAGATTCAGAAGAAGGTCCTTCCTCTACCGAAGAAGACGGACGCCAGAGACTACCCTTTCCCCGACAGACGCTTTTTAGACTATGTCCCAACCAACCCCAACCAATGAGGGAGGCCTAGGAGAACGGTTCACGCAAATGCAACAACCATTCACTTCCTCTCACTAACGCTCACTCACTCCCTCCCCTTCTTTCTCAATTTCATGCACCCATTCATTTTATCCAATTTCAACTTATTTAATCAACCGGAATAAATTTTNCCCTTCTTTCTCAATTTCATGCACCCATTCATTTTATCCAATTTCAACTTATTTAATCAACCGGAATAAATTTTTATTTTTAAAAATTATTTTTATAAATTTATTAGTTTTTTTTTTGAGCACCAATTATAAAACTCTACTTTGTAGAATATTTAATAATAATTTATAATTAATAAAACTTTAGTTTCCTATTATTCTTTGATTTAAAAAAAAAGTAGACTTTTTGACAAATAGTGAAAACTTTTATTACAAAATTTAATACTGGTTAATAAAATTATNAAAAAAAAAAGTAGACTTTTTGACAAATAGTGAAAACTTTTATTACAAAATTTAATACTGGTTAATAAAATTATTTAAATTAAAATCTAGAAAATTAGGATACTGAGTAGAGAAAAAATTACACATTCTTAAACTTATGAAAATTATAAAAATTATTAGAATTAACTCCACTGAGTGGGAGGAAATTTTAAAGGGTTACTTAAATTTTAGAAGAAGAAAAATATTGTATTAAATTATAATAATGGACTTTTATATATCAAATAAAATACGTAGAAAATCAAGAAAATTATATAATTGTATAAATTTTTTTTAAATTTTATTGGGTTTTTCACTTATGGAATACTCGGTAGACTGAGGACCAACGAACTCACTCATATTCTAACCAAAAGATATTGAAAATATGAGAAATTTCGAGTAGTATATATTATATTTGTTATATATTAGAATATGAATATGGAACTAATTTATTTAAAATTATTTAGCTTCAATTAAAAAAATAAATTGTAAACATATCCACACTAGGAATCCTTCCTGTTAGTGGGTTATATCTGATAAGGTAGAAAGCGCGTAGGTGGATAAAAATCTGGTGTGTTTTAGTACGGTCAATATAATATTAAGCAGTCTTAGCAACTGTTACGTTATTTTTGTGTACCCTAGGGTACAAGTGTACCCGAGGGTACCAAACCTAAATCAATTCATGGTACTTTTCGGCCTATGAAATATTCTGAATATTTTTTACTAATTCTAAGTAGTAATAGAAAAATTAATTGAATCAGGAATTAAAAAAAATTAATTTACTAATTGATATACTACGAGAATTGATAAAACAAAATGAAATAGTTTATTTCATTTCATTTCATTTATTTAGTATATTAAATCTTAAAATTTTAACTCAATTTTATTTCAATTAATAATTTCAATCTAAGATTAAAATTAAAGATCAATTTAATCAATATTATTGACTTATTGTTGAATTTTATTATGGGATTAGCTAAATTAGTTGCTCTTTAATTTGTAAATTGAATAAATTATTTAATCAATGGTATAATTTGAAATTGTTTCCCGTGTACCCCAAATGTAAGTGGAACCACTTGGTAGTTAATTCTGTAGAGTCTATTTACTTCCTTCTCATCTTCGTAGCTCAGACTGATTTCTTAATAAAATTATTTCTAATAATTTCAGATCATTTTCTAATNTTCTTAATAAAATTATTTCTAATAATTTCAGATCATTTTCTAATGCATTTACATTGTAAATGGAAGAAAAGTTTTTGTACCCTTATTGAATTCAACACTACATTGAAAAATTTAGTATCTTATTATCGTAGTGTTCACATGTACTTGGATATATACCACATATGTAAATTTTATGAGAACGGGAAGAAAGAGCGGCTTATACNTACATTTTACATTGTAAATAGAAGAAAAGTTTTTGTACCCTTATTGAATTGAACACTACATTGAAAAATATAGTATCTTATTATCATAGTGTTCACATGTACTTGGATATATACCACATATGTAAATTTTATGAGAACGGGAAGAAAGAGCGGCTTATACGGGAACAGGAGCGGTATATTACATCCAAAGAACACAATGGAAATTATAATTATACAAAATTTCATATATTTTATATAACATCAATAAAAATTCCAAATTTCCAATACCACTAAATTAAACTGAAATAAAATTTGAATATTGAAATGTGATTGAGTAAATTTGAATTTTGTTAGACTATCACTGTTTATAAAATAGAATTTTAAATTTAAGAGAGCGGGAACGGAGTTGTAATTCCATCATTTTTTTGAATAGTTTGGATTTTTATGTTTTATTTGTTTNTATACGGGAACAGGAGCGGTATATTACATCCAAAGAACACAATGGAAATTATAATTATACAAAATTTCATATATTTTATATAACATCAATAAAAATTCCAAATTTCCAATACCACTAAATTAAACTGAAATAAAATTTGAATATTGAAATGTGATTGACTAAATTTGAATTTTGTTAGACTATCACTGTTTATAAAATAGAATTTTAAATTTAAGAGAGCGGGAACGGAGTTGTAATTCCATCATTTTTTTGAATAGTTTGGATTTTTATGTTTTATTTGTTTATTTGTTTGATTTATTTTCGTGTCAAGGTCATCATTTTACAATGTTATTTGATCAGACACGCCTGCAACAGGCCTACCTAATTAAATTAAGANTGTTTGTTTGTTTGTTTGTTTGATTTATTTTCGTGTCAAGGTCATCATTTTACAATGTTATTTGATCAGACACGCCTGCAACAGGCCTACCTAATTAAATTAAGAATTAAAATTAAAATTAAAATTAAAGCGTTTTAATGTGGCACTCATCACAATTTTTGACATTGAGCTCACTTAAGATTATCATAACTCAATCATGTTTTTCTTGTTGTTGTATAATAGGTCTAGATTTAGACATAAATATCAGTCCTAGATTTTTTAATCCATACTTTAACCTTTTCTTTGAACGTACTAAAAGATTGTTGCTATTTACAATTGTTTACTTGTTCAAATTTATTCTATAGTGATATAGCCCGTACATACAACGTTTTAGATGAAAATTTTGTTCTTAGTGTAGGAACTACAACCATCTTCTCAAATTTTGAATCTCTAGAGACTTTTTTATTTTCAAAGGATTCATTTAGATCCTTAATATCTGAATAATTAATTATTTTAAATGTTTCAATTAATCTGGTATAATTAAGTCTTTCAGTCAAACTTAGCTTGTTTAAAGTCGTCATAAAGTGTAAAATAATCCGAATTAGTCATATTGTAATACCTTGAGTTTATGTACTGTTTCTTATTAAAATTCTTCTTAGTCATAACGTCATATGTTATTTTTCTCTTGTTGGCGTCATTGAGAATGTTTTGAATTTCATTAATTAAATTTTTTTAATTTAAAGTTAGACAGAATTCTAAGGAGCGTAACACTCTTCATATCCACTTAGTCCAGTAAGAATAATAATTATTGTTAAATTTAATTTTTTTAATTGTTTTTTGAAAATTGAAAATCAAAGGAAAGAATAGAGACTAATCGAGAGCGGATTATAGTTTTAGTTTTGAAGGAGCTGAGTTGGAGCGGTTAGCGATAGTTGGGATGAGTCACATAGGTGATGAATACATTAGACAATAGACAAGAGGAGACCGGATTTGGGAGAACGTGGCCCATCATCAACCATCATTTATTTCTTCTCAATTCAACCCGGCTCAAAAAGTAATTATTTTTAGTTATTAGAGTAAGGAACCTGTCACATCGCACCGTTTTAGAATGGTAAAAATCGTTATGTTATATCAAGAAATTCTTTCGTTTGTTTAAAACTTTAATTTTCTTCTTTACGTACGTTTTTTTAGGTGAACATCCCGAAGCAGAGGAAAACCTTCTGTAAAAAGTGTAAACACCATAAGTTACACAAGGTGACACAGTACAAGAAATCAAAGGAACGTGCGGCTTCGCAGGGACGGCGGAGATACGACAGGAAACAGCAGGGTTATGGTGGTCAGACCAAACCAATTTTCCGTAAGAAGGTAATCAACCTAAACAAAAAAAAACAATAGTAACGAGTTTTATTATTTTCTCTCAATTCTTTCCCAACTAAACTGCTAATTAGCTAAGCATTAATAAGAAGATATTATTATTGACCTTTGTTAAGCTGGATCTATAGTTGCCTTTCGTCGACCGTGCTTCGAGGAAAGTGCGGTGTGGTTAAAAAATTTCAATGACACAATCAGTTTTTTCCAAGGCAACTNACAATAGTAACGAGTTTTATTATTTTCTCTCAATTCTTTCCCAACTAAACTGCTAATTAGCTAAGCATTAATAAGAAGATATTATTGACCTTTGTTAAGCTGGATCTATAGTTGCCTTTCCTCGACCGTGCTTCGAGGAAAGTGCGGTGTGGTTAAAAAATTTCAATGACACAATCAGTTTTTTCCAAGGCAACTGCATTCAAATAGGTACTGAATGTTTTTAACCACACTGCACTTTCCTCGAAGCACGATGGGGGAAAGGCAACTCTAGTTTCAGCTTTAAAATACCCTACTCCTATCCCCAAAGTTTTACATGTCTTCCAGAACAATAATGAACACAGGAAATTTTTTTTTTTTTACTAAAAACCTGCATCTGGTTGTCAAATATTATCTTTTAGTTAGATCTTATTAGTTTTCTGGTTTTAGTTTGGAATTTTCTAAAAGTTTTCCTGCATTTCTGAGGTGACATGGACTGTCTATTTTGATTCTGGTTTATTATTAATAATACCCTCTGGAGAATTAAAATTTTGAAGTACTCATAATTCAAATCAATTGCTCAATTGATTTCAGTAGATTTTTGTTTGTGTCGAAGTCATTTGTTTTTGTTTCATAGAGCGAGTACCACTACCTTTGGAATCGTTGGGTATAGAATAAGAATTTCAGGTTATATTAAAAAATAAATTGATCTCAAAATACTGATCATATGAGTTACGGTGTCTTGTCTATAATTTGACTGCGAATAGATTATTGAGGTAAACAAAAGAATTCGATTGAACTTGTTCTTTCTTTTTTTCAGGCTAAGACTACTAAAAAAATTGTTTTGAGAATGGAATGTTCAGAGTGCAAATACCGGAAACAGATCCCTCTGAAACGATGCAAGCATTTTGAATTAGGAGGTGATAAGAAGAGAAAGGTGAGTTAATTATTCGAAAATGACTTCTAGTGTCGTAGTTACATCGTGAAACTTTAGTTTCAGAAACCATAAATTATTGAAAACATTTAAAAAGTTTCATCTTCAGTGTAACTGCTCATGAAACTTGTTAAAAACTTGTGTTGCGCAAGAAAAATTTCTTTCTGTCACAAATGGATGTGAATCCAATTTGTTGCAGGTTTTTAATAAAAACCGTTCTCATAATTCCTTAATTATCACATTTTTACTAGATCGGTACTTTTTTTTTTTTTCAAAATTTTAATTATCCATGTTAGGATTTTGTGATTTCCATTTCTACAGTAAACTCTAACTGGTCACAAGTATATTTTCTCCATGAAAATGTGTAGTTATACATGTAACCTAGTATAACTTCACGTGCAAGTTATACTAATGTTTCATATCAATCCAAGTACTCTTCTTGGACAAAAAAAAAAGTTTTAAGGTTTCAGAAACGAAGTTTCTCCGGTGTAACATCAGCATCAAATATGAAACTGTTCTCAATTACTTACTTATTCTTTTCATTTTGTTTTTTTTAGGGGCAAATGATCCAGTTCTAAACAATTTTCNACTACTCTTCTTGGACAAAAAAAAAGTTATAAGGTTTCAGAAACGAAGTTTCTCCGGTGTAACATCAGCATCAAATATGAAACTGTTCTCAATTACTTACTTATTCATTTCATTTTGTTTTTTTTAGGGGCAAATGATCCAGTTCTAAACAATTTTCTTTGTACTTTCGTTGGTCAAGCGTCTCCAATAAATAAATTTCATGATATGAATTTTAACTACAGAATTTTGTCCCATCGTGTTCTGTTCACCTTTATTTTTTTGTAAGATAAGGAGGGAGAGTTCTATTCGACTTCACTTCATTTTATCACTTTCAAAAATTTNAGTACTCTTCTTGGACAAAAAAAAAAGTTTTAAGGTTTCAGAAACGAAGTTTCTCCGGTGTAACATCAGCATCAAATATGAAACTGTTCTCAATTACTTACTTATTCTTTTCATTTTGTTTTTTTTAGGGGCAAATGATCCAGTTCTAAACAATTTTCTTTGTACTTTCGTTGGTCAAGCGTCTCCAATAAATAAATTTCATGATATGAATTTTAACTACAGAATTTTGTCCCATCGTGTTCTGTTCACCTTTATTTTTTTGTAAGATAAGGAGGGAGAGTTCTATTCGACTTCACTTCATTTTATCACTTTCAAAAATTTATTTATAGCAGAAAAATTATTGCGAAATTTGTTTTGTATATATTTTAATCTAATTTTATGGATTTATAATTAGTTAGATTGTAGTTAAATTTATAGATGCGTAGAATTAGCAGGTTGATGGTTGAGTTTGCATTCGAGGAGATTAAGTTTGGCATTGATTGCTTCCATTCTATAGTGCATTTGCTCAAGTTTCTCTTCACAATTTCTGGAGAATGTGTTGAGAAATGAAACCGTAGAGGTTATGAAGTGATTGATAAAACTAGCAAGTCGTTTCTGTTCCAATGGATCAACCTACAAGTATCAACATTGGTAAGTTTTTCATTAACAAAAATATCCAACATATCTTCTACACTTATATCTGTCGGTAGGAATAGGACAGTGCCTGCTGATATTAAATATGCAATTTTTAATAACAAGAGATAAGCATTTATACTTAGAGTGAACTAAAAATTAAGTAATTTTTTCTTTCAAAAGAGAATCCACAGTATCCGCTGTCTTTTACTTATTAATCTAGTCTAAAAAACGTAATTCTTGCAATTGTAATGAATTGTAATGTGCTCTCACACTACTCATAAAAAAAAGTGCTCTGCTGTGACGTTATGGGTAGGAGTAATGCACCGTCCGTTGATTCTGTCTGTGCAATGTATCAGCCCTATGTAATCAACCCATTGGTGTAGCGTTAAAAATTTTTATTAGGTTGATTGTCAGGAGGCAATGGACTGATACATAGAGTTGATACAATCAACGGACGGTGCGTTACTTCGACCAGATTATGAGATGTACCTTATAAGAACGATAGTTTTGACACTTGAATAAATTCTCAATCAATCAAAATTATGCCATCCTAGCCAGAGGATGAAATAAAATTTCGTTTCAACAATACAAATAGTGACAGACACTTTTTACCACCATATCCGGATGGTGGGTTGGATAGAGTTGGATGCATCCAACCTTAATTGCCACTTAGCAGGCAGACGTTAGGGTTCATCTTTATAGAGGGTTATTTACATTCACTTTTTCACTAAAAGAAACCTAATACCTTCGGTTTAGTAAAAACACTTGTTCAAATACATAAACTTACGGAATTGATGTCAATTCGTGCTACCGCGACGGAGCTCGTGTCCACGACTTCCATACTTGATTCAAATGCAGAGCTCGATAACCTTTGACCAACAGGAAGCACAAGGAATCCAACACGGTGCCAGTAGATGGCAGAAAATTACGTAAGGATATTTAATACTTAAGTCAGAAATCAGCTGTTTATAACATAGAACCATAGTTTAGTGTTGGGCAAAATTTTTGACGAGTTCGATTAACTTTAAAATAATTATTAAATTTTTCAATTATAATTCGCTATACTGTAATAATTGTGAATGTCCGACTCCGACAAAGGACCTTCATCTAATAAGGAGGTATCTCCATTCACATTTTTTTGCTGCTGTTAATCAACAAATTATAACAAACTATAAACAAAGCATAAACAAACTATAGGAATTGGTAAAATGAAAATAAGCAAATATTATTATCTTTTGTTTTGTGACTTTGTTGACTTATCGTCAGAGATACTGCTCACTGTCAATTATCTCATGCCATGGCAAAAACAAATACAGGACAGGAAATAGAACATCATGATCTACATTGTGAAAATAAACGAGGAAAAGCGTCCGAAGAACACCAAAAATGTCCAGGAAATAGAAACTTTTGGCTTAATTTTAATTTTTGATTATTGGTTTTGCTAATCAGTTTTAAGTCAAATATCAAGGCAACGAACACTTTTGCAGGCTTTTACCGTAACCATGCAGTTTCAATTTTAAGAAAAATAAAGCGAATGGAGATACTTCCTTATTATAGGGAGGCCCTCTGATCTAATCAAAACTCATTGATCTAAAACGTGAATTTAAAAAAAAACCCTACACAATTACGTTCGAAAATAATGGACTGCCTAATGTCAGTAAATAATTTAAAATTACAGGATGATTACAAGTTTCTGACCAAAAAAAAATGACGATACATAATGTGTTTAAATTATATTGTGATTGATGATTGATGTTAATTCGAATCATAGACATATGGAAATTGAAACAATGCATATTAATTCAATTTTATTTATATTTTCAGGTGAACATTAAACGTGTTGCCGCTGAGAACCTCAGTACTTCATTTCAGTAACTTGAGCTCACAGACTTACTTGGAGTTGAGGAGAAGGAACTTCGTCCAGATGACCCAGGTTAGTTCTGACATTTGGTAGTGATTTTAAAGAAAGTGTCCATTATTTGCAACGCATACTCCTCGTCAGTCGTTACCTTGTCCTAGTGATGACGATAAAGGAACGGAAGCGTATCCGTCGCTNTCAGTACTTCATTTCAGTAACTTGAGCTCACAGACTTACTTGGAGTTGAGGAGAAGGAACTTCGTCCAGATGACACAGGTTAGTTCTGACATATGGTAGTGATTTTAAAGAAAGTGTCCATTATTTANACAGACTTACTTGGAGTTGAGGAGAAGGAACTTCGTCCAGATGACACAGGTTAGTTCTGACATATGGTAGTGATTTTAAAGAAAGTGTCCATTATTTACAACGCATACTCCTCGTCAGTCGTTACCTTGTCCTAGTGATGACGATAAAGGAACGGAAGCGTATCCGTCGCTAGGCCAACTAAAAAACCAAGTTGGATAAACATGTTGAAGAAAGAGAACTCAACTTCTGAAGAAGAATAATAATTGACAAAAATTTATGAATCATTAACTTATTATTTTTATTTAAATGTAAATTTTTTTTTTTAATTTAGATTGAATTTTATAAGGTAATTAGCGCCAGCCAATCAGTGAGGTTTTAGGGTATCTGATAGTTTAGAAACCGATGAAGTTGGGGCCGGAGGTGGTAATTTGGGGCATTGAGAGATTTTTTAATTACGTCATTTTTAGTTTCATGTGGGCGTAATTCAAACTGCAATCTTCTAATTTTCAATTAATATTTTTGAACTTTGAACTCCTTTATCATTTGAATTGGATTAATTGATTTCAAAGTTTAGATCACTTCTATCGAATTAAATTACATACTTTCTTCGACATCAATCAAACGTTTTTTTGTTGGAATCATCAAAATTTCTTTTTTCATTCTCTTCCTTCTGGTCAATCAAAGGGAAATAATCTTATATGTGACAGTGAATATTTTTCCGTCCAATGTAAATTGTAGTCTTTGTCCTCTATTTTAATTTTTTTAGTAAACAGTTGCTAAAAGAAATTCTCAGAGGCTCATTCCGACCAAGAAAACAAAAATTATGGATAAATCTTCTGAATTTGAGAAGGAGGCAGTCGGAATTGGGCAATGTATCATTCGGGTCACTGGTATGACTTGTGCCTCATGCGTCGCGGCTATTGAGAAGAGAGCAAGGAAAATAGATGGTATTTAAGCAAATTCTCAATTTTGATTTGACACATGTGAAATATTTTAGTTACTCAATTCTTATTGATTTAATTTGAAGGTGTAATGGACATTGCCGTGGCACTCATGGCCGCCAAAGCTGACGTAAAATATGAAATGTCTAAAGTTTCTCCATCAGAAATTGCAGAAACTATTAGTGATATGGGATTTCCTTCTGAGCTCATCGATGACCCAAGCGCTGGGAAAGGTGAAACAAGAATCCAGGTATGAATTTATGGTATCCATTAACATCTGAAACTTTTTGAAGTTTTTTTTTTTTTAAGATTTATTGGTCCTAAGACGTACTAGTAATGGTTGCATTTTCTTCAAATTAATTCTGATTATCTATTTATTTTGTTTCAGATCAAAGGTATGACATGCTCTTCTTGTGTGAACACAATCGAGAAAGGTGTGATGAAAGAAAAAGGGATAACTTTCGCAAGTATTAGCCTATCTTTGGGAATAGGACATTTCAAGTTTGACCCAGAGGTTACTGGACCAAGAGATATCATTGACTTGATCTATGTACGACAAGTGGCATAAAATAGTGGGATGGTAGTTGTAAAATATTTATTTCAGACTCGATACTTTGTATCATTTTAGGATATGGGATTTGACGCAAGCTTAGAGACTAGTCGCGACATAGGACATTTGGACCACCGTGACGTGACTCGGAAATGGCGAAATTCCTTCATCGTATCACTGATTTTTGGATTACCGAGTATGCTCATTATGATGTACTTCATGCTCACTATGGACATGGAGCACCATCATCTCCCTCCCAAGTGTGAGCTCCCATTATGTATTATTCCCGGACTCTCGCTCGAAAACTTCTTGCTTTTCTTACTCGCCACTCCGGTTCAGGTAAGATTAAATATTAATAAGAAAATGCTGGTAACAATTGAGCGATTTACGTTTGGCGCCTGTTGGATAGCTTCATCTTTATTGAACCTTTTGATATTCCAGTTTATTGGAGGAAGACATTTCTACGTGGCAGCTTGGAAGGCGCTCAAACATCATTCAACGAACATGGACGTTCTCATCATGCTTGCGACGACGATTTCATATGTCTACTCTCTCATTGTTCTATTGGCTGCTGTTCTTATGGCTCATGATCCCAGTCCAATGACCTTCTTCGACACTCCCCCTATGCTTCTCCTCTTTGTGTCCCTCGGCCGATGGTTGGAACATATTGCTAAAGTAATGGATCTCATTGATTTAGATGGTAAAAAATAATGCGGAAGTTAATTAATTTCTGGGACACTTAAGGGCAAAACTTCTGAAGCGCTAGCGAAACTTTTGTCACTCAAAGCAACTGAGGCTTTAATTGTCACCATTACGAGTAACATGGAAATTCTGTCAGAACGGCGAGTCTCTGTTGATCTAGTCCAAAAAGGGGATATTCTTAAGGTAACTTATTTACATTATATGAATAATTAATAAGATACTGTTTAGAACAAACTGTGGTTGAAATTGGTTTAGATTGTTCCCGGATCAAAAGTCCCTGTCGATGGTAAGGTGGTTCATGGGAGTTCCATGTGTGACGAGTCGCTCATTACTGGAGAGTCTATGCCAGTGGTCAAGAAAAATGGTAAGTAGTAAGAATTCAATAAATTTGAAACTGAATAACGTCAAAATCTCAAGATTGGCTGATAGAAAATTTCTAAAATACGTAAACTTGGTGGAAAATCACAACGAAATAATATAAACTTGTTCTGAGGTAATTAATACCTTTTTTATATCACAAATTTTGGTCACAGATTTTGAGAATTAGTAGTATTCCTTTAGGTTCATACAAAGAGAAAGAAGAAAGAATTTGATTCACTGTGAGGTGGTTCTGATAAAGTTTTTTGTTCTATTAGATTCCATGGTCATTGGTGGATCTGTCAACATCCACGGAGTTCTTCTAGTCAAAGCAACGCAAGTAGGTGATGACACAACTCTGGCACAGATTGTGAAACTCGTCGAAGAGGCACAAACCTCGAAAGCTCCGATTCAACAATTAGCGGATAAGATTGCAGGATACTTTGTTCCAATTGTCGTCGGTGTAGCCTGTGCCACTCTCACAGGCTGGATCATTGTTGGTTTTGTGAATTTCGAAGCCTTGCATGTAAAAGTAAGTCAATAGCCTCGTCTGTTGGAGAATCAAACTTATAATTGTTCGAAAACTACAAACCAAGTAGAAACCACTATGCCATTCATCTTTTGGTTTTGAATTTGCATTGTCTCATTTAACGCACTTTTAATAGCAATGGGACAGAGGATAAGGGACATTGGATAACAGTAATATTATTTCCTTTCTAAACGCTCATTAACTTTTCTTTTTTCTTTTTATTTCAGCCGTACGAACGGGAACGTTTTACTCCAGTGGAGATAATATTTCAGTATGGTTTTCGTTACGCGCTAACAGTTTTGGCCATCGCTTGCCCTTGTTCCCTTGGATTAGCAACACCTACAGCTGTCATGGTTGGTACAGGAGTGGGAGCTTTGAATGGGATTCTCATCAAAGGAGCCGAACCGTTGGAAAATGCTCATAAAGTCAAGACGGTTGTATTTGATAAGACTGGGACACTAACGCACGGAGTCCCAATGCTCACACAGATTGCACTTTACTCGACTGATATTGCTACGGCGCTTCCACGTCTTCTTGTCATCATGGGTGTAGCGGAGTCGAACAGTGAGCACCCCATTGGAACCGCCATTGTAAAATTCGTCAAAGGGATTCTTGATTCAGAAATTGGAGGGAAATGTGATGAATTTCAAACTGTACCAGGATGTGGACTCAAAGTCACAGTTTCTCATATCGACCAGATGATAGAAACTGCAAGCAAGTCGCTACTGATCACTCATTTCAACAGTCAAATCAAAATGACTGGAACACGTGACTTCCATATGCTCGGAGAAGTAATGGTTGATTGTTCCCTGAGGCTGGAAGGATATAGTGACCCGTTAGACGACTCACTCCCAATGGAGGATGACAACCAATTGATTCCTGTGGGTGAAAAAATGAGTTTAGAACGGTAAGCAGTATTCTACACTTGAGTGTGATTCGGATGAGTTTTTTTTTTGACAGTTTGGATAATTCTTAACAAGGGGTCATCTAAATGATAGCAAAAACTTTTGGAGTCAAAATGTTCCCTTTTTTTTCTTCNCTGTGGGTGAAAAAATGAGTTTAGAACGGTAAGCAGTATTCTACACTTGAGTGTGATTCGGATGAGTTTTTTTTTGATAGTTTGGATAATTCTTAACAAGAGGACATCTAACAAAAACTTTTGGAGTCAAAATGTTCCCTTTTTTTCCTTTGTATAATNCAAAAACTTTTGGAGTCAAAATGTTCCCTTTTTTTTCTTCGTATAATGTATTTTTCAATATTTTGGGTCTTTGCTGAAAAAACTAATATGGCTCGACTACAATTAAATTAGATGTTCAAATCTAAATCTTTCTTATTTCACATTCCTATGAAATATGAAATTTTGTTCTCGTCGAATCTTTCGATCAAACATTTCGAATCATGATTTGGATTGGTTGGGATTTCAGGTATCAGGTTCTGGTTGGAAATCGTGAGTGGATGCGTCGAAATGGTATAAATGTCCCCATTTTAGTGGATGAGACGATGGAGAAACTGGAAGAAGAAGGTCAAACTGTTGTTTTGTGTGCCATCGATGGGCATCTAAGTGCAATGTTAGCTATTGCTGACAGTGTCAAACCCGAAGCCCATCTCGCAATCTATACTCTCAAGAAAAAAGGGCTCAATGTGATCCTCTTGACTGGGGATAATAAGAAGACTGCTGCCGCCATTGCGCGGGAAGTTGGAATAGTAAACGTCTTTGCGGAAGTTCTACCGTCTCACAAAGTTGAAAAAATCCGTCGACTCCAGGCATTGGGACAACGCGTCGCCATGGTTGGAGATGGCATTAATGATTCTCCAGCACTTGCCCAAGCTGACGTTGGGATTGCCATTGCTTCAGGAACAGATGTTGCAGTGGAAGCAGCAGACGTAGTGCTCATCCGGAATGATCTGTTGGATGTAATTGGTTGTTTAGACTTGAGTCGTACAACCGTTCAGCGAATCAGACTCAACTTCCTTTTAGCAAGTGTCTACAACTTAATAGGGATACCATTAGCGGCCGGAGTGTTCAGTTATTGGGGCTTCATGATTCAACCATGGATGGGATCAGCGGCAATGGCAATGAGTTCAGTTTCCGTCGTCTGCTCTTCTCTTCTGTTGAAAATGTATCGGAAACCAACAAAAGAGAGCCTAAGTACAGTAGAATACTTAAAGAGCAAAGATACAATGGGCCCAGGCGTCGTGCGTGATCTCGATACAATTTCTATCCATAGAGGGATTGATTCATTGAATCGTTCAAGGATTTCCTTAGCGAGCGGATCAAGTAGTCGATCATATGTCATCAACACTGCCACAAAAGTCAGAAGTGACGAGAAGTCACCGGGGATCCGTCTCATTCCCGCCACCGAACTCTCCATCGATACAGATGATCAAAATGAAAGAGAATTTCTCCTTGTCTGAATACAAATCAAAATACTTATTTGAAGTTATTAAAAAGTCCGCTGTTCCAAATTATTTACGAGGGGCTTTAATTATTGTACAAATACAATTTTAAAACGAAACCTCAACACTATTAAAAAGTTCACTATGATTTCAAAATATAAGTGAATTTATTTGTGAAAATTTATTTTCTGTAATCACAAAATGAAATATCTTGTCCGTTCGACCAAAGTCCTGTCAAATGGATAACAGAATCCGGTAACTAAAAGAAATGGAAGGAACAATTCATGTCATCTTAACTTAATTGTCTACTCCGATAGTAATAATATAACGTCTAAGGCAGTTTTCGGTTCATGACTACTTTTGGCGGGAGGTATGGAGTTTTGAGTTTCTGTTAGGATTCGTAGAGGAGACGTTGGTAGTGTGGGAATACTTCCCAGGCTGGTAAATGGAGCGTAAATTCGAGGGCGACGAGTACTGCGAATTCGAAACTAAGAAGATCCCTTCGATTTACACGGAATGTTCGCTCAATCATCTGAAAGAAAACAAACAATAATACTTTTAATTGGATGAAAATTTGTAATAAAAGCTAATGTGAAGACAGGTTTTATCTNAAGATCCCTTCGATTTACACGGAATGTTCGCTCAATCATCTGAAAGAAAACAAACAATAATACTTTTAATTGGATTAAAATTTGTAATAAAAGCTAATGTGAAGACAGGTTTTATCTAAAAAAAAAGTTACCTCAAGTAAGTTATGAAGATAGTAGCCTTTGACATCATTGAGCTTTGCAGAAATAAGGAGACATGCGCCAGCACAATATTTCCTGTTGTACTTGGTCACGAAAGTTCTGAGAATGAGCTTCTCGAAGTAGACGTAAGCCTGAGCCACTGTTAATAGGTCAACGTTGCACTCTGCTTTCGCCACTCGTCTAATATCACGCTTCAAGCTATCAAAATATAATAATAGACAATTATTATATCAGTGAGACAGTATGTAATATATTAACAAAATAACAAATACATATTATACAATAATTAATAAAATTCAAAATAAGACAAGATTAGATACTGCTGTTTGATACATACCTCCTGAGCTTACTCAGTGTGAGATGTATGTGAGGAAACCTATCCTTGAACTTATCATTAAGCTCCTTCTTCATGTCGGAGGCTTTGCAATAGTCTATCACAGACGTAATGTAGGAAGGAAAAGTGAGGAGCGTCCTATGTTTCCCGGCACGAAACTCCGGATCATCGAGCATGTGTGGAGAGTAAGTGGAAGAGTTTGACCGCTGACTACCAAATGAAGTCTGTCCCAAACCCCTCTGGTCAGGACTTTCTATTTCTGGTGATGGAGAGTTCTCAGGGTTTGGACCACTACTGGGAATAGCTCCGCCTACTTCGTAAGAATAACACCTAAGAAACAGACACATGTTCAATTTTCAAGTACATCACTAGAATTATCGAGCTTTTTATTTTTTAGATTTGGTTACCTTGGAGCCGTTCGATGCTTTCCAAAGTCAATTTCGTCACAACCGTTTCCTCCATGATCCACTGCGTGAAATTCTTTAGTGGGTTTGAGAAGATGACCATAGCTGACTTCCTCCTCCCTGTAATGTACGAGTTGTTCCAATGGGTCAGTATCACTCAGTGTCGAAATTGGTCGACTGCCAGAAACATTCCGAGTCCTACGTATAAGCTCTGGACGGTCTACAATTCTGAAATGAAAAGTAGTTGTAAGTTGTAGCAGTAAAAGTGACCTTGACGTATTTAGCTAATATTCAATCTTACCGATTGACCCGGTTATCTCTTGTATAAGGAAGCGCAGAGAAAACCACAAGAGGGGTCCTATGTGAAACTAGAATGACGAGTCGCTCATTTTTGATAGCTGGAATGGAATCCGTCTTCAAGTTCACGATCGTCGTATTCTGGTGTCGAATAGACATATCCGAAATGTTTCCGGCAGAGTGTGGAGCTTTACCTGAAAAAGAAAAACTCGAATAATATAGAGAAAATACTAACATTTAGAAAAATAAAAATATACTAGGATTTTCGCAGGCCAGTACTCCTTCTATACAAAAGTTATTCATTCATAAGTTGCTTCGAAAAAAAGAAGAGCTTAAACGGGTGGAATTGGCAACCGTTGCCAAATTAAACAAGTCTTCAGTTTGTATAAGTTTCATTTTAGTTATAGATTTACAATTATAGCCAAATTAAAACCCACTTTGATTTAATTTAAATTTAGAATAAATTAAAATTCTTTTATAAATTATTATTAAAATTCGATTTCATAGAAAAANTTGATTTAATTTAAATTTAGAATAAATTAAAATTCTTTTATAAATTATTATTAAAATTCGATTTCATAGAAAAATAAAGACATTGAAAAATTATTATTAAAATTTGACATTATTAAAAGTGGACAACCTCTACTGCTGCTAAAATTTTTAAATTACACCAGTGAAGTACATCATAACCTGGACATTTTTCAAAACAAATAAAATATATGAAAAACCTCACTCACCATGATCTAGACTTTCTGAGCTGCTAAAATGGGCGTGCTTGGTATGACTAGTGTAACCATCCGTATAATGATTCGTGCGACAAAAACTACCAGTATTTGATCTAAAAACAAAATGTTCAGTCAGCTCTAACTTTTCAAAATAAAAATAAAATTTTTTTTTACTATTTGAATGAAACTAATCTACCTCACTCTTGCCGTCGGTGGATGAATTACATCTCCTCCACAAACCAAAGTTACTGTTCGTTGTCGCTCAGCAGATGATAAGGTTCGATCATCTTCTGTTTCTGGTGACTGTAGATCCTTGAAGATATCATTCATACAAATGAAATGGTTAGAATTGGATACAAAATCACCACTGCGTTCAGGTGGATCTTGTCGAGATTCATGTTGCCAACAACTGTCTTTGTAAGATCCATTGAGGGAGATATTGTTAAGAAACGAAACCGCTGCAATCCGTCGATTTGTAGGATGGGAAGTTTTATCTTTCGTACTCATCTTCACACAGAGGTCAGAAGGTCAATGAGGTACATTTAGCAATTCAATTAGTAATAAGTTCCTCCTATATCCTTTGTAGTTGGATAGAATCATAAAGTATTCCGTGACGACGTTACGCATACCAATTTGTTGTTCACAATCTATGGATTATGAATACAAAACAAATATATAAAATTTTATGCATATCTCAGATTTAAATAATAATACAGTGGAACTTGATTATGAAATTAAGAAAACAAAAGGAAGAAATCAGAAATCATAAAATAAATCATCTAAAGAAATTACAACAGCTAACATAGTAAAGTTGTTAATGAATTTCAATGCTTGGTCATAAAAATTATAATAATCAAATTAAGAGAAGGTTTACCTGCATGTAATCAACATAACTTTGTTGTTGTATTCTGTAAGGAAAGGTAGTGAGAAGAGAGATGTGTGAATGAAGTTGTTGTTGTGGTATTTCTATTGGCTAATTGCTTTCCACAGCAACCTAATCCCATTTAGTCATTACTCATTAGTTAAGTATTTAATAATTGGCTTGATAAGTTAAGAAGATCCAGTTACTTAAATTTTTTTTTTAATCACTTAAGTTATACCCAAGATGAGAAGAAAATCAGTCTTACGGAACTACAACTCTTGACTTGACCGAAGAGGAGAAGTAATGTTCTTGTTAACACAAATAATTAAGTGTTGAAAGATTGTAATCATAATTTTTTTTTAATTTATGATTTTAACTTAAATAAATCGAGGTTACAAAAAAAAAGTTCTCAAATTGTCAGTGATTAGATTTAACTAATTTTAAATTTAAGAGCGGGAGTTCGGCTTTTTTATATTCCAAGTGTTCTAACTAAAAGCCAAACATTTTTCAGACTGACGTGTAGAATTTTTCACAAGAAATTATAATATTTTTTAATAGAATATTAATAGAGTTGCGAAGCAAACTATATCCGGTGCCCTGGAGTTGATATTCCAAGAAAGTTCAAAAATTCAAATTTATCCAATCAGATTAAAGAAAAATTTGAATATCAAGTCTGATTCGTCGAATTTGAATTTTTGAATTTTTGAATTTTTGAATTTTTGTAGGGCATCAACTCTAGGGCACTTGATATACAGAGTGAGTAAATAAGGACTACCTAGAGATCCTCACTCCACCGGACCTTTCTCTGTGTAACCCACCATAAATTGGCGTCAGAATTTTGTTTATTTCATAACTAAATCTAGGAGCAACTAATTAATGGATCATTTGTTAAAAGTGGCTATCGTCCATGTCTAAACAATGATTAATTTGTTCATAAAAACCGCGTCGGACATTTTGTAGCATTTACGGGTTTTCATTTACGTGGCAACAAAAGTTTCAATCGTATTTTTGAGCTGCTCTGTTTACTGGGTTGAAAACGATTTTGCTTTTCAAATAACCCCAAAAAAATAATCCAATGGGTTACTCCCATTTAGATAAAACAACTTTTGACTAAAATGATTCATTGTTTTGAATGTAACAAACAACATGTGATGTTATAAAATAAACAAAATTCTGACGCCGATTTATGTTGGGTGACACAGAGAAGGTTCCGGTGGAGTGAGGATCTCTAGGTAGCCCTTATTTACTCACTCTGTAGTTTTCTTCGAAGCTCTATTAATTTTCTTTTAAAAAATTGTTATAATTTTGTTTGAAAAATTCTCTTTAGGATAAATCTTTAGAAGGTCAATTATAAATAAAAATCAAGAAAATTTATAATTTTTTACAAAATGTTTTTCATCTAAGGTGATTGTTGATTAGATTAGTATGTTAACAATTATTGATATTTATTAGAACAAACACGACACGCCACGACAGAAATAAGTCTTACTTTTAGTAAATTACTTCCATAATTTTCTATATTGTTACTAAATTACGCATCTCGGTTAGAACTTTGTTAAACTAAAAATAAACGTACCCGGAATTGTACCCCTATTTCTCTAATATTTGTATGTAACCAGAGACTCAAGTGGTGTAAAGATAGTGGTTTCTGGTGCAAATAGGTCCGTACGGAGTGAGCTTTTTAGTAATAATTTGTTTTGAAAAAAGTTTTTCAATTCTGAATTTTTTTTTTTTTTTTTGTTTTCGCATTCTCTTTAGTGCAAAGTAAACGATTATCAATCGAATAATGTTGGGCTGTTGTTGCTATTTTTGGTATTATTTGTTATTTTTATTCCTTCTAATTTGGCTGATATGGTATCAAATGTCAAGGGTGTCGAGTACGATGAGCTCAGTTACACGAATACCTGTTAGGTCAATGATTATTTTAGGATCGGGTAAGTTGACTTTTTGTTTTTGGCTTCACTTCTCATGCCAAACGATGCTGAGATTTATTTGTCCACAAACCACGATGTGGAGACTGGAGAGTGGATGTTCATGCTCATTTATGTTAATTTTTTTTTACCAAAAGTGAAAAGACTTGTATAAATCCAAAGTTACTTTTTATTAACAAATCTCACTCTTTTCGTTATGTTGACCAGGAGGCCATACAAAGGAAATTTTGTCTCTGTCCGAGGCTCTGTCACCTGCCATTTACTCACCAAGAATATACATCTCCTCTTCATCAGATCCTCTTAGTAATGTAAAAGCTGTAGAAATGGAGAATCGACGCTCAAAGACAGATTATGTAACCATGTCGATTGCTCGATCTCGTGAGGTGGGTCAGAGTTGGGTCACATCAGTTTTCACAACTGGAATCTCAATGATTCATGCCGTAGTCATTGTATTAAGTGTGCGTCCTGAATTTGTAAGTTTATATTTTACTCTTAGAAAGCCGTTTTACTTTAGTCAATTCAATACAGTAGAAAGTAACTGTGAATTGTAGACACAATGAAATTTATTTCGTCTACAGTTTGCATCTATACTGACTTAAGATTTGGGTTTATTTTGGTTAGATTCTATGCAATGGTCCTGGAGTATGTGTTCCTATTTGCATTATGGCATTCTTAGCTAAGGTGAGTGACATTTTAACATTCTCAAGTAACTTTTTGTTCTTGTCGAATGAAAGTCTTCAGCATCAACATGCATACAAAGGGAGAAAAAATTTTTTTACCCTTTTGAATTAGTTTTATTCTTCTGAACTTGACATAACGTCGACTTTTTTGAAATTTTACAAAACGCATAACTGTAGAATCATTCATGAGGTGAATTCAACCTCCAAAATTTTGACCAACTACAACTTGGATCAAACCGTATATGGAATATCTTATGATCTCAATTGTAATGTACTGCCTGATGAAGGTGAGATTATTTGTGTAAATTGTAATCAGACACTGGATATATATATGAGNGAGATTATTTGTGTAAATTGTAATCAGACACTGGATATATATATGAGAATTGATACTCAGAATCCAGAGTAAGGAAATTTATTCACCTTGATAATACACAATTGCTGAGGGGAAATAGGTAAGTGGTACAATATATGCAACGCAACTCCAAAAATATTTTGGACGCTAATTGTTGAACTAATAATAAAAATGGAAGGAAATTTAATTTAATTCAATTGAAGATTTTTATTTCAAGAAAAGTAAACTAAAATTAGTTGCAGATTGTAGTTGAGGATTTTAGCTGTAGAAAAATATATAAAATTTAGATGGAGATTTTTAGTTGAAGAAAATATAGNCAACTACAACTTGGATCAAACCGTATATGGAATATCTTATGATCTCAATTGTAATGTACTGCCTGATGAAGGTGCGATTATTTGTGTAAATTGTAATCAGACACTGGATATATATATGAGAATTGATACTGAGAATCCAGAGTAAGGAAGTTTATTCACCTTGATAATATACAATTGCTGAGGGGAAATAGGTAAGTGGTACAATATATGCAACACAACTCCAAAAATATTTTGGACGCTAATTGTTGAACTAATAATAAAAATAGAAGGAAATTTAATTTAATTCAATTGAAGATTTTTATTTCAAGAAAAGTAAACTAAAATTAGTTGCAGGNTTGAAGATTTTTATTTCAAGAAAAGTAAACTAAAATTAGTTGCAGGTTGTAGTTGAGGATTTTAGCTGTAGAAAAATATATAAAATTTAGATGGAGATTTTTAGTTGAAGAAAATATAGGTATTGTTTATTTTTTCAATTAATAATTTAGTTGTATTATTATTATTTTAATAAATATCTTCCTCTGATTACAATTTTGCCCAAAATCTTCAACTGTTCTAGACTTTTAGCGTAAGATGTTCAATGTACAGATCATACAGATTGCGCCGGGTCTCTCATCAGCGTTGGGCATTACTTTCACTCATAAAATAAAAATTTGTAAATAATGCCATGGCTAATGGATGGGTAAATGTGTTAATAGAAGGGGTAATGTCTCCGACTTAATCTTTCTCTCTGTACATAATCTGCCATATATTTATATAAAATTATGACAAATGCCGATTTTTTTTTCTTAGAGNTCCGACTTAATCTTTCTCTCTGTACATAATCTGCCATATATTTATATAAAATTATGACAAATGCCGATTTTTTTTCTTCTCAGAAAATCTATAGACTGTGTTTTTATTTCCTAGAAACTAGGCATCTTTCAATCAAAAGTGGTTTACGTAGAGAGCATTTGTCGAATCAATAGCCTATCGTTCAGTGGGAAAATCCTTCGGTACTTTGTGGATCGTTTCTTCGTACAATGGAAACCTCTAGCGACAACCTATTCCGGGACTGAATTCATTGGCAGACTCTCATGATAAGTACTTATTATTAGCTAAATTTGAATTTATATATCTCTTCAATAGAAAGTTACAATTCAGCTAATTTCTACAAGTTCAACAACTTTTGCTAATACATGGAGTTCTCGTACCATCGAGTAATCGACGACATTCAATTACCAGAATTTGGCTTCGATTAATTTGCTCAAGTATAGCCTGGATAATTTTTTAAATGGTTCAGCGAGAAAACATTAGTTAGAAACCCGTACTTAAAGAAAAAATAATGTAAAAGCACTTGACTACGGCAAATGATAAGGGAACTGGTCCATCGTTAATTTGTAATAAGGTAAGTTACTTGGACGTGGGATAGAATAATCAAGGANATGATAAGGGAACTGGTCCATCGTTAATTTGTAATAAGGTAAGTTACTTGGACGTGGGATAGAATAATCAAGGATAGGAGGCGTTGGTTTAATCTTTCGTCCATGTATACCGGTTTTACGTTTCCAGAGGCCTGACCTTGGTCGATAACCCAGATGGCGAAGGTTGTTTGGACTCCCAATCGGAATGCTACTGTGAATTATATTTGAGACGCGCCCTAATTAAAAACAAAAGTTTTAGTCTTATACGATTAGAAATGCTAACGTAATGTGTACCAAATATTTAGCAAAAATAATACAATAGCTGGATTTTTGACAGAACTTGAACTTACCCACGACAGCAACACATGTTTGTTCTATGGCAATTTCTCTCTTCGTTGGTATTTGGATAATAATTTTCTGTCCAACTTTTCTCATGAGTGTACAATATGTTCCAGCTCCTCTCGCAAAGAATCCTCCCATCCCTGGACGATACTCGACACAACATACAATAGTACCTAATGGAAGTGAACCAACCGGATATGCATCTCCTTCATTAGCTCTCACTATAGGGAAAGCAAAAATAGGAAAGAAAAATGAAAAATAAGTTCCCTCAGACAAATCGTAATTATGAATATGCATGAGTGTGATCATAAAAATTAAATTGATTTAAATATTTTAGCTAACCTGCGATACGTGTCAACTCGGAGGATGTTTTGATTATATCTCCTCGTTTCATATTTTCCGTTGCAATAATGTATCGTAATTTATCTTCATATCCCACTAAAGCTACATGAGCACTTCGATTCGGTTCAGGCATGACATCGACTACCTAAAAATTACAATTTACACGTTAGATTTTTGTCTTCTAAAAACTACAGAGATGTCACATTGAACTTGCTTTCTCAATAAGAGCTGGACTGCCAGGTGGAACAATTCGTTTGTATTGAACCCATAAGTAAGGATGCTTTAAGCCTCCTCCCAATGTACCTACTACAACTCGTCCTAGAAAGTGACAGAAACAAATCTAATGATTAGGTCCTAACTTTATAAGACCTACTTCTGGCTTATAAATGTATAAGTAAAGTTTTAGTTATGGGTTATTGGCTTGCCTGTGATAGGGTCTCTCCCAGCAAGATTAGTAGTAGGGACAGGTTTAATTGTGTATTCCTCTGGATAATGTACAATCCTCCTGAAGTAGTTTGAATTCCCTGGCTTTGGAATTTTCATGTCTCTGAACCGAAATCGAACAGGAATACCTGCACCTAATGTCCACTCACCGTTGTTGAGGAAACCCCGAAGAACAGGATTTCTACCGTTGGTCAAGTTTAGTCTCAAGAGAATCTCACCACTTTTCCCGAACATTATAATCTAATCAAAATAAAAATCAACTAAACCAAACTTAAACTTACTAACTGATGAAATCAATATTTAGTTTAGTTCAAAAAAAAATTTTTTTTTAATATGAATTAAATTAACCTATTTTTACCCGAAAGTATACGAAGAACAGCCCGACCTTGAAAAACTTTTACTAAAAACATGTCACCTCTTACCTAATATTAATACATACTAGAGAGTTTATGTTTTTATTATTTATCCATTTTTTAAGTTTATTTATTCTTTTAATTTTAATTAGTTTAGTTTAAATGTAGGGTTTTGAGTTAAAGATTTTTGAGGTCGGGTTATGCTTTGAATAGGGTCTTGGTAGGATTCAGTATATTGACGTTATTTTTTTCTTGAGTCGACCCGGCTGTGTATTACTGCACTAGTATGAAACTTTTCTGCATCGTAATAGATGGGCATTTTGAACCTTCAAATTAATGGGTTACAATAAAATTCTTTTTCTTCAAAAATCTCTCGCATGAATCCCGATTCATGCTTTTTCAAATCGTCGTGTTTTCTTTTTTCATAATGTTGTCTAAATTGGATGGCAATACATACTTTTTTCAATCTTTTTCGTACCTTTTTTCAAAAAAGTAGAGACGGTTCAACTTCATACGACGATTGGAGTTCGCAATGAAAAGAAAAAGTATGTATTGTTTTTTTTTTTCAGAAAATTTTTTTTTTTCGAACAACGGGTGGAAAACGCAATGACAACGAATTGAAAAAGTATGGATTGATTTTCCAAACTTTTTTAGTAAAATTTTCCTGAAAAAGATGGTTTTGGAAAAAGCATGAAACGGGCGTTAATTTACAAAGGGGTACAAAAGATNGAAAATTTTCCTGAAAAAGATGGTTTTGGAAAAAGCATGAAACGGGCGTTAATTTACAAAGGGGTACAAAAGATCCGGAGGTTAAGCCCCGGGTCAAAAAATTTTCTAACCTTATTTATTTATAACCAACATAATAAAAAATTTTCCCAGAAATTTTGAAAAAAATTTGAAAATTTTAACTTCATTGAGAAATATAAATGTGAAATTCATAGTCTACTTCAAATTTTTAATTGATTGAAGTCTCATTTACGACTGACGTCATTTACGTATGACTGACCCAATTCCGTGATAATTACTGCTCCATTAGTTTATTTGTTTATTATTGCACAGGATTGCACAAAAAGTTACCTACCTAAACATGTCTACCTCTCCTTATAATTCACACACCTTAGCGCATTTCTTATTTCTATAGTCTATGCTTACGTTTCTCTACCTTTTTTTTAAGAGTAATGCGAGAATGCGAGGCTTTAATATTTCTCAAAGATTGGAATTTTTGTTTATCGCGAGCGTATCGTGCTTGCATTTCTTCAACAGCTTTTTTGAGTTAGGAAAGGTGATTCCATTAACGCAACGATTTGAATTTGACGCTAAATTTGTGACAATTTGCAGCTTTGTGAGTGCTTAGTTTTATTTACTAAAAGATGTACCGTTACTTATGTTAAATTAGCTTATTTAGTATTTACTAAAGTGTGCAATTTTTCCACACATTTACATCCCAATAGATGGGGAGTTTTGAACATAAATTCTAATGTTGAAAAATTCCAGTAAAATTATTTTTAAGGTTCAGAAATGAGGATTTATGGGGGTGTAAAAGGTGGGCAGTTTAGTAGCAGCCGTATTAATCAGTTTTAAATTGACATCTGTCAAATTCTCATTTCGTCACTTGAGTTTTTTCCTTTGGTTATTTTGTCAGCCTTGTCTTTTTGTAAGGATGGTTCTTGTTGTGGTTTGTTTGTTCGATTATCCATGTGTTTCTGTAATTTAATTACTAAAAGTTTCAACAGGAAATGGGCAGGTTCAGTCGAACATGAAGGTGAAATTAAGGTATAATTAATTGCACAAGATCAATGATTAGTTTTTTTTATAGCTTGCTATATGTTTTTTATCCTTTTAGTTTACTGAATTTATTTTGGAAGTTCTCTGATTAGTCTACAACTTCCTGAATCCAAGAAGATGGCAGACACCCGTAGTTTCTTTTCTAAAACTGTAGAACACCTTGCTCGGTGTTTGGCAGCTATGAATCCAACACCATGGGCCAAGGTATGAAAGAATTTAATTGACATAATGTATCACTTAATTCAAGTGACATTAAAATTCATAACATGCTTGAAGTTAATGCATTATAATAAATTTTGTGGTGGGAGAAAGTTGATGAAAAATTATGGCCGCATCTCACTCTTACTGTAAGCGTAAGGTGCGGCCATAATTTTTCACCAACTTTCTCCCACCACAAAATTCATTATATGCATTAACTCAATCAAACAAGGAAGTTTATGTCTAAAATTGAATATTTTTGACATTATGCATGATATGGTACCCTGTTTGAACGATTTAAACTTAAACAAATTATTAAAAACTCCATTTTTCAACACAAATAAAGCGCGGCTATAAATTTTGACTAAACTGTAGTGTAAATTTTTTTTGTAAGGTTGAGCGACTATTTGAACTTTGCCCAAAGCAAAGTGCGAATGGGGTCTTCCGCTTCGACGACCGTTCTCAAGATGCTATCATCGCCATCGGGATCTACTTTATTGAGTCTGGACTACAGCATAGAGAGAAGTTACTACCTTACATAACTCAACTCTTCAAGTCACTCCCACGTTCCCAATGGATTCAACCAATTGGACCTAATCAAAGTGAGGGTCTACGAGTCATAGATGAAGTCCTTACATTGACTGAATTATTAATTGGATTTAGTACATTACTTCTTCCATGAATTTAGAAATTCCTATGACAGAGAAACTGGCCTTCATTGTCACTACTCTCTTGAGTGACGTCGCAGTGCTGTCAGATGTCGCCACTCAAACTGAGATTATCACTTGTCAATTGGAGGTTCTACAGCGTCTTACAGAGTCAATTACAGAAACACTGAATGTTGACCAACACAAAAAAGGTATTGTAACGTAACCTAATTTGGTTTAGAAGTTATGGATTTGCTTAACGAATCATCATTCAAGAGCTGAGATTAACTTGAGTGAACCAATTAATTATTTTTTGTATATTTCTGTATATTTCTAAAACAGGTGGATACAAATGAAAAAATTATTATTATTATTTTGACTAAAAATTTAAGCCAAACTTACAATGAAGTTTCGAATTATCTTGCAATTTGCATCAAGCTAATAAATTGTCTAAATTTGCATTGTTCTAGTGATCATAGATACAAAATATCTTAATTTCTACTTTATAGAACTGAATATAGAAGTGACATTACCTGTGATGATTGGAATTGCAAGATCGTTTGGTCGGTTCATCGACGAGGACAGTGAGAGTGGTGCACTATTTTCTCTTATTTTTCCAAAACCATCACCTCCACTGTTGGAGAAAGCAGTGAAACTTCAAGCGAAAAAACCGGCTCCAAAATTCCGTTCCGTCGTTCCGCGATCATTTTCCTATGCTTTTGGTATTCCCTTTGCAGTCGAACCTTCTGAGAATGACAGGTGAATCTCACTACAAATTGTTGGTTCAGATACCAGCGATAAATTCTAAACTATTTTTATTTTATTTTATTTCGATTTTCAGGAATGTAATATCTTTAGCTCATAAAGCATTGAACTATTCAACAATCTTTTTCGCAAAAATTGGCTCATCATACAGCTCAAGCAAAGGAAAAGGTGCTCGTATTCTTTTCTCAGTGTCTCAGCTGCAGGTAAAAGTTAGATGATTATAAGTTGATGCAGGGCAGGCAATCAAAAAATTTTTTTTTATTTTTCAGAAAGTTCTTTCAATATCCAAAGGAATTTTGAATCCAACAGTATTGACGGCGCTGGACAATTGGACAGCGGAAGTGAGGTCATTCCAATCCGAAACAGTAGCACATTACAAGTAAGTATCTAGTATGATACAATTCTTGGCTACCATATGCTGGTATGAATTTCGTTAGTTCTTTTTTGATTCAATTTAATTAATTAGGAGTATTGGAGAAATATTGAATCTAGTCATGGTTTGTCTGTTGAAAGAATGTCTACACAAGCAGTCGGATTTACCAGGTAGAAGAATAATTATGTTTCTTCTTGTATTGCTATTGAAATAAATTATGAACACTGGTAAATTGTTCTCAAAGTTGACCATAAACCATCGTCGAATTAAGTTACTATTATTTCAGCTCCATTCACAAAGGAAGTACAGGAATTTATTAAAGGCTTGTTCCTCTCTGGTCAAACGGAACTTTTGCGATATTCCAGAAAAGGTTCTATGGTAATTGAAAATATGCAAATTATTTTTATTATTTCTTTCGTAAGGTTTGTAATTCTATTATTCTTTTAGGATGGAGAACACGAGAATGTGAAGCCCGTGACCCGATTCCGCATGAATGTTCAGGCTAATGCGAACTGCGTGGAACTTTTGGTTTGGGCAATTGGGGATGAGACAGGTAGTGTAGGATGGACTTCTACTTAAAAGTCGTGCGCAAGGTACACCGTGGTGACACCAAGGGCGCCAAGTTATTCAAATATTTCTTAACAGAAATACCCAGGACGACCAAGATAGAAATTTCGCTCAAGGTCACAGTGACCCTTGACCCCAATGACCTAGGAGTTAAACACGGTCAAGGAAATGAGACTGGGAACACAATGCAGAGAACCGCATCTCGATTGGCTGTTGTTAAGGAGTTACATTGCTTATACGAAATACTTTTTCTGGGACAAACCGCCGCGGTGTCAGTGGTGCAACTTCTGCACGACTATTTAGGCTCAATTATTATACGCTAGAGAGTACTTAATCTCAAATGTCACAACAATTAGTAAACTAGGAGGTTTTCGATTTGTTCATGACAAGAAGAGTCACGTACTTAATTTAAACACTTCTGCCATAGATTTTATTGTAGGACAAAACATTGTTTTCTGCCTAATACAGGTGCGGATAGCTTATGCAGCCGACTGAATGAAAAGATCAATGATCCTAGAGCAAATAAATTGGCATTGGCACATATGCCACTTCTTGTTGTCTGTCTTGAGGTAATTATTTCGAGTTTTTTTTTTATTCATTCGCTTTACGCCAGTTTTTGTCTTTATGTCATTCTAGGGTCTTGGTGGACTTTCTGTGAAGTTTCCAGCAATAGCTTCATCTAGTATTCAGTATTTGAAGGAATTCTTAGTAAACCCTTCACCAATTTTGGCCAAGTTGTACGAAAAGAAAGGTGGTTCTGGTGGATTAAGTATGCCAGAGCAACATAAATTACAACATAAAAATAAATATAATCATACTTTTTGATTTGATTTTTTCTAGGATTGGCTACGGAACTCATTCTCAACGGTATCTCTGGGAGTGTAGCAGAAGAGAAGGCAAAAGATGAGTTAGAGAATGAAGCATTTCAGAAACTTCGGGACGTGGCCATTGAGAATTTGTGTCATGCACTTAAGTCTGGACTCACTACAGATCCTAACTGTGTCCAAGCTTTCCTCGCATCTGTGTCCAACAGAGTATACACAGCCGAAAAGGAGTGCAAGTAATTTCTTATATTATCATATCTTATTCTCAATAATTCACGAAGAGCGTAATCAATTAATGCTGTTTTTTTTGTCGAATGGAAAACAGGAAAGATGTTGACTCCGACGATGAGTCTTTACTGGTGTTGACAAATACGATTGTAATGTTGGGTCACGTGGCAATTGCACTGAAGGACACGCCTAAAACCACTGCTTCAATTTTGCATTTTCTGCAACAGCGTGTTGGGAAAATGCCGCCAATCTTGGATATTCTAATTGTTGATCAATTGGCTTGTATCGTTATCGCGAAATGTGAAGTAAGTGAACAGTCATGCTCACCCTCTTTAGCTTATTTAACCACAGAAAACACAGTAGAATGTTTCATACATTTAATTATACAAACTATGCTATACGATCATAAGTATTCGTAATTTAGGATAAAATTAGCTAACAATGAATTACATTTCTCTGTTTTACTAGACGAGTGTCTATGAGGAGATTCTTAAAATGTTCTCGATCTTCACAATCGAAGCGAGCTCTTCGTTTTATACAAGCACTCCTACACCCACTGCATTTCGACACATTTCAGGAGCAGTTGTCAATGCACTTGGAAACATTGCGTCAAACTTGCTTGGGGAGGAACTCATGAACGATTTGTTAGTGAGGTTGTTGGAACTTTTTGTCCAATTAGGACTTGAGGGGAAGCGAGCTTCCGAAAAATCTCCTGCCACAATCAAGGTGAGATTAGCATCATGATCATACCTAACTCTAGTTTAGCTTGTTTGTCACAATTTATATTTGTATTAAAATACGTTCCAGGCTTCAGCCTCAGCAGGTAACTTGGGAACGCTCATCCCTGTGATAGCTGTTCTAATGCGCCGTATGCCACCGATTGGAGAAGTGAAACCTCGTCTTCACAAACTCTTCCGAGATTTTTGGCTCTACTGTATCATCATGGGTTTTACTTCCGCAGAAAGTGGGAACGGACTCTGGCCACCGGAATGGTTCTCTGGCGTCAGGGAAATCGCTTCAAAAAGTCCACTTCTCCTATGCAAGACTAGTCTACGATCAGAACTTCGAGAGTTACAGTACACTTCTGCCCTTCGCTCAGATGCAGTTTCTCCTGTAAGATTTACATTGAAAAGCAAATTAAAATATTTCCATTCTGAATTTCAGCAGGACTGCAGCTCAGAATCACAGATATCTATTGGGTTAGATTTAACTCGAATTTTGTCAAAAGTTTGATACAGGGTTGACTTCTTTCAGATCGAGCTCCAGGAATTCAAAAACAAAATAACACAATTATTGGATAATCCGTTAGAACTGGCATCTGTGATTAAGTACTTACCGTTTCCTCAATGTGCTTACGTTCTCTCTGTCTATTGGCTTGAAGTTCTTCGAGTACAAACAGTGGAGGAACCTAGTTTCATTCCAATATTTGACTACTTGTGTGAACCTTCTATTGAAAAGGACAAACTCGGCCTCTGGGTTTGTATTTCCACGTGAGAACTGTAACATTATTGTTAAGAATAACTCGTTTTGTTTTAGTTGCATTAATAATGTGTTTGATGCAGAGTTGCTGAGAGGGTATTTTGCAAATTTCTGGAAGTGATGAAAGGGAAGGAGAAAGGACAAACTCGAGAGAAAGAGCTCGAGCTCCATGCTCAGTTCCTATTGGTCCGTTTTAATCACATTCATCGACAAATCCGTAAAGTCGCGGACAAATTTCTGTCTGGTCTCATCGACAAGTAGGTTGACCTTATTTGAGAAGTTCTCGTACACTGACGCCTAACACGGTGTTTCTCTGCAAAAATAATGCCTATGTTTGTGTTTTTAGTGCAATTTTTTTAAGACATGTGGGACTGTTATTCAATATAATTCCAGTCTTGTTCAGTTTTAGTTAGAGTGATTTTTATTTATTAAAATTTTTCAAATAACTTATTCATTCTTATGCACTCATTCCAAAGTTCTGAATGACAGTTTCATGTATTTGATTGCCGTGTCAGGTCTAAAAGTGTATTTAACATTTANAGTGATTTTTATTTATTAAAATTTTTCAAATAACTTATTCGTTCTTATGCGCTCATTCCAAAGTTCTGAATGACAGTTTCATGTATTTGATTGCCGTGTCAGGTCTAAAAGTGTATTTAACATTTAAAATCCTTTTACTCTTGGTTTAGATTTCCACATCTTCTCTGGAGTCGAACAGTACTCCACACCATGCTGGATGTTCTTGAAGTTTTATCTAAAAGTTTGAATTTGGATCCAAATATCGGGAATGCTCCAATGGAAATTCCAAACACAGAATACTCACTCCAGTTTATGGACAATATGGAGTCTCGTGAGGTAAGAATAGTTGTTTAAAAAGCGGAAGGAACTGTATGATTTTGATTAGTAGTTTTAGTTTTATTCTACGTTCTTAGACAATAGTACGAGACTACGCAGAACGCTGTTCTGGATTCTTACAAGAAGCCTTTCGCTGGTGAGTAATTTGAATTTATGGGTGTCGACTCTATTGTACTACATTGTATTTGTATATTCTTCAAGGGCACCACAAGCCACGCGATCTCATTTGCAAGAATATTTGAATCTTCATGGAAGCGATGCAATTGAGCACCATTCTGGCCTGGCATTGGCTACAGAAAATTTACTCAAATTTTCAAATCTTTCCTATGGAGCAGATCCATTTGTTGTACGTTTAGTCAAATTTATTCCAACATCTTATTACTAACATAACAACATTTTTGATGGTATTATGTTCGATTATACCATTGACTTTGCACTGTTAGGAGAACAAAGGGGACAAGAGACCAGACTGTACGAAATCTTCCCTACCAAAATTTGTTGCTTCCCTGACATTTCGATCTCGGTACATGGGCAATATCCAAGGTCTTCGCAACACCGTGAACACAGCTGACATAACTACTAATCTCATCAATACTCTCAACAAAGGGGACGGGTTTGGGATTTCAGTCGAAGAAACAATTGCTCAGGATGAGTATGAAAATGCTCTATGGACTGCCACTGCTCTCCTCGTTTCTCAGAAAAGTTAGTACAGCAAAACCTCTCATTCGGAAACAAGATCTCTCCACCCCGTCTCACCTCACGTGGCGACTACCGTAAATATTCAAATAATGTGGAGGGCAAATTTGTATAAACAATTTGAGAATTATGTGAAATATGTGAAACTTTACTGTACCTGAATGGAAGGAGGGGTGGAGTGAATTTTATTCAGCCAGTCAGAGCTGGTTTCCGAATGAGAGGTTTTGCTGTAATTTGCTTTTGCTTTACAATGGATGACAATCATTATTACTTATGTAATAATTTTTGTGCAACGAACAATGAATCTTAATGCAGTTTGCGCAATGGACCTAAATGATGGTATACAAATCATGTAATAAACATTTATCGGAAACAAATTTAACTCCATTACCAGTGTACGTAAATATTGGAGGATGCTTGAGTTCATGGTCAGAACAAATCAATTTGAGTTTAATAATTTTGGCGCGAAGGTTTATTAGTGTTATCAAATCAGAGATGGGGTGAGGTTTATGAATGTTTGTTTGTTCCAGGTATACATAGGAAACTACTGCACGCAATTTGCTGGGCTCCGGTTATTCGATTCAGTGATGAAACTGTATTGGCAGCTTCTGAATGTTGGCAATGGATACTATCAGCGAAGAGAGACTATGCTCTTTCTTTCATGCAAGAAATGTTGAGCTCCTGGCAAGTAAGGTCAAAATTAATTAGAATACAATTTAAAAACCGGATTAGAAATACTTTTATGTATAGTCTTCATTTCCACATGAAAATTGTGACCAATTGTCATATGAATAAGTTCTAAAAACTCAATTACTATTTTTCAGTGTACTGTTGAGCGTCGTTTGGGAATTTTCAGCCCTTCTGCTCCGCATAAGGACTATGATTCAAGCCCGGTAGAGAGTCCAAACGTCTCCCCACATGAAATTTGGGTAAACTTTATTTGTGAGATGGTAGAAAATAGCCAGTCGTGTAACGACGATGTAGTGGAGATGTTCCTCTACCTCATCTACAGAACACTTCCTATGTCCATCGGCGGGAAATCCTATATGACAAGGGATTTGCGAGCCCTCCGCCCACGCTTCCGTCTCCTCTCCTGTGCCCTCTCGCTTCTCCAGAACGACTCCACCAGACATTCTGACCTTAAGAAAGCTATTCTCAGGGAGAGAATCTACTGCGCCTCTTTGGACTACTTCTGCCAAGGCTACGCCTGTCCCACTCAAGACGCACTTAGTCTTCGAAAAGACCTTCAAGTCGTTCTCAAGTTCTGGCAGATCTTACACAATGACAAAAAGTACATAAGGCCCTTTACTGTCGGTGTCAACGCAGAAACGAAACTACCCAGGATTGCTCGTGGGAACACAATCAATGTAATTCGAATTGAATTTGCAAAACAAGAGTTCATTTAAATGAACTGTAATCTATCTAGAATTATTATCTAATCTAAGAAGAATTTATTCTAGATAAATTATAGTTTTCACAAAGTATAATATGTCATCTAAAAATATGCTAATAAGCGCTATTGTCAGAATCAAACGTAAGATAGTGGCCGAGGATAAATTTATTCATTTGATTTAGATGAAGGAAAACACACATTTGGCTACAGCAACCGAAATTCGATTCGGAGAAGGTTGGATGAATACGATGTACAACAAACCTAGCAACCCAGCCCCCTTGGCAAAGAAACGTAAGGAAAAGTATGAGAAAGATACAATGAAGGAGTACATTAGGAAACGTAATCTCATTCTCGAGCTTCTGGCACAGGAGGTAACGAAGGAATTGTAAAAATAAATTGTAATTAAAATTGTCAGAGAGGATAAGAATATAGAAAATATTTTGTTATTGGTGGATTTAGATAGATATTCTGACGACTTGGCACAACCCACTGAGCTCTCCTGAGTTGACCCTAGGTACGGAGTCTACCATCAGCACCTGGCGCCAGATGAAGTCTTCAGAAAAAATGTGGCGTGAGTCTGTTCGTCTCGCATGGGAACTTAGCCCTGTCCTCGCCGTCTATCTTCCAAGGAGACTTAAATCTACTGAACGATCTGTAGTAGCAGAAGAAGTCTCTGCCCTAGTCCGTCTCTATCCCGACCTTGTCATGGACATTCCAGAGGCACTTATTTACTTGGCAACACCTGATGTCGTTCTCAATGACACTCCGGAGGTAAGTCAATCTTACCCCATACCTCATCTTCTTCACAAGGAGTTTATTGAACTAGTAACTTTTTGTAACTAGCTGGCGAACATCTTGAATTGGAGTCCATGTTCTCCGATTCGGTCACTTTCTTTCTTCAGTCGACAATATCCTCCTCATCCAATCACAGCACAATATGCAGTACGTTCACTCTCAACCTATCCCGCAGACACAGTACTTTTCTATATTCCGCAGTTGGTACAAGCCATTCGTCACGATACGGTAAATCAAATAATTAAAGATACATTTAACGGTTTTGTCTATACCCAAAGGTGTACATGAAATATTAATTCACCTAAGAAATTTACATAAAGTAAAAAGTGCAGCGATAGTAATTTTTGGAATCAGAACATCACTACGTAAAAAGTGAGCATTCTTGATATTGAAATACTGAATACAGTAGATTCCGGTTGTAATAAATTACGTGGACCGACAATTTGGGTTTAAAATAGCAGCACTTTATTATACGCATTCAATTAAAAATTTCAATTCAAAATACCGTATTTAGATTCTACTGGATAAAACAGTAATTTGTAATTGGTGAAATATTTTTTGTAAGTTATCCTCATATTTATTCTTGTTCACTTTGGGTAGATGGGTTACGTAGTGGAATTCATCAAGAACATAACTAAAAAGTCCCAACTTGTTGCTCATCAATTAATTTGGAACATGCAGACAAATATTTTTCTTGATGAAGAAGGTCATAGGAAGGATCGTAAGTAAATATATCTCAGATCCACTAACGAGATTATTCAATTTGAAATTGTTTTGTGGTTTAGCTGACCTTGGTGAAAGTTTGGAAAATTTGATCCATTCCATCCTCTCATCACTTTCTGGAAATGCGAAATTATTTTATGATAAAGAGTTTACGTTTTTCCGGAAGATCACTGGGATATCTGGAGCAATCAGGAAATTTCCTAAAGGACCGGAAAGGAAAGATGCTTGTTTGAAGGAGTTGGCGAAGATTGAATTACAACAAGGATGTTATCTTCCTTCGAATCCAGAAGTATGAGATTTCTCTATTTTCTTGTTATTTAGTTCACTAGAGTTGACATGGGTATGGATTCCAGGCTCTTGTGGTTGACATTGATGCCAAAAGTGGAACACCTATGCAAAGGTGAAGGCTAAGTTGTTTATATTCTTGCTTCACCTGAGTATACCCATCTGCTTGTTAAATTATATACCCAACTACCCCATTGCCTTTATATATACAGTACTGTCTTGATTCTTGCTTCTAATAATATTCTTAACTTACCTGAGTATAGCCAAGTATTTGACTATGCTTGACTTTAATATGTATGTATGTTGGTAGTGCTGCAAAGGCGCCTTTTTTGGCTAGATTCAAGGTCAAGAAATGTGGAATACAAGAAGTAGAGGCGGAGGGATTGGGTGAAAGAACTGTGCATGATGTGAGTTTAGGTCCGGAAACATGGCAGGCTGCTATCTTCAAAGTTGGGGATGATGTTCGTCAAGACATGTTGGCACTCCAAGTCATCGCTCTTTTCAAAATGATTTTTGAGAAAGCAAATTTGGATCTCTACTTGTTCCCATATCGTGTCGTGGCGACAGCTCCGGGCGTAAATAAAACTTCATATTCTTAATATTATATAATACTAAAATACTGATTACTTGACATGGATCTCCATACTTCATCACAAATTTTTCAGTGAGATTCGAAAATTGTATTTGTAAAGAAAATTTACTATAAAAGTTATTACTTATATAGGCATGGAGATATGTGGAGTAGTAATATCGTGTCGCTGGATAATTTCGAATAATAATAATTTTTCTTTATATATTATCATAAACGTGATTTTTCGTATTGCAGAGTGGAGTAATTGAATGTGTTCCTAACGCAAAGTCACGGGATCAGCTTGGACGACAAACAGATGTTGGACTCTATGAATATTTTCTCAAACAATTTGGAGATGAGGATACAAAAGCCTTCCAAGATGCAAGGAGAAATTTTATCAAGTCCATGGCAGCTTATAGCGTCGTTGGATTTCTTCTTCAGATAAAAGATAGACACAATGGGAACATTATGATTGATATTGAAGGTCACATCATTCATATCGGTTCGTTATTCTTTTTTATCACAATCTTAAATTATTCTCTTGTGGCCTTTAAAATTAAATTAAAGAGGATAATAGTTTTGGTGTTGAGAGATTATAACTTATTAAATTGTTCAATTAATTCCATCTTTTCCCTCTCTTTAGACTTTGGGTTCATGTTTGAAAGCTCCCCAGGCGGGAATCTTGGATTTGAGCCTGACATCAAACTCACTGAAGAAATGGTTAGTTAAATACTACAATGAAATCACAACTTTTTTTTAAATTAAATTTAAGGAATCAATTATTCTTTTTGTTAGGTAATGATCATGGGTGGAAGGATGGAGTCAGGTTCTTTCAAATGGTTCATGCATCTATGTGTCCAGGCTTTTCTTGCTGTTAGGTAATGGATGTCAAAAATATCATCAAGTCTCATTTTATTTTACTTTTTAGAATTAGGAATAATATAAATTTAAATTTAAATTAAATTTATATAATATTTTTCTTTAGACCTTACTGTGAGTCTATTGTGACTTTGGTGTCCCTAATGTTGGATACAGGGTTGCCATGTTTTCGAGGTCAGACAATTAGACTCCTTCGTAATCGATTCTGCCCACAATCAAGTGAGCGAGAAGCTGCAAATTTTATGATAAGTGTTGTCAATTCATCCTTTCTCTCCATTCGAACGAAGACATATGACATTCTCCAATTCTATCAGAATCAAATCCCATACTAAAAATCTCATACATCTCATAATCTCATCATAATACTAACTATTTTAAGAGATGATTAGTATTGAAACTTCAAAACTTCTTATACGTATATCTCAGGGTGTTTCATAAAGCTTCTTTACTCTCAAGTCTGAACCATAAAGATTTTGATTAAAAATTTTGTTTTATATAAAACAAATTATAATACAAAATTCAAATAATCTAAATCCTATGGTTTGATTTTTTTTTTAATATCAAATGAGTACAAATTGATGGCTTTATGTAACACGCATATACATTAATTTAAAGATTTACTACTGAGAGTGAGTTGACTTAAGATTTGTTTGTAATTCCAATAAGTGTTGTTATCATTCTATTATTAGTATTGTTTCTTTTTTCAATAGTCAGAAAGAGTTAAGGGGTATGACTAAGACTAATGTTACTTACTCTTTACGTCTCAATGCATGTTTTCCATTTATGATTCTTTATTCCCTTTGTGCATCTTGTCATTCCTNGACTAATGTACTTACTCTTTACGTCTCAATGCATGTTTTCCATTTATGATTCTTTATTCCCTTTGTGCATCTTGTCATTCCTCTCAATTGTGATTTTAGAAGAAAGAAATTGTATCTTTGCCAANCTCTCAATTGTGATTTTAGAAGAAAGAAATTGTATCTTTGCCAAAAATTATGTTTTCCTTTAACGTAGATTTTAGAAAGAATAATTTTAGTCATAGCCTCCTCCTCTTGTGATGTTATTATTGACACTGACACTCCAATTTATTCATTCCTTTCAAAATAATAATATTTTGTTCACCACACGTTGTTAGTAAATGGTGCTCTTGGTGAGAAAAACAGAAGAGATTAATTAGTAACAATAATGAACTGTTAATAATTAGTAAGTTTGTGGTAAAAAATATTAGAGTAATAATAGTATAAAAGGATTCGTTAAAATAGTCAAAAATTATGTAATGAAATGAGTAATGAGTAGAAATAGAATCATCTTATAGTAAATTAAAGGAAAGTATGATTTTCGTGAATATAAAATATTTACTGATGGATGATTATCAGAGGGCGGATATATACTTTCTAAAAAANAGTATGATTTTCGTGAATATAAAATATTTACTGATGGATGATTATCAGAGGGCGGATATATACTTTCTAAAAAAACAGCGTTTTACTTAAATACTTGCCAAAAAGCGACGAAATACTGATAAAAAAGTATAAAATAATTAACAATACTTTGTTATTTTTGGTAAGTATTTACAATTTTTTTAATTAATTCACTTAATTGAAGCCTAAAAACCCGGTTGTATACTAATTTGGATCATAAAAATCGAACTGTTTGATTTATTGTTTAAGGAATGTTTAATTTAAACACTATCACAACTCCAATACAAAAGTCAGATGATTTTTATATAATTTAAAGGAAATTTTCATTACATTTTTTCTGAAAAAAAAAGTTGGTTTCTCCAGAAAGTATACAATTATTTGGCGCTGGTGTTAACCGACGTAAAAGCATGTCTTTATTATAACTGGGACCGCAAAAAAGCGTTTGTTGCAACTGAAGGTTCGGCTTAAATCTTTGCATCCCAACTGCACACTTTAGTCCAATTTATTTCGGTCCCTCGGAATTTGCCTTGCCGAAAATTGAATGGACGCATAATTTAATTTTAAATATACTTCTTTGAACAAAACTGTGAACTTTTACGCTCTGCAGTTTATCATTTTGACTCATCGGCAAATTTAGAGCGAATATGAGGGAAATTATCCTCGAAAAACGATTAATACACCAAATTACTTGACAAAGTACTTTTTAATTACTTAATATTCAAAATTACTTTCGAAAGTACTTCCTAATGCCTAAAAACCAAAAGTACTTAAAATACTTTTTTATAAGGGCATTCCATTCATCCTCAAATTACATGAATCGGAAAGATACGAAGTTACAGAGGTGCAGGTGGAATACCCAAAAAGAAGTAGATAAGTAAGTATCCGCCCTCTGATGATTATAATTTATTTCTCATTTGAAGACATTATTATCATAGGGGAAATATTTTAAATGAACAAAGGTGAAGAATGGTTATAGTCAAGGTCAATAATTTTTTTTAGGTTATGTTCAAAATAATTGAAAAAGCCTTTAGCTGTAGCTGTAGCTGTAGCTGTGTAACTATAGAAATGATTCAACAATGTAACAAGGAGAAGAGACGGTTTAGTCAAACAAGAATCTCCATGTCATCTTGAGTTACCTCAAAGGCTCGAATATAAAGATTAGTGATAAGAATACGGATATTATATAAACNCTCCATGTCATCTTGAGTTACCTCAAAGGCTCGAATATAAAGATTAGTGATAAGAATACGGATATTATATAAACCAAAGAGTAATGAAACCTAAGTTAAAATACAATTTTCTAAATAATATAAACTAAAATATTTTTTATATACTCTTGAAAAGAATATTATAAATTTTGGATTAGGTTATAAAAATATTGAAAATAGCAATTGAGAAATATGTAGTTGGGTTGAATCGGATATGATAATACCCGAATTCCACTCGTCTACTCAACACCCACATATATTTAAAAATCTACTAAAAAAGTAAGATGTAAAGTTAGGTTGTGAAAATATTANGTCTACTCAACACCCACATATATTTAAAAATCTACTAAAAAAGTAAGATGTAAAGTTAGGTTGTGAAAATATTATTAGAGAAGTTAATTATTAGTAATTTAAAGATAGAGTTATATTTAAATATTCATTAGAATTAGGTGACTAATTTAGGTAGGGGTATGTGTAAGAAGGTAACCAAAAATATTAGTATAGTCATGACATGGTTCTAGGTAATTTTGTATAGCAGTTAGGTGAGATATGATTGAATATATAAAAATTTAGACATGTCAGAATATTATCCCTGACTGAATATTTACAAAATTATTACCTCACCTTGTCATCTCATCCTCGTCCTCTATTTCATTGTTAATCCAACCCAACTCTTTTTAGCAAGTTAGAACGTTCTAACTAATGAAGTATGGTTCTATTCTACATATTCTTTCCAGTCTTGATTTCCTTAGGTTGAAGTATAATAATTAGAATTACCTTTCACCAATTTATAATAAAAAGGCAGGGTCATTCTTACATCATCTTCTCCACAACGTTTTCCAATTCATCAATCACATCCACTCTGTAGTCTTTCATTTTCACTCACAAACTCTATTTTTATCACTCTCTTCTCTCTTCTCTCACTTTTCAACTTCTACTTTCCAATCAGTCTCCTCCAGTTTATCATTTTGCTAACATCTTTTGTCATTTAGTTAACTTTGAGTCACTCTCATCAGACTTGAAATGCCCAAAGACCTTCAATTTGGACATAAAATTAAAAGAATCAAAGGTAAGTTATAATTTTTAATTTTTTTTTTTTTTTTTTTTTTAATTATTCTAAAGTCAATTACTATTCTAAATAATACTCTGTATATTATGTATAGTAATTAAGATGTAAGATGTAAGAGAAATGTAAGAATTATTGACTCAATAATGAGTCAAAATTACATCTTATATTTTCTCTTTCGTCTAAAAGTTTATCATTCAGTTTGACTCAAAATCCCTCACTTTCACTTTCACTTTTTCTTTTTCTTTTAGTTTTTCTTTTCCTTTTTTCTTTACTTTACTTTTTCTTTTACTTTTACTTTTACTTTTACTTTTACTTAACTCAAAAATTTTGAACTTTTTTTTTTACTTAATATTGTAAAAATTAAAGAAAATGGTTTTATTTCTCAGTGTTTAAGATAAACTTAAGATAGTCATAACATAACGTTGTGAGAGAATAATTAATATGGAAATTGTTCTAAATTTATGAATATATTTATGGGATTATTTTAGTAATTTCTATTTAGTAATGACGCACTGACTGATTCTGAGGTTCCAGACACAAGTGTGAGTAGAGTGCACTTAGGTTTTAATCTATTAGAGTCCTGAGTAGTCCCAAAATTACCTAACTACGGTACATTTTCCAACTAGTTATAGCCAAAAAAAAATTGACTTGGATATTTTGAATTCGGCTTGGAAATATGAGACAATGGTTCTTTTATGAATTCCTCATAAAAGGCTCTTCGGATTTCTTACGAATGAAATATTTTTAAGACTTTTAGAATTAAATTCCTGATTATTCCCATTAAATAATTTGATGAATCGTGAAGAAAAAAAAGTATTTCAGATAAAAAATTTTAATTTAAACTGAATTTAAAAAAGTTAAAAAAAAAAATAATTATTATTTTTTTTTATTTATTTACTGTGTCAAAATTTAAAAGTAAAGGTTGTGTGTGTTATGTTTTACACCAAGTTACACATTTTCCCAGAGTGCATGTATCTAATTGTGTATTATGTTTACACGGTTCTATGGACTCGTAAACCCAAATTTTAGTTATTACTTTTGTAATAATTTATTGTTCTTAATATTATTGAGGGATATTTTCGAATTTATTGTACTTTGTAATTAGAAAATTATAAAAAGTGGTAAATAAACCCTGAGGAAAGGCAGTAGTTAAGTTTTATGTCTTGAAATATTAATTTAAATATAACAATAAAAGCCACTATGATCAAAGTAAGTGTAAACAGTACCATCAACATAAAATTTTTAGTAAGATGATTGATTAATTAATGATTAATAATCGGATTCCGGTGGATTGAGAACTTAATAATTAACAGTATGAATTCAAAATGAAATAACAATTTTCTTATGTCCACACACAACTTACAATACAAGTTGATGATTCGACAAATTTAATAATCAAAAAGAAAATAAGAGTCATTAACTATTTTTTTTCTTGTAAATTATTTAATGTTAATTAATATGTAATGTAAATCACATCAAAAAAAAAATTTCATATAATTTTACCAAAAAAAAAAATTTTTTTTTTAAATCGGACTAAGATCGTACAATTTTAATAATAATTGTGATAATAAATTTAATAATCTTTAGGTGTTTTGTACAATTTTATAAGTGGAGTAAATCAACTATAAATTAAGTGATTGTAATAGAGAAAAAAAAATTGAAATAGGAAAAATATGAATTTAAATTAAATAATAATAGTAATTTTGTAATCAAAAATTGCAAGTTTATTTCATTCCTAAAGCACGCAACATTGTATGTGTGCTCGATGATTTTTCGTTTTTTTTTCTAAACAATGGAAATAATTGAACTCGTCTCTCTCATTCAGTCAATCCTTATTTTCAATTGTTGGGAAATTTTACTTTTTAAATTGCGTGCAAAAATTCTAAATTGGATGAGTGTCAAATTGTTAAAAATTGTGTAAATGATATTATGTATTACTGACAGTTCCAAACTTACATGTTTGTTATACAAATATATTTCATGAAAAATTAAAATGTTTTACAAAAATATTTTATTAAAAATTAAAAAAACTTAAAAATGAAACTTTCAAAACTACTACAGTAAAGTTCGGTTATAGTGAATTTGTACGGACCGGCAAAACTGTTTCAGTATAGCCGGAGTTCATTATATCCGTATAGTGAACGGACACTTCAATTTAATAATTGTTCATTATATCCAAATATTTCACTATAAATTCAGCTAAGCCGATTTAGAGAAGCACTGGGTAATGGGGATTTGCTTGAGACCATTTGATGAGCGCAGAATCCAACTTTGGATAGTTACATCGGCGTTGGCGTTTTATATTCTAAGAATTTGATATTTGAATTTTAGCTAATTGCTTGTAAATTATATTTCAACACTTTTATTATTAACTTACAGCACAAAATCTTTGGAAGTCTTCTTCAATTTTAGATTTTGATTTCAAAATAAGAGAAATTGTAGAGTTTCCAATTTTACATTTCTCACATAACGTTTGGTGAGGTGTGTTGGAAGGNTTGGCGTTTTATATTCTAAGAATTTGATATTTGAATTTTAGCTAATTGCTTGTAAATTATATTTCAACACTTTTATTATTAACTTACAGCACAAAATCTTTGGAAGTCTTCTTCAATTTTAGATTTTGATTTCAAAATAAGAGAAATTGTAGAGTTTCCAATTTTACATTTCTCACATAACGTTTGGTGAGGTGTGTTGGAAGGCTGTGCAGCAGGCAGCAATGGTATCGAATTTATCGTTTAAGGACAACGCAGTGCGCTTTTGACCTGATTTTGACATTGTGAATTAGTAATTTACTTAATAAACTAAAACTCACTCATAGGTCAACATGCAAGTCCGGTGCATAGATGGGCAGGCATAAAAGTATAAGGAACAGTAGTAGCAAATGGTCTCATTACGGAATTCAGACATATTTCACTATAACCGGACAAAATGACTCTCGGGACCGGTAGGTTTGGTTCACTAAGGCCGGAAGTTCAGTATAGCCGATTTCATTATAGCCGGACTACTTAACACATAATCTCCCATTTGCTTGGCAGGGACCAGACAGTGTGGTTTGCTATAGCCGGAGTTCTATTATACCCGGAGTCACTATAGCCGAACTTTACTGTAGTAGTGTATGTACAATGTGCATAAGTCCAGTACCGTGAATACTCAAAAATGAGGTTGCTCTTTTGAATTACACAAAAAAAAAACATCTGTTTGAAAAGTTATAACTAGACTTTGATGATTTAAGTTGTAGCTAAAAATNACTTAACACATAATCTCCCATTTGCTTGGCAGGGATCGGACAGTGTGGTTTGCTATAGCCGGAGTTCTATTATACCCGCTGTCACTATAGCCGAACTTTACTGTAGTAGTGTATGTACAATGTGCATAAGTCCAGTGCCGTGAATACTCAAAAATGAGGTTGCTCTTTTCNCCGTGAATACTCAAAAATGAGGTTGCTCTTTTGAATTACACAAAAAAAAAACATCTGTTTGAAAAGTTATAACTAGACTTTGATGATTTAAGTTGTAGCTAAAAATTTGTTCCAACATAAAATTTGATTAATTTACATAATCATGACGAAATAGTAATAATAATAATAATAATAATTTTTTTTGGTTACCTTCCAGCCCCATCGCTATTTTTATCATGTCGCCTTTCATTTTTCGTTCTTTGTCTCTTCGCCACCCTCAACTTTGTGATTTTACGACTCAATATTAATTTTGCTCTGGTCTGCATGGTGAAATCTCCTCAAGAACATGCGCAGACGCAGAAAGAAAATCTAACTTCTTACATTACTAATTCAACAAATGATGGTAGAGAGGTAACATCCAAGGATTTAGAACTTATTCAATTTAATCATGAAAGTTCTACAGATCATGTGGATGATGGTAGTTTCTGTCAAGCTTCAGAAATATTAACGAATTCAACTGATCAGGACGACACAAGGTTCTATGAGGTAAATAACTTTTCAATTATAACTTTATTATTATTACTTACTTTACGAAATTTCTTCATACTGACTGAAGTCATTAGAATTTATTTGATTAAGTCAACTATTATTAATCTAATTAATACAATTTTTATTTATTTTTATTTTAAAGGGTGTATTCGAATGGGACAAAACTACGCAAGGGAATATCTTGGGATCATTTTACTACGGATATATCTTCACTAATGTAAGTTTTAGAGTATAACATCATGGTAGTAACTTTGGTTGGAAAATAAAAATTCTTACTTTGTCCAAGAAATTTTTTTTTTTTTAATTTTTCAATTAGATAATTGGTGGATGGGTTTCGGATAAGCTTGGAGGACGAAAATCATTCATCGCAAGTATAGCAGTTCTAAGTCTTCTCACACTTCTCAACCCCTTGGCATCTCTTCAAGGACCTCTATACTTGTTCATTGTGCGGTTCCTACAAGGAGTGTCTCAGGTAACATCAATCATTGAAATGACCTCTCATATGAAAACATTTATAATTTAAAAATTAATAAATTCAACTTCAACGAATAGAAATTTTTTATATAAAATTTCGAATAATATTGTATTGNCAACCCCTTGGCATCTCTTCAAGGACCTCTATACTTGTTCATTGTGCGGTTCCTACAAGGAGTGTCTCAGGTAATATCAATCATTGAAATGACCTCTCATATGAAAACATTTATAAATTTAAAAATTAATAAATTCAACTTCAACGAATAGAAATTTTTTATATAAAATTTCGAATAATATTGTATTGANAATTTAAAAATTAATAAATTCAACTTCAACGAATAGAAATTTTTTATATAAAATTTCGAATAATATTGTATTGAATTCAACCTTTTTTAAAAAAAATGTTAACTACAAGATTTGTGTGGACACGAATTCTAGGGTGCTGGAATGCCATTGATGAATATACTTTCGGCAAGATGGGCAGGTCATTCTGAAAGAGCATTTCTCCTTGGAGTTGCATATGGTGGTTTTACAATTGCTGCCTTTATCACAAATCCTGTCTGTGCATTCATTTGTACGAACTTTGGATGGTCTTATATTTTCTACATCACAGGTCAGAACTTAAAAAATATATATTTATATTTTTCAATTCTCACTTTCTGTTTAGTAATTTTACAAAATCTCTCAAATTAATTTGATTTATTTACAGGTGGATTAGGAATAGTATGGTGTCTTGTGAGTTATTTTCTTATTTATGATTGGCCCGAAGAACATCCACGTATCTCAAAGGAGGAATTAGAATTTCTACAGAAGAACAGAGCAATTCATCCGCTAGCTCAGAATACGAATAAGGTATTATATAGTAATCACAAACTCTATTTTTTTTTCAAGTATACTTTATACTTGGTTGAAAATTGTCAAATCTTTTAAAAATTTTAATATTTTTTTTTTAGAAAATCATTATCCCTTGGAAATCAATCCTACTGTCAGGACCACTCAATACTCTTTATTTCGTCCACTTTTGTACATTATGGGGATTTGTGACCCTCAATATGTACATACCACAATACTTTAAGGAAATTCTGAAAATGGACATAGCTACTGTAAGGCAGAATAATAATATTATTATTCTAATTATCGAACCAACAGTTTTGAACAAGATGGTACATAATAACTGGTTCTTTTTTTTTTTAAGAATGGTACCTTGTCGTCAATACCATTCCTAGGGATGTTGATTCTCCATTGGTTAACCGGAAGTATCTTTGACTCTATGCGTAGAAGAAATTTCTGCTCTGTTACGAATCTTCGGAAAGGATTCAATACATTTGGTAAGAATTTATTAATTAAAATTAAAAATGACTGAATTTTAACTCTACGTTTGAACATGATTGAAATTTCAAAATTCTTTTTGGTAAAATTTTAGAAAATATCATTTTTTTTTTAAGGTTTGTCTTTCTTCACACTTAGCCTCTGTCTTATTAGTCTCATCCCATGTACTGACAATACATTGGAAATTATACTTATATTCACACTAACTTCCTTCTGGGAAGTAGCTATTGTGGGTGGATATATTTTTAGTATTTTTGAACTTGCACCACGTTTTGCTGGACTTTTGACAGGGATATCAAATACATTTGGTGTTATACCTGGATTCCTTTGTCCAACACTTGTAAGTTTAAATGAAAATACTTTTGAAAAATTTTGTTATTTAATTTCTTTTTGATTATTTATTAAGGTTGGTTATTTGACACAAAATGGAAAGCCTGAGGAATGGTACCTTGTTTTCTATATTGCAGCGGCACTAGGTGGACTAGGTGCTTTGGTTTATCTGATTTTTGGAAGTTCTGAACTCCAGCCGTGGGCAGACATTCAATCTGAGACTAAAGTAGCAGAGATGCAAGTACTACAACAGAAACTCATCCCAGAAGACAGAAATCAGAACCCGCTAGCCAATCAAGAACAGGTTAACTCTTGATGCTAAGTCTTGATAACTATTTCTGTATGTACGTTATACGTGTATTCCTAAGCAAAACGATTGTGATTCAATTTCTCAAATTGTATCAGTATTCATCCTAACCGTTTTTTTCTTTTTGCAAAAATATGAAATACGAATCTCACTGTTACTAGTAACAGTTTTTTCACTAAAACAATTATACGGTGTAATAATACCTAATATACCTGACGCAACGGATTTCTTAAAAATTTAAAGGTAAAATTAGGCTGATTTAGAATGTATTCTAAATCAGTTTCTATTATTGGCAAAAAAAAAAACAATCTGTTTAATTTATTCTCGGATTAGATATATTATATTTGTGTTTTTTTTTTCTGCCTTTGTATCTCGAAAGAGTTTGGTCATTAACTATATACTAAATAAATGTTTCATAAAATCGTCTTAAAATATGCGCTACGCTATATAAACTGAAAAAAAAAACTATGATTTTTAAACAATTGAAAAACGAACGGCTAAGAATAAGGAATACTGATGAGGAATAATTAGTAATATGACATAACAAAAAAATATATAGTAATAACAAAAATGGAGTTAACGATTATGGCGTAATTGATGGAGAGTCTTAAATTTTACAATACCCCTCNTAACTATATACTAAATAAATGTTTCATAAAATCGTCTTAAAATATGCGCTACGCTATATAAACTGAAAAAAAAACTATGATTTTTAAACAATTGAAAAACGAACGGCTAAGAATAAGGAATACTGATGAGGAATAATTAGTAATATGACATAACAAAAAAATACATAGTAATAACAAAAATGGAGTTAACGATTATGGCGTAATTGATGGAGAGTCTTAAATTTTACAATACCCCTCCTTCAGTTGATAGGTGACACAGTCACCATTTACAGCACTATGGAAAATTTCTATAGATCTACCTGTAGAAACTGCAATGAAAGGTCGAGGTAGTGTGTAACTGTAAATTTGTAGCATAAAACTTATGATTTCTCGTCCATGATGAATACGAATTGGACTCCCGGGTACAACTTCAAATCCACTCAAACCTAAATACCGGTAGATATGGACACCCGAATCCTTTGTCAACAGAGCCAAGTATTCATCTCGACCAAAATGAATAGACGTCATGGACAAAACAGCCGGAGATTTCAGACGTTCGAACCGTGTTACTCCAGTTTTCGACAATTCAAAAGACTAATAAAAATAATAATAANATTCATCTCGACCAAAATGAATAGACGTCATGGACAAAACAGCCGGAGATTTCAGACGTTCGAACCGTGTTACTCCAGTTTTCGACAATTCAAAAGACTAATAAAAATAATAATAAAAATAATAATAATAATAATAATAATAATAATAATAATAATTTTTTTAAATAAATTTTCTATATAGAAAATAATAATGAATGAACTTGCCTGCAAGTTACACTCTGAGCTGATGACGGAATCTCTTGTCTCTAAGAACCNCCGGAGATTTCAGACGTTCGAACCGTGTTACTCCAGTTTTCGACAATTCAAAAGACTAATAAAAATAATAATAATAATAATAATAATAATAATAATTTTTTTAAATAAATTTTCTATATATAAAATAATAATGAATGAACTTGCCTGCAAGTTACACTCTGAGCTGATGACGGAATCTCTTGTCTCTAAGAACCCAAAGTGTTTCCCACCATTTTCGATAGTTTCAATGAGTGACTGTGATGTTTTTGTAACTTCTCCAGCGACAAAAAGTGTGTCTCCAGTGTCTACAATAGCAAAGTCGTCAAATCTGAATGTAGCAAAGTAGACGGTAGTGTTAGAGTGATAGAAGAGACCAATTCCATCGTCTAACAATGTCACTTTCATTCTTTGAATTATTCTTCCAACATTTGATTCTGTTTTGAGTTCAAATATATGTTGGACACCATTCCAAATGAAAACACTCATCGTCTGTTGATCTTCGGCAATAACAAAAAGAACTGCTGTTCTCCTAGCATTGTGATATACCAATTGGATGCTGTAGAAGTTTCCATTGAGAATAGTTTCCTTAGGACTATAACTACCTCTAGAATCCATAGTAACAAAATAAATCCCTGGAGTAGAAGAACAAATGGATTGGCCACTTAGAATCACCAGAATTCCAACCTCACCATCCATGACAGTTTCCCATTGGCTAACTTCTCCAAGACGTGGTGATGCGTCGGAAGGCCTTCCAAATTGTTCTTTCAATAAATCCCATTGATAAGATTCAACTTCACAAGTCACTGAAGATGTTAAGATTCTTGATACATTTACAGCTTGGACGAAAATTATGTTCTTGATCTAGAAATTATTAAATCAAGGGTCATTTTCTTTCTTGATAGTGAGTAAAAAAAATTAAAAAATTTTGAAGTAAACAATCTCATTAAAATTTAAGTTAAATACAAAAAAATCCGATAGGTTGAGTCCAAGTTTTTTGAAGGTGAAAAAAAAATATGAAAAATTAAAGTTACCGCTTGCTTGAAGAGAATGGTGGGCTGATGAGTATTGAAAAATTCCAACTTGATTGGACTCTGGGCAACTTCTTGATAGAGTCTATCAAATAACTGACATTGCTCTCTGAAATATGTTCTCTCTGACTCAAATGATGCCTCTGCCACGAGTGCCTCTTGTTTCTTCTTATCCAAAAGCTCACCAAGATCATGCCCATCTAACATGCTAGATCCTGTGACAGTACCCTTGAACGTTACTCCTCCAGCAAATGTCCAGTAGCCAGTTACAGTCTCTGTTCTTCCGTTCGTCATTGCATTTGTAATGAGATCAAGAATATCGACGGAGTCGATGAGTCCTGTGACCGTAAAATCACCAATTACAGTCACTAGTTGAGTGAATTCGACTGATGAAGTAATGACACGTGTCTCATGGAGTTCAATCACCTCATGCCTAAGGTCACCAAGGCATTCTAGATTTCTATTCACAGTAATTTTCCCTAAGAAATCCTTCTCACCAATTACAAGTTGGGAACGTTTTGAATTTTTCTAAAAATAAACAGAAATTTTAACTAAATTGACTAAATTCGATGGTGGGGCTTGCTCAATTCCAGCATAGAAAATAGTGTTGGATTATAATAATAAAAATTTGATCAACTTACAAATAACGTGTTTTCATATTCTNTCAGCATAGAAAATAGTGTTGGATTATAATAATAAAAATTTGATCAACTTACAAATAACGTGTTTTCATATTCTTTGAGAATGTTATATCCCGAAACAAGCCCACCCACGACCACGTTCCTTCCGCTGAGAGTTACATTTTTTATATTGAGTGACCCAATACGTTGGTTTGAATTGTCCAATCGAATCACGTCTTCCAGAAGGACTCCGTTCAAGAACTTGACATTTTTAATATCTCCCTTAACCAGAATAGATTGAAATGAAAGTACCCCAAGAGACTTCTCTGAATTTAGATAAGCTGCTCCCTCCATCAGTTCTGTCAAGTTGAAATCTCCCACCAAACCTTCTGTGTTCAAATCTCCAAAAACAATTCGAAGTGTCGGTGCTTCTACAGTAGATGTAAAGGTTACAGAGTTTTTAAGAAGTAAAATATCAGATTTTAGAAAAATGGACAGGAGACGCTCTATCAAAATTTCATTGATTGTCTGTACTTCCATGTTTGCATTGATTGTGATTGGTTGAGTGAAAGTTTTATGACCTATGGAACAAAAATTAAATAAAATTTGTTTGTTTATGTTCAGGTTTAAAAGACGAAAGAAAAAGATGAATGAATACCTGTAATATGGACACCTACTTCAGCATTTCCTTTAATTATGCTAAGGAGGAATTTGTTAAAATCTTTTTCTTGAACAAATTTGAAAACGTTGAGAGAATTTGATTCAAGAGTTCCCGCTACTTCGCTATCGGACTTGAGAATATGCGTCGTTCCGTTCTCAAAAGCGTAGATACTTGCAAGCCAGACAAGAGAAATGTTGTTGATGTACCCACTGGATAAGAGTTCTCCGTCAACTTGGACGCTCCCCCCAAAATGAAACGGAGCACTCACAAATTGAGTCGAATTTAAAAGGAATAAGACTGCGAACAAATCTTCCGAGTTGACAAGGGTTACGTCCAAGTCAACCTTCACCTCAATTTCGGACAGAAAAGTCATATCACCATAGAAGATGATATCAGATTCTCCTTTGCGAACAAGGTCCACATTCAGCTTGTCTAAATCCACCCCACATGTCTTTACTCCCACGGTTAACTCATCTGTAACAACTAGATTCTGAAAAATAAAAACAAAAAATGAATTTAATATTAAAATTATTATTATTTACTAAGCAAACTTACTTCAAATGACCAATCGCCAGTGATCGTGACAGATTTGTCTACTTGGTGCAACGGAATGGCATACTTCTTGATTCTTTCGAGCTCGTAACCAGATAATTCACTTTCAAAAAGTAAAGTTCCATTCTCTACTCTAATTGGTCCGTTGGTTTCAAATGTATTGGTAAATGTCTGAAACTGATGATCAGATCGAAGTACACCCCAATTCAAATAGTTGAGGGCTATGCCGTTGATTTTTGTTGTCTGAATAGAACCACGAGATTTGACATTTCCTAGAATCTCCACAGGGGAAGAGATACTCAAGTCCTTTGTGAGAGAAATTCGTCTTCGAATCCAAGAATTAAAGTCGAGACCACCGATTTTGTTTCTGCCCACTTCTAGGTTACCAGTAACAACTAAAATACGTATATAAAAAAAATTCAAAATCAATTCTAGACTAACTTTTAAGTTTCAATCCCAAGCCCTTATAGTATCTTAATCTTAGATATTAAATTCTAGTATACAAATAACTCTGGTACTTACTCAAATTTTCGGCAGTAAAGTTCGAAATATCTACAGACGTTTGAAAAACTTGTTCAGATCGTCCATTCGTAACNCTCAAATTTTCGGCAGTAAAGTTCGAAATATCTACAGACGTTTGAAAAACTTGTTCAGATCGTCCATTCGTAACAGCGACATTTAATGAAAAATCTTTGAAGCTATTGATTGGTCCTTCAACTGTCATTTTAGAAGAAATAATTTCATCGAAGAAAAGGAGTGATGAAATTGTTCGGGGCTTCGATAGTCGAAATGCATTGTCCAAGAGGTTAGATAATTTGACAGAATCGAAAGTTTCGAGGGCATAGAGTGAAGCAAAGTTGATCTCATTCGAAAAAATTTTACTTCCGGTTACATTTTGTGCCGAACTGAGTGTGAATATATCATCCAATTTGATTCTATTGTTCAATAATCCTAAGGTCAACAGGATATCGTTCACAATAATAGATTTTTGAAATGTGGTCATCCCTTTCACTACCATTTCACGACTATCCTGTAATAAACAAAGATAAACGGTGACAGTTGACATGACCACTAAATCTTATTCAGCCAGAATTAAAAAAAAAAATTCTTACAAAAGAAAGAAGTCCACCAAAAATATCGGTGAAATTTTTGTCGTTGATTGTTTCATCTACTCGGAGGTTTTTAAAATAGAGTGGTTGAAGAAACTCGATGTCGGCATCTGGATAGTAGGAAGATTTATACTGATCGAGAGTATCCATATGTCTAAGTCTGTCCATCTTGACCCCGTCGACAAAACTCTTCACGTTGAGATCATCCAGAAACAAAACGCCTTGTTCGAAAGTCCAAATACTTCGGAGAGTTTCGTAGTCTAATCGACTCACAACTTCATTCGTCGAAATTCCGTCAACGAGTCCATCCACCTGGACCTGATAATAATGACAATGAATTCATAATATTGATAATTTAAAAATAAAAAATTTTCCAGAATTTCAAAAAGTTTACAATTACCTTTCCAGCAGTAAGTTGGTCAAAATTTTTGTATCCAGAAATAATTAATCGTTTCTGTGAGGTTGTGACAAGGTCATCTGGGAATTTATAAAGGTTCAACTTCTCTTGGATAAAGAGTGATTCAGAAGTGATTGTCCCCGTTACTATCTTTTGACCTCGAATGAGCCCGATGTAATCGTCTGTGATGATAGTTCCAACAAAGTCTGAGAAATTCTCTCCATTGAGTATCGTCACTTTGACCGAACCTTCTACACGAATGTCCGTGAAACTAAATGGAATGTTTATCTTCTGGGCTGTCGATCGGAGTAAAATTTTGTCAAAAAACTCTTTCCGGATGAGAATAGAGTCAATTGGAGACACTAATGTTGCTTTTTTTAGAGCCACCAGACCATCCACAAATTTCACATCTAAGAAACAAATCAGTGAAGAATCATGTCATGGTTATTAGATTTTATACTAAATTATATAAATCAAAGNGGTTATTAGATTTTATACTAAATTATATAAATCAAAGGTATAAGATTACAATAATTAATTTTACCTGAAATGTCTGTAACTCGAATAATTTTTTCTGAGAAATCAAGGCCATTGACAAAATTCGTGAAAATGTTCCCATCAATTGTAAGAAGTTGAGTGAACTCTACGTCATAATGGAACTCATTAGTTTTTCCGAGTTGTGCGATATCACTAATTTTGATCCTATTTAGTGTCTCCGTGAACAGATTTAGGATAGTCAAGTGGCCATTGAATTCGACAGAACTCTCGACTTGAATTGTATTCTCCTTCAAGACAACACTTGACAAAAAATTGCTGAGGTTGTCTACGGAGTTGATAGCTGTGGTTTGAATGTTGTTGGATACAAGCGTGGTTGTAGAAAACTTCCCAGTAACGTACTGTTGTCCAGTAACGAGATGAACTCTGCCCTCCATAGAATCTTTAATTGGAATTGAATCCTTAAGATTTGCATAGGATTCCGCTAAATTACTCATAAGCGTGAGGATCCTTTCATCAATGTCTCCATAGTTTGTTTTGAAATCAACATCAAACCAAGCTAAACCGAAAAAAATGAAGCTGCCTATCGTTATTTGATCAATTTCTTCTGAACCAGAATCCTGTCGAAATACAACAGATTGACTACTCAATTGATTAATCTGCCAAAATCCAGTGACGATGTTTGATTGCACGCGAGAGACCGAGTCTTCTAACGTCTTCTTTACCCTTGTCACAACTCCCTCCCATCTGTAACACACAATAAAAAATAAAAATAAAAATTTTAATTAAGATCATTTTATTATTCTTGTCTGACTAGACCTGTTAAACCGTTGAAAGAGAGTCTTGAGATCATCGATAAGGTCTGTGGACTGCTTGAATATTGGTGATAGAGCTTCTTCAACAGTCTTTGTGATGACAAGAACTTCTGATTGGCTACTAAATTTTGAGGCAGGGAGAATATAGTACGAAGTTCCATTGACAGTGAACCCAACCCCATTGTCCAGATTCGCGTCAGTTGAACATATATCTACAACAATGTAATATAGATTGTAAAAAAATATAAAAAATTAAATTTAGAAGCGAGATAAAAAGTAAAAATTTCATACTTTTGGAACACTCATAATTAGCAGTTGTGAACTTGTTTCCATCGAAACCAAGGATTTGAATTTCTCCATCAGATTTTTTACTGAGAAGAAAATGTTCATCTCGGTAGTCTTCAACACTGAGGGCGTGAAGCTCCGTCGTTTGAATCTCTGCAATTGGATGATCCTCTTTTATGAATTGGTAGCCATTGTATCCAAAAAATTCTACATATGAATTATCTCCTGGAACTGAAGCTAAGTATCGCTTGTAGGCAATCGAGAAGGTCACCAACTGTTTTACGACACCAACCAATGAGATCGTTTGTTGAACTGTGTAGGCTCCTTTCTCAGTGTCATAACCATAGACAATGATTGAATTTCCAGATCCAATGGCAATATATGATTCCGAACTCAAGTCAAAAACTGCCACGTGAGACTCACCAGTCACAGGTAAACGCTGATGATACCTGTTCAAATTATAAAAAAAAAAATATATGTACTAAAAAATATATATATATAGTATATATTATATAAAATAATCAACTCTGTGACCTTGATTTTAACTAATCATTAAATAGTCAAAAGATTAAACTTAATTGAACCTAAAGGATCAATAGTTTCTTTACCAAACTTCTCCAGTTTTGTTAATTGCTAGATTATAGATGTTGACTGGAAGGTTGGGTTGAGCAGGTACAATGACCAGTTTGATAGAGGCGCCAAAATGAGCATAGTATAGAGTCTGGATCTCGTACTGCAGTGGCCATCCATCATCGACTTTAGTGATGAGGTTATTTTCGAATTTATAAATTTCAATCCCTTGTGTAGTACCCACAGGGATGAGGACTTCAGGTGAACTTGATTCAAAGTTCCATCGAGAGAAAACAGTGAAACTAAGGATAGTCGTCGAACCTAAATAGAAATGGACTTTAGTATTCTTACCACTCGTTTTCAAAAAAAAAAAAAAAAAAACTTATTTTTATTATATAACAAACTCAAAATTTTGAATTTTGAATCACTTAAATCAATCTATTGAAAACTTACTAATAATACTGGTAATCTTTTGGAAATTTGCACCAAAGACTTGAATTGAATTTTGGGTGATTCCAATGACATAGTGGTAAAATCCGACCCTCGCGTACTTCCATTGAATAAAGTTACCTTGGACATAGCGCTTCTCCACACTCTCTACTCCAACGACTGTATACCAAAATCAACTTAAATTAATCAATTAGTTCAACTACTCCCAAACATTCCTCCTTAAATTCATAATATTGAAATCTTAAATTTAAATTCAAGAAGTTGTGATTGTGAATTCACAATTTTGTGATTTAGAAACTTAGCTCAATATTTGTGCAATCAGTAACTCCAAACGAGTTATAATTGTTAACGATAACAAAAGTTGAGCCAATTGAAATAAATAGTAAATCACATCACACAACGCTTAAGTTTGTGACTAAATAAGATGAAAGAAAAGTGATAAAAATTAAAGGTGAGATATTTTAGTTGAGTACCTTCCCTGCTCGAGTCTTCAGACGAAAAAGAGTATGGTTGCCAGAATTTCTTAGGGTCAATGTCTGAGTATTTTTCAAACAATTCTTGTGTAATCAAATCAGAAGATGTCGCTAGTTTGTCTTGATAGTATACACTTTCAAGTGTTCCAAGTCCGTCAACAATGGAACTAATGAACAATATAAGAAAAAGTTGAGTGGTGACAACAACGAAGGATTTACCCTGCTTCCCCATTTTCGTCCAATGCTCAACACCAACTGACCATTGAATATCTCTNACAACAACGAAGGATTTACCCTGCTTCCCCATTTTCGTCCAATGCTCAACACCAACTGACCATTGAATATCTCTCTTTTCTATGAAGTAAGAAGAATAAAGAAAAAAAAAATTTTTTTTTTTTCAACCAATTAATTTTGTCTCCAAGAGATTTATGTAAAGAAGGGAGTCATTTGATTAGGAAANACAACAACGAAGGATTTACCCTGCTTCCCCATTTTCGTCCAATGCTCAACACCAACTGACCATTGAATATCTCTTTTTTCTATGAAGTAAGAAGAATAAAGAAAAAAAAAATTTTTTTTTTTTTCAACCAATTAATTTTGTCTCCAAGAGATTTATGTAAAGAAGGGAGTCATTTGATTAGGAAATNTTTTTTTTTTTTCAACCAATTAATTTTGTCTCCAAGAGATTTATGTAAAGAAGGGAGTCATTTGATTAGGAAATTCGTTTTTTATTATTATTAAATTATGAATGGCGTGTATTTTAACTGATTATTACAAAGTGAGGGATTTAATATTTCTTCATGGTTTTCTTGATTAGAGCCATTCTCTGCTTGTGTGCTTCACTCATGGGAGCTCGCTTGAAAGGTTTGAGCTCTTCGGTTCCATAACCAGGAAGCCATACATTACATGATCGCTCTAAAATATAGATAAGAATTTCTAATAAGTTTCAATGACCATAACCAGACAGGTTTTATGATCCTTTTTATTCAAATACGGATCAAGAATTTAGTGAAACTGACCAAGGTGCATCTTCACGTCTCTGGATTCCAACGTTGTTGATCGTCTATGCTTAGCAAGGACACATGCACCTTCAATGAGATCTTCCATGTATTTTTCGGCATAAGTCAGCAACAAGTCTTCGACGTCTTCATCTAACTGTTCGTTTGGATCAACAGACTTTGCCAACTCTTGTAAATGCTTTCGGTCCATCATCTGTAACAAAATTAATACCTCATCTTCATAAGAGATGTCTTCCATATAATTTTAAGAAGAAAAAACTTTAAATAGTGATGAGATCATGGGGGAAAAACATTACGACGGAGTCTCGAAGTAAAGCACTGTCCGCTGATTGTGTCAGCCCAATGTATCAACCCATTGCCTTCTAACAACTCAACTTAACCCTAACAACCTAACAAAAATCTTTTTTTAACACTAAATCCAATGGNCCCATTGCCTTCTAACAACTCAACTTAACCCTAACAACCTAACAAAAATCTTTTTTTAACACTAAATCCAATGGACTGATACATACTTAAAAAAAGGGCTGATACATTGTGTTGATAAAATCAGCGGACGGTGCTTTACTTCTACCATTAGAAGTAAAGCACCGTCTGCTGATTATATCAGCCCATTGTACTAGTGTTAAGATTTTTTGTTAGGTTGTTAGGTTAGGTTGATTTGTTAGGAGGGAATGNCCCATTGCCTTCTAACAACTCAACTTAACCCTAACAACCTAACAAAAATCTTTTTTTAACACTAAATCCAATGGGCTGATACATACTTAAAAAAAGGTCTGATACATTGTGGTGATAAAATCAGCGGACGGTGCTTTACTTCTACCATTAGAAGTAAAGCACCGTCTGCTGATTGTATCAGCCCATTGTACTAGTGTTAAGATTTTTTGTTAGGTTGTTAGGTTAGGTTGATTTGTTAGGAGGGAATGGGCTGATACATTCAGCGGACGGTGCTTTAATTCGACCGTTATGGGTAAGGAGTAAGGCAGAGGGTGGCAATGTTTTCTATGTTATTCATTCCTGCATCAAGAAATAGGTTAGGATTTTTTTAGATTCAAAATGAACCAAACATCTCATATTTTGGCTTGAAAAGAGCATTGTCACCTGCTAAGCTTACTTTATGCCAAGTCTGGCCTTTCGTGACCTTGACCTTTCAATTTTCGGTCAAGTAAAACACCGTCCACTGATTGTAATCAGCCCTACATAAGATCCCATTACCTCCTTACAAAACAACTTTGCTTAACAACCGAACAAAGGATCTTAACACTAGTGGAATGGGCTGATACATAGGGCTGATAAATTAGGCTGATACAATCAGCAGACGGTACTTTTACTTCTACTCCCATAACATTATTAAATTAACCAAAAACAAAAAGTAAAAACTGTAACCTATACCTACCTGGAAAATTGAGCGCTTATGAAAGCGAAAAAGAATGGAGCTGCCAAGTAACGATTTCTAAATGAAAGAAACGTAGACGAAAGTGAGAGAACAGGAGAACAGGACAAAAATTATTTCAAAAAATTGAAATTAAGTTAATTATTGAGACTAAATTAATAAACTGAAGGTCGTTCATGAGACAAGCAAGAAACAACAGAAATTTATACATTACCTACTTTGGCCATTCAGATGTGGGCATTCTAGAAAAACTCGATGAATAAATCATAGCTGTACGACCTACCCTCACTACAACTATTTTAAGGTAAACCACTCAATTTCATTTATTTTTTTTTCAAATTAATAATTTCCATTTAATCAATTAGTTAATTAAATTAATTTCATCGACACTAGTGTTCTTCATGACTCTGACTCTGACTCTCATGACTCTGACTCCCAGGGTTTTTCGAGAGTCGGGAGTCATTTGATGACTTTCACTCCCAGGATTTTTCGAGAGTCGGAAGTCATTTGATGACTCTGACTCCAAGGGGTTTGGGAGTCAGAGTCATGACTTTGAGCATCAACTCCCAGACTTGGGAGTCATGACTCTTTTCAAACACGTGCACATGGGACTATTTTTTTATTTTTACTTTTTTTTCTTACCTACTATCATCACTTAACGCAAGGTAGCTGGACAAAAAGAAACTGAAAAATAAACTTTCATCAGGTTACACCATATGTCATAATTTTTTTTAATTACATTTTTTTTTTCATGAATGTTGGTCGACATCCAGACGCAAGGTATGGAAATGGAGCTGCAAACAAAATTTACATCCAAATATTATTTTGATAGTTATTTTTACAAAGAAATATTTAAACAAAGTTACGAATTATTTATTTAATTTGATGAAAGTGGCTATTTTAGTTTCTTGTTAAGAAAACTTGACTAAACGTATAAAAAATTTTAGTTTCAGATTGTCCTACCCGAGTTTCCATTTTTGTATTATGTGACTCCGGAGTCGAGAGTCATGACTCTGACTCTGACTCAGAGTCGACTCCCAAAATTCAAGGAGTCAGAGTCATGACTCCGAGTCGACTCCCAACATTTAAAGAGTCAGAGTCATGACTCCCAGAGTCAATGACTCAGACTCCGGCCAAACTGGGAGTCATGGAGAACACTAATCGACACGCCATTAGGTGCCCATACCAATAGAATCAAATCATTTGAGTGTCATGTAAAATGTTTTTACCAAACCAATCGAGATTCAAAAATTTTAAAATTCTTCCACCCATCATACTCCTTACACAAAAAACTTAAGAAATAAAGAAAAAAAAAAGTTGAGCTTACTGCTTACTCATTGATTATGTAATAATTCTTGAAGTTCTGTTATTTTTATTTTTANGTGTCATGTAAAATGTTTTTACCAAACCAATCGAGATTCAAAAATTTTAAAATTCTCCCACCCATCATACTCCTTACACAAAAAACTTAAGAAATAAAGAAAAAAAAAGTTGAGCTTACTGCTTACTCATTGATTATGTAATAATTCTTGAAGTTCTGTTATTTTTATTTTTATAAATTTTTCATCATCTAATTAGTTATTTTTTATAATGAAATGAATATTTGAGTTAAAATTAAGTCTATCTGTGTATTAATCGGATAAATATGAGAAATACAGAAGACTATCGCTTTCTTTGTTCTCTTCTTATCACAAAATGAGGAAGCTCAAGGAATGATATCTCTCTCCTCCACTTGTTTTGTTACTCAAAGGTAATTGAAGGTATTGAAGATAAGGTAAACTTCCGATATAGCCGTGTAATTTTTAATAATTATTAACAGAAAAACCTCCTTGAATGAGCGAGCACTCTTCCAATATTTTTCATTTTTTTTGTTCAATTTCAACCTGAAAAAGTTGAAACTGAACAGATTACTTTCGAAATCTCATATTCTCTCGTTGGTTAATTTTAAACAATACATTTTAAGCCCTTATACTTATTAATTTAAATACCTAAAACAGTCTTTAAACAAAAGGGTAATTTGTGTTAATTTTTGCTAAAACGGTGTACATATAGAAACCTTCCATTAAAAAAAGTTGAACCTCATGCTTATGGTTCTTATAGTTTAGTTTTACCCTTATACAATATTTTAAGATAATTTTGTCTCGTAAAAATAACATAATTTAAAATAATTAAAAGTTTATATGAGGCTGTAGAAATGTTCATAATTCGAGCAAAACTTATAATTAAACTAGTAGGTTAAAATTAGTGATAATATTGGATATAAATTAGAAAAAAAAAAGCAAATAGAAACTTAAACACATCTTATGGTAGAGTCTATTCATACTTATGAGAATTTCAACTTCAACTGCCAACCAATTTCCACCGTGTATTTAGTTATGAACACGTTGAAGTTGTACTTAAGCTAGGAGTTTTTTACTAATAACTTAATTTTAAAGTTATAAGTCCATTCTTTGAAAACGTATGATGACATTGGGTAGAGCTCGTTTTCTTCAATTTAAAAAAAAAAGATTTGAACTTGACTTGGGACAAACGGAAGAATATGCGATGGGAACCATTTGAAATGATGAGCGTAAAAGTTGGGTTGGTAAAAATAATTATGGTAAACTATCATTACGTTGTTCATATATTTCCTTATTTTCGTAGCGTAGGGCCATCGAAAGGGAAGCTGTTTGGTGTTTTGGAGTCTTGATTTGGCAGGACGACGACGGTACGATTGTCTTTTTCATTTAGTTCTACGTGTGTCGGGAGACCATTTGAACTACCCGCTCCCTTCCGAAGAGTAGTTTCCACGCGAGTATAACGAGGATTCGCTTGGGAGGAGGGACGACTGTAGCTTAGATGATCATACTCATCTCCATCACCATCTAAAATAGTCAAATATATGAGTAATCAGTTGTTCTAGAGACAAACCAAACACCTAGATATACTCATGCAAGTATCGATATCCGAAATAATCTAATATTTCCCATGTCTACCAAAGGAAAAACTTCACAGAGATATCCGGGAATATCTCCGATGAAACAATTCCTTCAGATATGGATCTAACATAATTAGTCACTCATGAAACTCAAGGAAATTCAAGTCTTTCAACCATTCATATTTCATTATTGTTCGAATTTGATTTGAAATCTAAATTGTCAAAGGTTTGAATATTTGAATTTTCTTAATGCATCAATTATAATAGCATATAATAACACCCGGTATGTATTGCATCAGTACTAAAAATGTTGTGCCTACTTGTAAAGTTGTTTTCCTTGGGTGCTTCTGGGATCTGTTCATAGAGGTGATCGTTGTATGCATCTACACTTGCACCGTAAAAATTATTTGCTAAATTTGGATTATTTGCATCTGCATCTCGATTCTTCTGAGCCGTTGGGTAGTCGTAGGAGCTGCTATTGGCTGAAATCCAAAGAAAGTCAGAGTTGAAATATTTGAAAACAATTACAATAATCTAATCATAAATTGGAAGGACTCATTCGTCTTCAGCCTTGGCCATAGTACATTTAATTCTGCAATGCGTTTGAAGTATTGTCTCTAAGTATTTATTTGGTTGCTTTTTTTCGTACCTTCTTCATACAGCCAATTGACGAAAGCTGATTTGGATAAGGAAGCATGTGAAGAAAAAAAATGACCCAGTAAATGATTAATTTATGTGACAAAAGGTCACCTGCGCGTATTGCCTAAAGCCTGCAGTACTGTTTAGGTCTAACTACTACTTGAAGCAAAGCGCCACATTTGAATTCCTGAGGATAAGCACACAGGTAAAAGACTTTCGTACCTCTGCTGCTGTCGTCTCCGTCATTGTCCAGGTATTTACCCCAATTTTGCTGCTTTTGATTTTTGGCACTAAGAGTGGCGAAGTTGTTGATAGGGCTCATGTTGTTCAACTGTCCCGCATCACCTCCTCCTCCTCGGCCGTTCATTGAATGGTAGGAATAGACAGGATTGTCAAAATGGTGACGATCTGTAAAACGCAGGTACAATCGTAAGGAGAGAGACGAGAAGCCCGCTCAAACGCTTGTTCTCTACTGCAAGCACCCATGCATTATCGTTATTTATTTTTTTTTTCAAATTTTTCTGGTGAAAAAGTCACCTGAGCAGACTCGGAGATTTGAATTAGCGGGACTTTTTATATTTTGGCTCCACTGGTAACTTTGTGAATATTTAGCATTGTATTTTAATAGCGTGTATGAGTAAAACGAATTATCTAAATCCAAGCAAAATTCTTAAAAATGACATTGATGGATGACCCTATTCAAAGTTAAGTCAAAGCGTTAGAACCCAATTCAAATTCATAAATTTTCCAATCTCTTCTGTTGTTCCTAGAAGTGAACAGATTACTCATTGTCTTCCAGTCCCATCCCAATAGAGATTCTAAAAATCGAACTAATGCAGCATTCTACTTTCTAAGATTAACTTTATCGAAAAACTTTTAAATATTTTACTAGTAATAATAGTGTAAGTCAATAGGACTGAAGATTAGAAATTGGTTTGACATAAAATCCAAGAAGTATTGCTTAGGAGAAATACAGCAAAGGGTTTGACATTTGCCAATAATTTTTGATAACTCTATGCCAAAATATTATACAAAAATAGCAAAGTTACAAACCAATGTTATTTAGTGTCATATATATAGCGTTATTTTAGGTCTGGCTGACTATTTGGTTAGTAAGACTTGATTTCAGTTTGATAAAGATGGGGGGTATCTATTGAATTATTTTCTTTTTATCCCATTAAATAACTATTAGATTAATGTAAACTGTGGAATTGGATTGGTTACAATTTATAATATAATCTGTTCACCTAAGGAGACTAAATATAATTTGTTAGATAATTTGAAAATATTTTTAAAAGTAGAATCTCACCGGAAGCGACCGACGCATCTGATTTGTAGTGGACATTAATATCTGTAATTTTGTCTATCTTTCTTCTGTAATAAAGAATGATGCAGACAACAACGGCCATGACAACAATGGCTAAAATCACAACTCCAACAATGGTTCCGGCATTGCTTGTTTCAGGATGAGCTATGGAGAGAAATATTATCGATGTCAGAAGTCATTAGATACTATGTGGGCTTCATTCCCTTACCACTTCGTGAGTCTGGTGTCGAAATGCCTGGATCTGATGAGATTCCTTGGAAGCAGAAAAACCTTTCCCCTGGTGAACCATCATTTGGAATCTCGTTTGAATATTCTAACAAAAAAAAAACAATGTGCAAATACAGAACAGAGTCAACCCTAAGTATTATCGACACATAATCTCTGTTCTGATGATCTTACCGAGTTTAGTACATCCTACGATATGGTCACAGATGTACTCATCCGAAGGACACTGACAGACATGCATACAGTTCGTTCCGTGATATCCGTTTGGACAACCTGTACAGAAATTCTATTTTGTACAAAAATTCTTAAATCACAGTAGTCACGCAGATTTTGTTCTCTTTCCCTTATGCCCAAAAATAAGAAATTGCTAAAAGGTTTTATCTGCAGAACATTATGTTCCATTTTTTTTAGATTTACTGGGGCAAGCTTGGTGTATTTATGTAAAAATTTGGTAAGATTTAGACAACGGTTGCTGATTGAAACATCCATGATTAGATTTAATTAGATTTATCTAGCTTATTCTCGGAAGTTACAAACAACAATCGCTGCCTAAATCCAATCTAAAACTTAAATCAGTACTCACTTTGTAAACATCTTGAGCCAATCCACCCAGGTGAGCATAGACATTCTCCATCGATAGCTCTACATGAGTCTCCATTGTTACATTGGCAGTCTTGGGTACAATTGTAGCCGTATTTCCGATTTCCACAAGGAACAGAACAATCGCTACCTAACCAACCAGGGAAGCATCGACACGTGCCTGAACAAGAATGACCAATTAAGTGTAAATATCAATTCTTACACAGACGTCGAGTGAGGATATTAACATACCTGTTCGTGGATCACAGTCTCCATTCTTACATTTGCACTTTTCCTTACAGTCTTGTCCGTAGGTGTCGGGTCCACAAATGGAATCGCAATTCCATCCAGTGTAGGCTGGACCACATTTACATTGACCTGTTACAGGGTCACAACTCGAGCCTAAAGAAAAGAAAATGACAAAATGTGACTTCCAGTTAAGTAAGGTCAATTGAATGTTTTTCTTACCCTTGCAATATGGACACCTTTGGGCACAGTCAAGACCAAACATTCCTTCTGGACAAATTTGTTCACAAAAGTTACCAGTCATTCCAGGTGGACACCGGCACTTTCCGAGGAATTGGTCACAATCTCCTATCCCACAGTCACACATCTTCTCACACTGATCTCCCCACTTTCCACGCACACATCGCTTCTCACAATCCATTCCTGTGAGAATCAATTAAATTCATAAAAAATTTCTCTAATGTATTGTAGGAAAGTATGAGACATTAACAGTACAACGGATTACAAAAAAGTTAAATTCTTGTCTAATTTATCAAAATATTATGAACTAAAACCAACCTGAAAATGGGGCTTTGCAAAGACATGTACCGTTGACAGGGTCACATTTGAGAGTGTTTTCTCTCACGCAAGAGCAATTCCGTTGACAGTTGAGTCCGTACATGGTGGCGGGGCAAGTGGAGTCGCATTTTTTTCCATGAAATCCCGGCAGACATTTACATTGACCGATTACATGGTCACATACGCCTCCATTCTTGCAATCGCATTTGTTTTTACAATCTGACCCAAAAGTCCCTACCTCACATTCTTTGTCACAGTGAAGCCCTTGCCATCCTAGAGCCATAGAAGTTGTGTTTAGGTTCAGCTAGACATTATTAGATGTTCAATTTATGAAATTATTACTTACCTGGTTCACACAAGCAGTGTCCATCCTCAGCTGAGCAATTAGTCGCATGGACACATTTACACATTTGTCCACAACCTTGTCCATATTTCCCTTCCGGACATTTCTCTTCGCACTTTTGCCCAATAAAACCTAGAATTACATTCAAATAAGTTCTCTCATTTGAAATGCTTTGTAATTTATCAATATAAAATTAATATTTTTTTTCTGTGGAAGTAGAAAGTCGTACCTGCTGTGCAAATGCATCGTCCATTCACAGGATCACAGAGAGCATCATTTTCACAAGAACATTCATTTAGACAGTCCTGACCCCAAGTGTTGACTGGACAAGGTTTGGAACAAGTTCTCCCTGACCAACCAGCCTTACATTTGCACTGTCCCGTCAGAGCATGACATCTGAATAAAGTCATTTCAAATGGTAATCTTTTTTTAGTCCCTTTGCAACATCTCATGGCAACTTACGTCTGGGTATTTCCCTCATTACAATTGCATTTGCACAGACAATTTGGTCCATATGACCCATGCCTGCAAGTTCCCTGGTCACAAATTCTTCCTGTCCAACCTCCTTGACAAGTACATGTTCCGTTGACACTGTCACACTGACCGTCGTTCAGGCAGTCACATATCGAGCTACAGTTTACGCCAAAGGTTCCAACTGGACACTCATGATGACACTAGAATCGTTGACAAATTTTTCATTGAACCGCTCAAAGTATATTATATACTGATTGACTACCTGTTCACCAGTGTATCCAGGTGGGCATGTGCATTTCCCAGTGATTGGATGGCAGGATCCACCATTGTAACACTCACAGATATGTTGACATTGAACACCCCATTTTCCCGGAGGACAAGGATTCGCACATACTTCACCCTAAAAAAATTACAGATTATTACCCATAAAATATACCAATTAATTACTCAACGTAAATACCATAGAGAATAAATAAAATTATACTTACCCGCCATCCTGGAGTACAGTAACACCTCCCACTGGTTGCTTCACAGGTTCCACCATTCTGACACTTGCATTCACTAGAACATTCAGTTCCGTGTGTCCCTGCTGGACATGGTTCCTCACATCTGTGAAAAAGTTTTTATTATAAAATATGTTTAGTTGAAGTCACAGAAAAATTTTTTAATAAATTTTGGTTATTGTTACTTACAACGGTCCATCCCATCCTGGAGCACATGTACACTTTCCAGATTTGTGATGACATGTACCCCCATGCTTACATCGACATTCTTCCTTGCAATCAACACCATAAAAATCAGGTGGACACTCTCGATCACAATGATCACCTGTCAAAGTCCATTTAGGAAGAGATAATATGAACTCTGTAAAAGTTAATTCAAAATTGGTAAAAATTTTAAACCTCACCTGTCCATCCGGGTAAGCATGAGCATTTTCCATTGTAAACGTCACAGTTGGAACCATGCAGACATTGACACTGATTCTCACAGTTTAAACCCCATCGCTGAGCGGGACAACCTAATAAAATAAAATAAAAATAAATGAAAATTTGAATTTAAAAAAAAAAATTCTAAAAACTAAATACAATAATTATTCTCAATAAAGTAATTGTTCATACTCAAACTGCAGTCAGGACCTCCAAAGTTAGGTATACACTCACAAGTATCAGGAGATATGCAACTTCCATTGAGACAAGGTGGGTTACAGACGGGACTACAACGCTCCTCACTAGTTTCGATAAAACCTTTACAGCAAGCAGCTACTGAACGAGTCTTCTCGATTGTCTAACCAATCACCTCATTTTAATTAATAATTTATTTTAATTAGGTAATCCAAATGTCCAATCTTACCTCATTTCGTGTAATTTTCTTGATTTGTGTCAAATATTTGCTGCAACGGAAGAGCGGGAGACTTGCACACCAGACATACTTCCGAATTCTTACAGGTTTTTGTTCTGACACGACTGTCGTAGTGTTGAACCTAAAAGAAATAATAGATACATAAAAAAAAATAAAACTTTTAATAAATTTTTATAAAGTTTATCATAAATTTATATAAAAAAAAATTGAAAAAAAAAATAAAAAATGAAGTCGTACTTTTCTGTTTTGAAGCAGAGCATGGGCTGATCCACAGAGGAAGTAACATGGATGATAAAGTAAAAAAAGAAAAAAATAATCAAAATCCCACCATTTCTTGAGTCCATCTTGGGACAAGAGGTTTATCGAATCAACAGGACCACTGCGCAATTTATCCTTTGAACTCTGGATGAGGAACTTTCTGTTCTTAAGATTAACTTCTTGACACTTGAAGGATATTTAGTTTATTTATAAAAAATTGAGATCACGTCATATCCTCTTCCTTTCCATAGAAAATACAGGAACTGGATACAGATACAACACACAGAATCTTACACTTCCACAAACTTTACTTTTCTCTTCAGTTGAGCACACGACGTCTTCAAGATATTCACTTCCGTTATCCAATCCCAACAAACTATGAATAAAAAGTTGATACAACCATTAGCCAATCATATGACCTAGCCTTCTTTTCATTAGTCTACAGAATAATACACTATCAATTAGGTAATAAAGTTAATTTTAATTTTCACATAGGCTCCTGTCTCCGTATTTACGCAACCCAANAGTTAATTTTAATTTTCACATAGGCTCCTGTCTCCGTATTTACGCAACCCAACTTACAATTACTGGCAAATGATGCAAAAAAAAAAGAACACCCACATTCGTATTTTTTTTTTTGAAAAAAAAAAAGCGAATGTTTTTTGTTCTAAATTTCTAATAACTTGGACATATAAATAATGTNCCATTAGCCAATCATATGACCTAGCCTTCTTTTCATTAGTCTACAGAATAATACACTATCAATTAGGTAATAAACTTAATTTTAATTTTCACATAGGCTCCTGTCTCCGTATTTACGCAACCCAACTTACAATTACTGACAAATGATGCAAAAAAAAAGAACACCCACATTCGTATTTTTTTTTTGAAAAAAAAAAAGCGAATGTTTTTTGTTCTAAATTTCTAATAACTTGGACATATAAATAATGTNATTTTTTTTTTGAAAAAAAAAAAGCGAATGTTTTTTGTTCTAAATTTCTAATAACTTGGACATATAAATAATGTAATATAAAAAAATAAAATTTATAAGTTATTGCTTAAAAAATTTGGTCTCAAAATGAAATTTTTCCTTAGGCAATAATAAATAACTCTCTCTGTAAAGACAAAAAAAATTATTGGCAATAAGTAAAATTGGCCATAGCATAAATAAATAATAGTTAAAGTTCACTCACTTTTACTCCATGTGGAGAGTAAATAAGATACAAAAAGGAACGTTTGAGTTAATAATTTGCAAACAAATTTGCAATAATAAAACAAAAGTTGTTTGACGTCGTTCCTCACCCACGTCAACTCAACACTACTGATAGTTTCAAAAATGCTGAAGAAACTAACTACTGATGATTATTTGAAAATAAATTAACAGAATAAATTAAACTTATTTGGCTAGTATATTTGTCTACTTGTTATTCCATAGGGTTTAAGGGGTAGGTATTATAACTAAAAGCTCTAAAAAAATTTTTTTTTTTTTTTTGACAACGTTAATAAGATCTTTCAACCCTCAAGTAAGTTAATCTTTTCATATCCATTGGATGACACACTTTGAGTCACTGCAGACTGATTCACTATTATATCCATCCATTCGAAAAGAACCAAAAAAAAAAAACAATCAAACCCCTTATTTGTACGATTATTGTAGCTCATCAATCAAGATTTAGTATGCAGAAGGTCAACAATTGAGAGAGTTAGATATTATTGAGACTACTACAATACCCACCTACGCAAATGAAGAAAATATAACAAATATTATTTTCTAAGCTTATAGTCTTTCACTAAGGATGATCCAATATAATTTTTAAAAAAAATTCAAATTTAAATTCAATCAGTCTAATCTGATTGATTCAGTCATTGATTGAGTCATTCAAATTCAAAATCTAAATCTGATTGATCGAATTTTGAATTTAAAAAAAAAATATTAAAAAACATTACAATTTAACATCAATTTGATAATTATTAAAAAAAAAACAAAAACAATTAATCAATTTAAGTTGTTGTAAATAAAATAAATTCAAATTGAAATTATTAAAACAAAAAGGTTGTGCGGTGTCTAATGGGCGGGATGTCACAGGTGGGCATCCCGCCCACTTGACCACTATGCCCATAGCCCATCTCCAATTCCAAATTATGATATTTTTTTTTATTAAAATTTTAATTCAAAATAAAAATTTTAATAAATTTTTTATTTTCAAACCTTACAAATATTTTTATCTTAAAAAAATATCCTATTTTTAGACAACACAAAGAAAAAAACATGGTTATTAATTCTTTTTGTTTTTAAAAGGAGGAGTAATTACCATAGATCCTTCGACCCTTTTTCATAAGTAATATTTAAAGAACTCATATAACTCTGGTACCCTTCACTCATCAAAATCAATTCCAATCCAATAGGGTTCAAAATAATAGCATGTGGATAAAGTTACATATTCAAATGACTAAGGTTTTTATATAATCTAGGTACTTTGAAAACAAAAAAAAAAGGCATACTTTGAAGTTGTTGCCATCTAAGGAAGTCAACAGTCTATACCATAGAAGTATCATGTAAATATAAAAACAAGAAATCACAGCCAATGACCAACTAATTAGCCTGGAGATGATTTTTGCAAAAAAAAAAAAAAAAAAAAAAAAATTACAACTTGATTTCATTTCTTTTGTCTTTTGTGTATGACTCATCTAGGGAGGAGTTGTGCGAATATGCAATTTCATACAAAAAAAAAAAAAAAATCTTGTGAGTCCTACTCCTACAATGATTAGTAATCTAATAGCAGTTGAAGTAAAGTTATGGGTAAGTCGAGGTCAATTTTAATCAAAGTTTATACGACTAAAGTTGCAATTCTTTCATAAGAGAAGTGACGATGATGGAGGGTGTCAGTTACTCAAAAAATTTGATATTAAGTTTAGAATTGGCAAAAATTTAAATTCCCAATGAACTATGAATAAAGACTAATAATAATTTAAATTAAAATTTTTTACTAAACTTTTTGCTCAACAGACTTATAACAACAGTCAGTCAAAAAATCATAATGTTCATTGTTAGCTCTCATTTTTCACTTCTTATTTTGCTCTTACGCAACTTCTAACTTAACCTTTGACATTGCAGAGTGAATTCTCATTCCAAAACAAAAAAAAATAATCTCAAATTACATGTTGAATTTCTAATACTATGAGCTAACTCAGAGTAGAAGAAATGTAGAAAATAAATATTTAAAAAAATTAATAGCATTTTACGATTTTATGTCAATAGCTCTTTAACGTCATGTAAAGTTTAATGATCAAGAATGAAGAGGTTGGAGTAATGTCTTTGAGTATATTACAAGGGGGGTTATAAGAGTCAATTTAGACCAAGACAAGAAATGGTGTCACACTAACCGGATTTCACTCTAATATTAAAATAAGAATGAATGCTTCTAAAAAAATTTGTATTTTGTGCTACAAATTCAAAAATTCAATGTCAAATTTAATTTAATTTAATTTAATTTAATTTAATTTAATACTCAGAAATACCCTAAATACACCAAAGTGTTAGGTTGTTACATTTCCGGGATTATTAAAAACATCATCTCATTTTTTTTTTAAAGATTATTTTAAAATAGAAAATATTGTATATATGGTTTCAAAATCTAGCATAAGCGGTTTCCACTGTATTATCAATTCTTACAGATTTGATTTTACAAAACAACAAATCTTATCAAAATTAATTTATTATTATTATAATATAAATGAATCATATAAGTTATTTCATTAATTTTATTTTATTTTTTGTTTAGGTTTACTTTTTTTTGTTTATTAATTTTACTAAACTCTTTATATTAAATCCATAAATTTTTTTTATAAAAAGTTACCATTTATGCTTGTTGTAATATACACCTTCCAATAATTATAAAAATATTACAAAAAGATTTTATGACTAAATATTTCTACTGGTATTAAAACTAATGACTCAAACTCCTTAATTCTGAATGGTATTTAACATAAAATCAAATTTTAAATGAAAATTGAAAAGCCTTAGTTTTGTTTAAATTCGTGACTTAAATCATATCGAATGGATTAATGAGATGACTAAATGATCATTTTTCTAAGGATTTTAAAGCGGTAAAATATAAATCAAATTTAAATTAATAATTCAAATTTGAAATAGAAACTTAAATGTCCGTTGTATTATAATTTTTTTTTTAGTAACTAATTATGCTCGACACTTCTCCCTCATAGATTGATAAAAATTATAAATTATTGTGGTAGCAGAAAACATGACGTCTTTCAATATTAATCAGTTACATATGCTCATGTAACATACTTGTAAATTTATGTTAATCAATTTACTACGGAAATAAAGGTGTTGAATTGAATTTGAATCGTGATTCATGTGGAGAATTTATTATTTAACATTTATAAATATTCCATCCTCTTTTTAAATTTATTAAATTATCATCTCTAAAAGTGTGCCATCAGAACAGACTTTCGTCGAGAATTTATCAGTGCCAAAAAAAAAAAATTTTTTTTTTGTTTTTGTTTTCAGATTCCAGATGCAATGGAATTTGAGATTTCACTATAATATATCCTTGTGTAAAAATTCAAACAATGAATTAAATTTTTATATAGTTTCAAGGCGCCAACGACCTTTTCTATTTAGTTAGAAAAAAAAATTCGCTATAAATACACAATCTCCATTCAAAGGTGAATGAAATTTTTTACATTTTTTTAAACTCATTTGACAGATGCCAAATAAAATAAGCCAAATTTAGCACTATTCCTAAAAATTATTTGGCATATTATCAACAAAATCNTACGGAAATAAAGGTGTTGAATTGAATTTGAATCGTGATTCATGTGGAGAATTTATTATTTAACATTTATAAATATCCATCCTCTTTTTAAATTTATTAAATTATCATCTCTAAAAGTGTGCCATCAGAACAGACTTTCGTCGAGAATTTATCAGTGCCAAAAAAAAAATTTTTTTTTTTTTGTTTTTGTTTTTAGATTCCAGATGCAATGGAATTTGAGATTTCACTATAATATATCCTTGTGTAAAAATTCAAACAATGAATTAAATTTTTATATAGTTTCAAGGCGCCAACGACCTTTTCTATTTAGTTAGAAAAAAAATTCGCTATAAATACACAATCTCCATTCAAAGGTGAATGAAATTTTTTACATTTTTTTAAACTCATTCGACAGATGCCAAATAAAATAAGCCAAATTTAGCACTATTCCTAAAAATTATTTGGCATATTATCAACAAAATCCTAAGCGGAAGAAGTTTTAGAATGAATTGAACAAAAAATGTATCCAACCAATTTGTAAAGTAATCCCGGACGTCTTGGTTTATTTATGCTAGAGGCACATGGAGCTCAAACCTCAATTCATGTTAAGCTAAAAAAAAAAATAGTTGACATTTTTTTTTTTTTTTTTACATCTTAGAAAGAAGTTTATAAAAAAGAAAATCATTTTTGACACTTTAAGTATCTGGTACATCTCAAAAATTAATACAACAGAGTTAAAAAAAAAAAATTAAGCATAGTACTGATAAGTAAGTTTTAAGATTAAATCCAAAATGAATGTTGAAAAGTTCAAAAGTTATGTAAGCAATAATAATAATATGACTTATCTAACTTAAGAAACTTAACTCAAAATTATAACAGTAGAACTTTCCTTTTAAATGCCCTCAACTAATAATATAACTCTAAGTTCTTGTATGATTATGATTATTAACTAAAAAAAAAACATAACTAAAATATAAGGGAATTTATATATTTATACAGTAAAATCTTCATATAAGATCACCATCTTCGGATATATTAATAAATTTTTTTAAAAATTTTAAGATCATNCAATAATAATAATATGACTTATCTAACTTAAGAAACTTAACTCAAAATTATAACAGTAGAACTTTCCTTTTAAATACCCTCAACTAATAATATAACTCTAAGTTCTTGTATGATTATGATTATTAACTAAAAAAAAACATACTAAAATATAAGGGAATTTATATATTTATACAGTAAAATCTTCATATAAGATCTTCATCTTCGGATATATTAATAAATTTTTTTTTAAATTTTAAGATCATTTTTTTTAATTTAATTTTTATTTTTTTGCTACGATATTTAAAATCTTTAATTTTTACGACTTAAGTAGGAAGAAGGTCTAGAATACTAGTGTATATTCTGATGGTAGCATGTTCTTTCAATAGTTTCCAGTTACAAAAAAAAAACAAGTTAATGTTACGTAACCGATGATTGTATTTCTTTTAGATATGATAGGAGTTCTGAACCATATGTATTATTTTCTGATGACTACTACACAACTGGGGAGAGCTAGTTCATTGGAATTAAGAGAGATAATAAAAGTCAGTGAATAACAATGGAAATTACTAAGACAAATTACGTGGAGACTAGAGAAGGGAGAATGTTAAACCATATTACTCTTATTCATTTTACACAGGCTTAATTTTTCTAAGTAACAAATTGCTACTACTTTCTCAAGAGGGGTCATTTAACATTGGACTCTGTCACTTCTGTCTTGATTAGACACAGAAAACTTCTCTTTCTCATTGATAAATTAATATATGACAGAGGAAACCATTTTCTTTAAACAAAAATTATCCAATGTTAGAAAATTTTAATGGAAGTATTCAAAACTTGAAGTTAATTAGTTCAATTTTCCTCCACAGTATAATACAAAAAAAAATTTTTTTTTAATTCTTAATATATACCTAAAACTTTCACAACTTATTCAATTTTGAAAGGTTCTATTATATTATTTTTATTTTGCTTTTTTTTTTTTTGTTGTTTCAAATTTTAAATAACCTTTAGCAACTACTCACTGTATAAAAATGTTTGAATAAGCTAAAATCTTAAAGTAAAAAAATAAATAATAATAATAATAATAATAACGGCGCCAAAAAAGAAATAATTTAAAAAATAATTACCATCATTTCTTAATTCTATGTATTCTCCTTATGCAGATTTAAAATTCGCAAAGATGGGCATACGCATAAGAAATGATTTTATTTCATATTGATAAGTTTTTTTTTTTTTTTTTTTTAATTTTAATTACACAACTGTACAAGTGTGAAATGACTTTGGAAACTTTTTATATAAGACAAAAGTAGTTAAATCAAGTAACTAAATAAATGACTTTGTTCTCTCTGACGTTAGTTATATTTAAGTATTGTTTGTTTAATTATACTTTTCGTCAATTAAAACTCTTATTCCTAAAAGAAATTTATTAAGAAATCAAATGTAGTTTTCTATTGAAATTGAATTACCAAGAAATTTCTAGTTATGTATTACAACAGAATTATAATTTTCATTCGAACTTTTTCAATAAGAATTGTCAATCATTCCAATTCCAACTGTGTGAAGTTCACACAGTGAAGTTGTGTACTTCACTGTAACACTAAACAGTAAAAAAAAAATTTTTTTTTTTAAGAAAATTTTTTTAAGAAAATTCAATTGGCTTCACAGTGAAACCGATTGAATTTTTTTAAAAAAAAATTTTTTTTTTTTTTTTCTACTGTTTAGTGTTACAGAGTAGAAGAGAAAGCGGAGTACTTGAAAATAAAATAGTACACCTGTACATGCGTTGAATTAGAAAGTAAAAAAAAAAAAAAAAAAACTCAGTTTGAATTTGCTTTCACTTCCTACTACTCTACTTTTCACTTCCTCAATCTCCAACTTCTTGAAGAGAAAAAAAAAATTCGCAAAATCAATATTATTCTACATAAAAAAAAACATGTGATTCAGTGTGTCTGAAACTTATATCCATATGGCAAAAAAAATTGCATACTTTTGAAATTGGCATGGCATGAATTCTGTTAATATTTTTTATCAGATCAAAGAACAAATTATTCTGATGATATGATGAAGGACGCACCGATGTTAAATATTACTATTTCTGCAAATGCAATGACCATGGCCAAGAAAATTATTCAAAAAAAAAAAAAAAAAAAAAACTCAGAAGTGTAATTTTAGATGATACACACTACAAATCGGTAGTTTGAATTTTAGTAATAATTCTTGGAAATTTTCCAACTAATTCTCAGAATTATTTGTAATAAATGAATCTGTAATGTTGCCAAAAAAATCTTTTGAACAAGTTACCCAAGTGCCAAAAATTCATAAGATTTTCGTTCCAAATTAGACAATCAATAAAAATTATAATAGTTTGAGACCTTCAAAATTATTACCTACTACTAACCAGGTATCATATCAGTTTTTAATACTGAAGGAGTCTTATAAATTATATACTAAATTTACCTAATGTTATTCCAATTAGCAAAAGAAATTGAAAAAAAAAAAAAAACTAGCCAAACAATTAAATGATTTGGAAAAGTCATGGTTCATTTAATGTCTATCATATCAGTGGAAACACTTAAAAAAAAAATAATAATAATTTCCTAGAATATCCCTTATCTAGACTCCATTTATTTACTTTTAGGAACCATTTTGTCTATTCAGTTTGGGAACCTATTTAGTTAAAAAAATGTAAATTAATTTAGANAACAATTAAATGATTTGGAAAAGTCATGGTTCATTTAATGTCTATCATATCAGTGGAAACACTTAAAAAAAAAAATAATAATAATTTCCTAGAATATCCCTTATCTAGACTCCATTTGTTTACTTTTAGGAACCATTTTGTCTATTCAGTTTGGGAACCTATTTAGTTAAAAAAATGTAAATTAATTTAGACCATTGGGATTGGGTTATTGGGAAGAGTATGACAACCTAAATTTACAATAATTTTTATTTTTAACAACAAAATTTTTTAAACTCCTTATACACCATTACTTTGATTCTACGTTTAGAATCCAGATATGATATAACCCTATCACAAAAAAAAGTAACAATAAACTAAAGAAACTTACTAGAAATTTGTATAATACAGTCTCTCTCAGTCTCAACACGAACCTGTCTTGCTGTCTAACAATAAGAAAAAAAAAAATATTCAAATCCAGCCAATCAGAATTGACTATTCAAATATTTGAATTTGATTAAACTTAATTTCTACTTATTTTTCAATTTCTGCTCAATGGATTTATCAATAACATTAGAATTATGGTTAAATATAAAGAAAGAAAAAAACATTCCGGTGTATTCTTACCTAATTTTCTTTTTTCTTTTTCAAAAAAATTTCCCCCCAATTATTCAAAAAAAGAAGAGTGATTTTGAATTTGGTAATGAAGAAATTATAAGTCAAAGTAAAGAAAACCGTTTCTGGTCCTCCTACACACTGAATTAAACCACAGACTACTAAACTTTAATATTTTAATTTAAACAATGTAAACTTTATTAACAATTTCCGTAGTAGTTGACTAGAGTAAAGTCAAAGGGGAACTAAAAACCAAAGTAGAAAGAAAACGCTATTGTTTACAGTAACTCTACTTGACTCGAATAAAATATCAAAGTCAAACAACGCAGGCCAAAAAAAAAAATAAAATAAATAAAAAATAAAGTAGTGAATAATACTTCGAGGCTTTTAGAGTTCTGTTCAAAAAGAAACGAGTTTTAGTTGGTTGAAAAGCAGTCAGAGGAGCGTTAATTTTTGAAGAGCCCACCCTATGAATTTTGCGAATTTTATTTCTACACTACTCCTAAGAATGAGTCATACAAGACGCACTGTGATGGTGGATGACTACTTGATTATATCCAATAATAATAAATAATAATAATAGAATTTCCCCAAACAATGGAACCAAAGGACAATATCCGCTTTTAGGATATGAATCACAAAAATAAAAAAAAAATTAAAAAAATTTTTTTTTTTTTTTTGAATTAATTTAATAAAATTAAAACGAAAATTTTAACAATAATTCTTGATTTTGTCACCAGATTTGATATAAGATTGAAATAGTGAAACTTTATAAATTATTTTTGTTTGAATTTGAATTATAAATGCCCCAGGNTAATAGAATTTCCCCAAACAATGGAACCAAAGGACAATATCCGCTTTTAGGATATGAATCACAAAAATAAAAAATAAATAAATAAATTTTTTTTTTTTTTTTGAATTAATTTAATAAATTAAAACGAAAATTTTAACAATAATTCTTGATTTTGTCACCAAATTTGATATAAGATTGAAATAGTGAAACTTTATAAATTATTTTTGTTTGAATTTGAATTATAAATGCCCCAGGNGATTTGATATAAGATTGAAATAGTGAAACTTTATAAATTATTTTTGTTTGAATTTGAATTATAAATGCCCCAGGGCGTCTCTTTGAGTAGACACGTTACCAATTCTGATTTACAGAGGTTAGTATCATTAGAGTCATTAATAAAATGACTCATTATGAAAAATGATTTCTAGAAATGTGATTTTTAAGAATTTTATAAGCTAAACATGCTAATGTTAGTCTATATGGTAACGACCTTGAAAAACTCATTTGGAAGAAGGGTTAAATTATCAATGTTATGACATGAACGAGTGGGAAATTTGAATTAACCAATCAGAGCGTTTGGATTAAAAAAAAAATTTACTTCTTTCTTCCCAAGGTTTTCGAGGGCACAGTGCAGTGTATAGCCCTGTATTAAAAATATTAGGTTATTATAACATTATCATCATTCTAATATTAAAGCAAAAGACAATTTTTAAGACAATTTTCGTCTTATAAAAGTAGAAATATGATTAACATTATTGTAAATATAGCATGAGATGATGTTCGTGTTGATTCTGAAGGTCGANATAAAAGTAGAAATATGATTAACATTATTGTAAATATAGCATGAGATGATGTTCGTGTTGATTCTGAAGGTCGATCTATATAGTTAGTGATAATTTTATGTGAGTTTTTGGGATTTTGTTAATTTACGGTCAATGACTGATACTTAAGAGGTCAATTCAGAAAAGACGGAATTTTTGATGGTAAATTAATCATTCTCACAAATTTGTCGTTGGTCAAAAAAACCACCAAAAAAAAACTATTGTTAAAAATAAATACAAATTGGAAAATCCTATTCATAGTATCATTTCTTCCTAGTCCTAANACCTTATATAGTTAGTGATAATTTTATGTGAGTTTTTGGGATTTTGTTAATTTACGGTCAATGACTGATACTTAAGAGGTCAAATCAGAAAAGACGGAATTTTTGATGGTAAATTAATCATTCTCACAAACTTGTCGTTGGTCAAAAAAACCACCAAAAAAAAAACTATTGTTAAAAATAAATACAAATTGGAAAATCCTATTCATAGTATCATTTCTTCCTAGTCCTAATAACTTTTTTTTTAACCAATTTTCCTTATTTTTTTTTCATTCTACCAAAAAACTAACAGTATACAGTAGTTTGGTCATTCATTGAATTTATTTCATGTCTACCCTATGTATTATTAGGATTAAAATAAAATTAAAATTGTAATGACATAAAATTAAATTAAATTGGAAAAGTTATTATATTTCTATTTCTATTTCTAAATAATTAAAAATAATTTATTTATTAGAGTGATATTTTATGACATTTTTTTTAAACCGAAAATGATTTTTGATTCCATCCAATTGAATAATATTTGTCAGTATTGTCATCAAATTGTATTAAAAAATAAATAAATAAAACAATAATAATAAATTTTACGTCTATATTGGCTAGTAATTTGATTAGTCTTAATTTAAACTATCATAACATAACTTTTCTTATTTTCTAATATAAATGCTTAAAATTTTTATATAATTTAGAATTTATATCCTCCTAACTCTATCCATTGTGAATAAATATACTAGTGAGAAATTTTTTTTTTCATTTCCAAAATGTGATTAATTTTACCATTTAACAATAAACCTTCCTTTAAGAATTCATCACCAAAAGGAAACTCATGAGAATCCTTGTCCAAATTAAAAAAAAAAACTTTGAAGAATACAACAATACCTTGTATTTTTTTTTTTTTTTTTTTTTTTGCATACATCCAAGTAGTGTTCTGCACGGTTCAGACTCATCCGGCTCTGAGCCGAGCCTCGGCTCTTTTGAGCTCAGCTCTGTAAAAAAATAATCAGGAGAGCCTTTGAACCGGAGACTCTTCTCAAATTTTTCTACGATTCATTAGCCTGACTCTTTAGCAAAATAGCCGGATTTAGAGCCGTGAATTTACCCATAATAGTTTGTGTGAGAATTTAAATTTATAAAAAAAAAAAACACTTGTCGATTTAGAATAGTAATTTTGTTTCCAGTGGCTCATCTATACCTTATTGATCGCCTACCACTTAAGTAAAAATTAAAGAGCCTTAATAAGACTCAAGTTCAGCTCAGCTCAGTTGAAAAAAAAGGGAGTCTGAAGCTCAGGCTCACTGAATTTTCTGAGCCTTATGAAACACTGCATCCGAGTCACTTTTAGTCACCAGGAGATATTATTTACTATGCTTATCTTTCTTTCTTTCTTAAAACTATTCTTTCCTATCATTATTAAATTTCCCACAAACCGGATTTTACAATTTCACTAATTAAACTTTACCTAAAGTAAACTAAATTACACAACCAATTAAAAATTATATAGAATTGAAGTAAAAAAATTTTTATTTGTATAACCATGTTTGTATTTACAATGATTTGATTTACAAAATTTTAGTTTGAAAATCCTTCAACTCAATAAAAAAAAAATAAAATAAAAAATTATATAAAAAATTTATCAAAACTTTATAATACGTAAAACTTTCTTTTCTAATTTATAAATTACGATTAGGAACTTCTGCAACAACGTTAAATATAATTTTATGTAATTATATTCTATAAATTAGTTGATAAAGTGCAATCTGGAAGTGTTGTCTGTTAAAACAATGGACCAAAAATATAGGTACTTTACATAAATCTTACAAAAAATTTTTTTACAAAATTATGTTAAAAAAAATTATTTCAACTTAGGGTTGTAAAAAACTTGTTTCGATTTCAAAAGAAATTGAGTTTAACCGGTATGGTTTTACTCTTCCTTGATAAATCATTGAATATGACGAAGATATGGACTGACGTAAAAAACGTCAAAAAAAAAAAAAAAAAAAATTAAAACTGATTTGATTGGCTAAGCTTAAGTTCTGTCTAAAACCATTAAGCAAATAACATCATCCTTAAAACCAAAAGGGTTTAATTCATAAACAAAAAACATAAAAACTTTAGATTTTTTCTTATTCGTTTCATTAAATTTCTTAGTAAATCCGACAGTGTATAATATATAACAAAAGAAGAAGAGTGAACCTTGAAATTCGAATCCCAAAGTACCGGAATATTTTGTTCGTGGTACTCGAGGTTCAATTTAGCCGAAGTGTATACCGGGACCGCGAAAAAAAAAAAACATTCCGCTAAACCGTGTTCAAGTTGGGCAAAGTTTATTATATTTTGATGGATCATATTTACTAAATCATCCTTTATAATTTGAAATTTGTTAGTATGAATATTGGTCAGAGAATCTGTGTCATTTGAAGAGAAAGAAAGAAAGAGAATGAATTTAAATAAATTATTTTTAGATTTGTAAAAACAATGAGATGTACATAATGGACGGATCCATTATTTAGTGAAAGGATTTAGAGATAGTTAACTATTTTTTTTTTTTTTTTTAAATTGTTTGTTTTCAATTTCCCTTTATGTATCTACGTAAAAAGTACCATAAGGATCTTAACCTCTTAACACAAATTTCTTTTCTTTCCTTTATTTTTTATGTCTTATTACTTATGGAGATGATGAGAATTTTGAAGGTAAAAGTAGGAAGAATTTAGTTTGAATTTATTAGAATAATACATGCATGTCCAGTGTACTAGAAAAATACTACCTTCCTAAATATTCTAATAGGTGTGAAAGTACTTGATGTAAATCAAAGAAAAATAATTGACAGTGACTTTGAACTACTTTCGTCTCTAAATTCTTATTCAAATTATCCCACATTCCATGGATCATCGAAAATTCTAAGTGATTTCCCGAGGGAAAACTTAAATTTCCAAAGAATTTTTTTTTTTTTAAATCTTTTTCAAAACCTTTGTACTTTTTCATTTGATGTTACATTAAAACCAGATTAAAAATAAACACTTTGTGTATACCTATGTTCTTCTTCTAAAAATTTCAAAATTTTACAGTGTGTGAATAATCAAAAAAAAATTATACATTATGCTAGTACATATTATTATTCTCCATTCAAAAATACCCCAACGAAATTGAAAATTTTAAATTCAGCCAATCCGATTCGAAACAAAAAAAAAAATTCAAATTTGATTGGCTGAATTTGAATTTCGGAATATATATTATTTTTTTCCCACCGTTTCTTTTGAAAGACTCTCTCTCAGTATAAAAATTTCTTTAAAGTTTGTCATCAATCCATCACACAGAGTGGATATATCTAATGAGATGTAAGATGTTACCAAGAATCACGATTATTGTTAAAGTTTCCCTAATTTTTCGCTCCAACGCGTTCACATTCACAAGTTAGAAAGATACGAATCTAAAGAAACTGGCCAAATATTATCAATTGATAAAGTTTAGCGGTCAATATCAAATTATAATTCTATTTATATCGTAACCGTTGGTTGACNAATTCAAATTTGATTGGCTGAATTTGAATTTCGGAATATATATTATTTTTTTCTCGCCGTTTCTTTTGAAAGACTCTCTCTCAGTATAAAAATTTCTTTAAGTTTGTCATCAATCCATCACACAGAGTGGATATATCTAATGAGATGTAAGATGTTACCAAGAATCACGATTNTAAGTTTGTCATCAATCCATCACACAGAGTGGATATATCTAATGAGATGTAAGATGTTACCAAGAATCACGATTATTGTTAAAGTTTCCCTAATTTTTCGCTCCAACGCGTTCACATTCACAAGTTAGAAAGATACGAATCTAAAGAAACTGGCCAAATATTATCAATTGATAAAGTTTAGCGGTCAATATCAAATTATAATTCTATTTATATCGTAACCGTTGGTTGACGTTCCTACCACAATATATACGTTTAGATAGACAGTAGAACCGATTTAACTTTATTTTAATAATAATAGTAAATATTCTATCCATAGGAAGTGTTACAGCGACAACCTACCTATCTTAGGTATCAGAATCACGCGTTTGAAAAAATTTGGATATAATTCAATCACGCACAAGCATAACCATTAATCAACTCACACCGTGGCACTTGGTAACATGAATTAATGAAAAAAAAATTGAACTAAAGTACGAAAAGATGAAAGTTTTAAAATTTATAAATGTAAAAGTTAAATGTAAATCACACCAAAAATAATATTAATGGTGTTCAAGTTAAGGTTTGAATCTGAGTACTCGTTAAGTCTTTACTTAAGAAAGATTAGTTAATTTTTATAATTTTCTATTCCAATTTTGTTGTCAACTAGTTACNCGTTAAGTCTTTACTTAAGAAAGATTAGTTAATTTTTATAATTTTCTATTCCAATTTTGTTGTCAACTAGTTACAAGTGATCATCATTACTTTGTTGCTAAAAATCTCCAATAAACTACTACAATGTTACTAATAAAATTATAAGGAAGACAAATCGGCGTTTTATGTGATAGTTTTACGTAGTATGTATTTTTGGGTTGGTAACTTTTACATAGTTATTTAGTTATACTTTTTTGGTGAGTAGGTCATCACATCACATCACCAAACCAAACTCATTATTTCTGATTATATTTTTAAAATTCTTGTCAACGGAAATAGAAACGGTTGAGAGACTCACCTGGTTCCGTAGACTAACGGTTTATCCACACCTTGTGAATTTGTTCCAATTCTTTAGGTACTCTCACAGTGTCAAAATTAACCAGTAATTAATAATGTTTTCTTAATTTAAACAATAACAGATCCTTACATTATACTACATAAATATTTAACTTAAATCCACTCTAGTTTTTCTAAATTACAAATTATAAAAATGAAAAATAAGTAAATATTCGTTAAAATATTGAGTGCTGGTTTGAACACATTTCAAATTTTACAACTCGAAAGTATCACCCTTAGAATTTACTTTTAATTAAATTTAGAGAAATAATGTAANCGTTAAGTCTTTACTTAAGAAAGATTAGTTAATTTTTATAATTTTCTATTCCAATTTTGTTGTCAACTAGTTACTAGTGATCATCATTACTTTGTTGCTAAAAATGTCCAATAAACTACTACAATGTTACTAATAAAATTATAAGGAAGACAAATCGGCGTTTTATGTGATAGTTTTACNGTCCAATAAACTACTACAATGTTACTAATAAAATTATAAGGAAGACAAATCGGCGTTTTATGTGATAGTTTTACGTAGTATGTATTTTTGGGTTGGTAACTTTTACATAGTTATTTAGTTATACTTTTTTGGTGAGTAGGTCATCACATCACATCACCAAACCAAACTCATTATTTCTGATTATATTTTTAAAATTCTTGTCAACGGAAATAGAAACGGTTGAGAGACTCACCTGGTTCCGTAGACTAACGGTTTATCCACACCTTGTGAATTTGTTCCAATTCTTTAGGTACTCTCACAGTGTCAAAATTAACCAGTAATTAANCTCTCACAGTGTCAAAATTAACCAGTAATTAATAATGTTTTCTTAATTTAAACAATAACAGATCCTTACATTATACTACATAAATATTTAACTTAAATCCACTCTGGTTTTTCTAAATTACAAATTATAAAAATGAAAAATAAGTAATATTCGTTAAAATATTGAGTGCTGGTTTGAACCCATTTCAAATTTTACAACTCGAAAGTATCACCCTTAGAATTTACTTTTAATTAAATTTAGAGAAATAATGTAANACATTTCAAATTTTACAACTCGAAAGTATCACCCTTAGAATTTACTTTTAATTAAATTTAGAGAAATAATGTAAGATTATGATTTAGGATGGAATTGATGATCTTCAGACAAGGCACCACCACTACAACTGTCTAGGATTTAAGTTTTTAACTTATTAGACACACATTAAAAAAAAAANTCAGACAAGGCACCACCACTACAACTGTCTAGGATTTAAGTTTTTAACTTATTAGACACACATTAAAAAAAAAAGGTCAGAGGTGAAATTTGGAAGTAGGTTAATAAGTCCTTCGCAAATAAAAACTTTAAATGAGAGTTCCGATTCCGGATCTCACTATCAACTTTCTAAAAATGGGTGAAAGTATTATTATGTAGGCTTATTAAAGACTGACGCAGTTTCTAAAAGTTACTTTTTAGATGATAGGACGAGAAAAGTCAATAATCGACTGCAAAAATTAAACAAAATACATCCTAATCAGTTGTTGGTTCAATCGTTTTTTATCACCAAATGAAGATTAAAATGAGAGAACTTGTCGTCAACAGAAGAGTTGAACAGTAGTACAGTATTGAGACAGTATTTGATTAAATTCAGCTCACAAGAATCGCAATATCCACAATGAATCAGAAGGCACTACTAGTTACACGAGTTAACTTACAACTTCCGTCAACGTTTATCATTAAATCAGACTCAACAGGAGTAAAAATGTTGACTATAAGGATGTGACGCCACGATAGTTTTTCTAATTTACCAACCTCCTTCCTCTTATTGTAATATCTTTCTTTTTTTTTTTGCAATATTGCGAATCTTCGGGGTGGTTGAAGTAGAAATGTTGAGTCGAGCACATCGGGGATGAAAAATATGAAGAAAAGTTGATGCAGAGTGAGTTATGTAACCAACTCTCCCACCATATGATCTTGTTTATATTCTACTGCTGCTGGACTTATGAGGAATTTTGGTAACTCATGGATTCTTCTTTACTTATGAGACTAACTCCAATTTTCTCAGTTTTTACCCTTGGTTCCTAACGAAATTCCGCGCTTGCCTGGACACTTAAATTCTTCAAAATGTTCTTTAGTGTTAGTACTGGGGAATTTCGGTGATTTGGTACTTCATCTTCTCCCCCTCTACATCACCACCACCACCACCAACACTTTCTATTGTTCAAACGCACTGCCCCCAAAATATACCCTTCTCAACAATTCAATGTAAAATGAAGTGTTTATACTATAAAATCTTCCACACAGGTAACAACTTCACCTTGTCCGTTAAACCTGAGCCTTAAGATCCAAAAAAAAACAAAAAACAAAAAAAAACAGGTCTTTTCCAAGGTGAATGATTCTTGTAGTGTAAAGATGAAGTTCTTTCTCAATGAAAACGAAGGCAAGAATATTGGGTTACGGTATGGATACAGGCGAAGCAGTAAGCAGTTGAATTATATAGGTAACAAGGGTATGGGGTACGACGACAACGTAAGATCTAAGGATATATTTAACAATGGAAGGAAATGTGTATAACACAGGGACAATGGTGGATCATTTAAAAGTTAAATGTTACGATACAGAGAGTCACAAGATGACACAACTTATGACGTATTATTTTTTAGTTGAAGTTAATTTTTGGTGACAGTAAATTGACATGAGTTCTTCTCAAACGTCAATAATTTTAATTACAACGGTTAGTAAATCAAAAAAATTTTTAAATCATCGTACTCATGTACAAAGTACAACCATGACTTTATCTACAATACGTATTAAGATTAATAATCAGGAAATTATATTAATCGGTACCCATATTCTCGTTGCACGGAACGGAAGTAACACGAGTACGAGATCGGACTGCACAATTCAAGGAATTAATAATTATTATTATTATTGTTGAAGGTAAACAGTGGAAGACTTACCACTTTGTGATTTTATTCAAAATCAACAAAGTATNAATTATTATTATTGTTGAAGGTAAACAGTGGAAGACTTACCACTTTGTGATTTTATTCAAAATCAACAAAGTATTCCTGAATCCATGGGTGCCTTGAATTAATTAACTAACAAAATTTTTTAATCCACCATTTTTTAACTCCAATTTCGTCTATAAAAATATTTGAAAGTGAACAACTTTTACTAAACTGTGACAGTAGTCGGCGGGTTTCTGCCAGTTGGGACAAAATTCAAAATCAAATTAATTGGAAATTTCATTTGTCGGTTATACTAAAAACTAATAACCAAACCACAGAAATCCTAAACATATTTTGGCATCAAAAATCTAATTTTAAAACCTGAAGTTGGGAGATTTTATTTTTAAGTTGGGTTTAGTATGACACATGACTCTGACTCATGGATTTCCTAAATGATTTTGACTCTGGCTAGAGTTCGCTCCAAAAAAAAAGTTATAAATCAGAATCAGGGTAGGAGTAAAGCACCGTGCGCTGATTGTAATCAACCTAATGTATCAACCTTATGTATCAGCCCATTGCATTAGTATTAAAATTTTTTGTTAGGTTGTTAGGGTAGGTTAATTTGTTATGAGGGAATGGGTTGATACATAGGGCTGATACATTGAGCTGATTATAATCATCGGACGGTGTTTTACTTTGACCCAGAATCAGTCCATGGCTCTGGGGCAAGTAATATTTTTGAGCCATCCCTCATGAACATGTTCATAATATATGAGGAATTTTGATGTAGTGAATATGACTCAATTCAATGGTTTACTTATTTTCCCAATTAAAACCCTTATTTTTTGTTTTTAATTGACCATAAAAATCTACTAAATCCAACTAGCTAGAAATAATGTAAACTTTAGTTTAGTTTTCGTTTTAGTAAGTTAGTTGTTGAAGGTTGTGAATGCCCATACTGATTGTGGTGGTCTTCTAGTTTGGTGTGGTATTTCGTAATTTTCAATTTGGGATTTCAAAAATATTTAATTGATTAAATAATTAAAAGGTAAGAAAAAGTAATAAACAAAAATGATTGAGTTGAATTTATACAAAATTAAACCCACTTTTGTATGTTCAATTATTTCAGTCACTCAGCACTAAGAATTAGGATTCAATAAATTCATCAAATCTTTATTCGTAAGTATATGGCTTAGTTTAAAAGTCAGAAATTATATTTTTTAGTCAAGAAAATTTAGATCTATTATCCATATGTAGTCTTAGAGTAATATTGATTTTAGTAGGTTAATTTTTTGTTGATTATAATCTGCCAATATTAAGCCATCTCATACTTANAAATCTTTATTCGTAAGTATATGGCTTAGTTTAAAAGTCAGAAATTATATTTTTTAGTCAAGAAAATTTAGATCTTATTATCCATATGTAGTCTTAGGGTAGTATTGATTTTAGTAGGTTAATTTTTTGTTGATTATAATCTGCCAATATTAAGCCATCTCATACTTCAGATTGTTATTGTTATTGAATTTATTGTTGTTTTAGTGAGTACGGACAAGTGAAGAAGGAATTTACATATTGTACATTCCCAATCAGAAATGGAAAGCGACCGGTCCTTATTGATACTTTATTCAAATTTTTGGCATAAATTATTTGATAGACCCTGAGAGTGTCATGATTTCTCCGAATACTGACTTCCTGGACGCTGCATTTCACCTCGCTAAAGAAGCTCTCGACTCAAACGAAGCTCCAATTGGTTGTGTATTCGTACTCGACGACATTGTCATTGCTGGTGGGCGGAACCGTGTAAACGAAACCAAAAACCCAAGACTTCATGCCGAAATTGTGGCAATAGATGAAGTTTATCTTTGGGCTAGAGTAAATCATCACTCTCCAACAGAAATATTTTCAAAATGTCATTTATACGTCACAGTCGAACCGTGTGTGATGTGTGCTTCAGCACTAGAACAACTCCATGTTCCAGTGATTTTTTATGGATGTGAAAATAGCCGATTTGGTGGATGTAACTCAATTCTCAACGTCTTCGAGTTAGCTAATGCATTCGTACCTACAATCCAGAATCAGTGTCGAGCGGGAGAAGCGATAGAATTACTAAAAACTTTCTATAAAGCAGAAAATCCGAATGCACCAAACCCGAAATTAAAAATTTCCAAATCAAAATTGAAGTGACAGTGAAAGTGCTGAGCACAATAAAATTTATAATAAAAATATAACAAAATGGCGAGTCAAAACGAACTGAAGCAGAAGAGTTCATCAGATTTTTCAGAGGATGAAAGCATTGGTCAGTATGTCCATGATCAGGCAGACTTTCTGAGCAACTTGAAGCAATTTCTTCTCGTACAACAAATCGCCTTGAGACAAAATATTGAAAGTGTGAGGACAAAAGTAGACAAAATAGGAACCTGTCGAAAACTTGAATCTGAGAATTTTCATTCAGCTGAAAGTGAAAGTCATCCATCCAGATCCAATGATCCCGAAGTAAAACCTTCTACGACTACCACATCCCAAAAACAAAAGAGTAAGCGGATTCTAATTCCAAATAATTCTATAACAAAAATAGTAAAAACTTTCTAATTTTTTGCAATTTTAGAAGATGAGATTCAAATATGTCCAGTGTGTGGTATGGAATTTGAAATTAGTGATGCCAAGAACTCCCTAGAAGCACACGTAGCTGGCCATTGGTGCTCTTCATCGGAAACCGAGTGACGTATGAACTAACTCGATTGCCAATGAAACAAACAATTATTGAATGATATCTATTTAGTTATCGACTATCTTAAATCAAAATTTGTAAATTAGCTTATGCGAAATAAATAGAAAATGTAGGAGTATTATTCTAACCGAGATTAGGCTTCGTAGTTACAACAGTTTTGGTGTCAGGATCCGGTTCTGCCGTTGTCTTCTGGAGCAAATTACTAGAGAACCAGACGGGTCGTGTCTTTGGGACTTCCACAATCATTCGATTCAAGACCTTGGATTTGTCAAGGAGATCCTTTTCGTTCTCATACAGGATAATTACTCCCTTGTCTTCAGGATTCTCACCAATATCTGTCTCTATCTTATTACGGATCTCTTCCGTTTCTGCCTTCACTCTCTCGTAACAATTCCCTGTAATCAAGATAATATCAATGGATATGTTTTCCCAGAGGTGTATTGCGAAAGAGTAAATTCGGAATAAATCAGATTCTTATTGCCAAATTTTTGAAAATGTCGAAAAGATATTTTTGAAAAAAAAAAATCACTTTCAATGAATTAATTAAATCTTACTGCATAAGTGCTTGGCTTCATAGTGATGTCCACATGTCTCANCTCTTCCGTTTCTGCCTTCACTCTCTCGTAACAATTCCCTGTAATCAAGATAATATCAATGGATATGTTTTCCCAGAGGTGTATTGCGAAAGAGTAAATTCGGAATAAATCAGATTCTTATTGCCAAATTTTTGAAAATGTCGAAAAGATATTTTTGAAAAAAAAAATCACTTTCAATGAATTAATTAAATCTTACTGCATAAGTGTTTGGCTTCATAGTGATGTCCACATGTCTCACAAATCCGGATGTTGTATTTTGGAATTAGCATTTTCCAATGCCAGTTCTCTGCCCCCATTTTAACGCACCATCGTTTCTCCAGTGACTTTCGACGCTTTGGAACTCCCCAAAGAAACCCTTCGGATTTCTTGTCTTCTTCGACTTCTTCTTGAATTGTTGGAATTCCATCCAGAATAGCAGGTTCTGAAAAAAAAAAGTTTTATTAGGAGACTTCAGCCTTCATCAGACGGTGCTTTACTTCGGCCTTGAAATGTAAACTTACGAAAACCAGGNTCGGATTTCTTGTCTTCTTCGACTTCTTCTTGAATTGTTGGAATTCCATCCAGAATAGCAGGTTCTGAAAAAAAAGTTTTATTAGGAGACTTCAGCCTTCATCAGACGGTGCTTTACTTCGGCCTTGAAATGTAAACTTACGAAAACCAGGATGGAACGGTTCTAGCCGGAAACGTAATAAAAATCTTACAAACTCAGTCTGTTTCGTATGCCATAGCTCCAAAAAGTGCTTGTACCGGTACATCGACATCCTTCTACAAAATTTAGTGAACTAAATTAACGATGAAAGACAAAAATAATTATTTATTACCGAAAATTAAGATAACCAACACTTTACAACTATTACCCAAACCCTAACCCCGTAAACTTCAGTTTGGAAACACCACTCACTCGCCGAATTTTCACAACTGATGCTTAATTCTCATGGATGTTGGAGTGTCTATTTAAATTTTGCAAAGATTTTTTTTTGTTTCATCTAAAAATCCTACTTTTTCTACTTTACAAAAAATCAAATACCGTCTTGGAATAATAGAACAAAATTTTTTTTATGATTTTGGAAATTTTAAATATTCCAAAATTAATATAACTTCGTCTAATAGCATTTATGTTTTTAAAACCAAAGTCATAATGATATATTTTTTTATGTATTTGTACGTTTTATGTCATTAATTTTCTAATTTGTAATAATTTAGACTACTGTAAGTTACAATTATTATGTTACAGTATGTAACATAATTTGAAGCTTTAACTAAAAATAGCTAAAAAATATTTCACTAGCTTTTAAAAGTAGTATAGTTTGAAAAAAGAAATTTTTTTTTTCTCCTTCTTGTATCCATTTTTGTATCTTTTATTCCATTTTTTGTCAATCAATTATATTCAAAATTTTACTGAAGAGGTTTCCGTCGTTGAAATTCTGTTTTTTTTTTCTAAATAACGTTTCTACTAGTGCTAAACATGAAACTTCGATAGATTAAACTAAAAGAATTAAAAGCGTATTTCGTAATACGAATTGGGCTCGGGTTGTTGGTAATGGTACAAGTAGGTTGTCCCGTTCCTAGTAAATAATTTTTACAAAGCAGTGCAGTGTTGTTGTGGTGTGAAACTTAATCCTCAAAATGTGTAAGGAAAATTTTAATTAAACGGCAGTGAATTTAGCGCGTTTTTTTTTGTTTGTAAAACTGTCGATAGCCGACAAACATTTCTGTACCATTTTCAATAAATTAAATTCTCAAGATTCATACCAATTTTAAGGAATTTGGTATGAATTTTGAGGATATCTGGAGAATGAATCAAAATTAGCAATATAATGGAAACTGTTTATATAAATTTATCCTTTTTTTGAGATTCATTTTAAATTTTAATATGAATTTTATGCATTAGATTGTTCAATTCTAATTTGATTAAATAAAATAATTCAATCAAAACTCTGAAGTATTAAATTCTTTAATCCATTCTTACTATTACAAAATTTTAATTTCATTCTTTTACATATTTAATTAGTACACATTAGTACTCATTCTTGACTATCTCACTCGTAATCTTGAGTATTCGGAATGACAATATACTAAAAATCAAAAACTAATTATTTTTTTAATTATACCCCGAAAACTTATTTTTAACTTATTGCTCGCTGTTAGCCATAGAGTGAAGAAAGTTTCTATAAAAAAACAATTTGATAAATAATGGGAATGTTATCATAATTTATAGAATTTATGAAGTTTCCAAAATTTACATTAAATAATGAATATAATTGATTTGAATCGAGAATTCTGTCGGCTGTCGGCTATTTGATTGTCGAACAAGTTGAAAGTTGTCATTTGAGGTTTGCATGTCACCGTCGTCGTCGCCACAGCGCACGCCGCGCCCGCTCACTCGCTCCAAACAAAAAAGAAAAGACATCAAAAGGGATTAGTGTAAGATACTTTTTATTCCATTTTTTTTCGTAGTTTATCAATCATTTCATTGTTAATCAATAGGTTCTGCAAAAAAGTCAAACGAAGTAGCAAAGCAACCGGACATTACCATTGTTATCTAGAAGGTTTCAATTCAAAGTTTACAACTGTTGCTTCAGTACTTGATCGCCTGTATAAATACTGCGAGACAGTTTAGTAGCGGCGATAATCTTTCTATTGTCATAATGGTTCTGGGACAGCAGCCAGGGGATGGAGACATGGTACCGAATCCGGGTGTTACGCAACCGCAATATACATTTGGTAATATTTAATTCTCATACTTTATAAACATTAGTCGAGTTTATTTATAATTTTTTATAGGTCGTGGTCGAGGAAGGGGTCGCAAGCCACAGAATGTAGGTCATGTGTCACCAGCACCAGTCTTACAAGAACCTCCGAAAAGTCCACTGATGAATAGAAATTCAGAAGAGGCTGGGAATAATAACCAAATTCTTATGAATGGAGTAGTGGAACGTAAAGAGAATGAACATTTGGGTAAATTAAAATCAAACGGCTACATATCGTGTTCGTGACTTAAATTATTTTAGTTTTTGTTCTATTGGTCAATAAGACTGTCTTGCAGCGACGAGTGAGGATCAGGAAAGATTTAAATTTGATCCAACATTCTTACTGACTAAATTCAAGATGGATTTGGAGGAAATGGAGTTGTCTCATATGAGACCGCAAGAGAACTATCAAACTCTTGTCAAACTTACTCCCGTAACCTCAGACCCACGATGTGAGTTACTTCTATAGATTATTGTGATTTTTATTGTAAATTCAGTCTAACCAATATCTCTCCCAGCTCATCATCTTCCTGATTTGGCTGAAGAAAAAAATATTACGCAAAATAATTTTGTTACTCAATACTCAAGTTCCAGACCGTTCACTTTAGAATGGCTGTATATGAGTTCACAACAAAAACAACTCTTTGATAAAGTAAGCCTGATAATACAATTGAAAATTTCTTCAATCCTGATAGAAAATTTGGGAATTTTATGGTGTTATATGACCTAACTGTATAAAACTTTACTGGTTTATTTGAACACATGCATCTTTTTTCTGAATTTAACACTAAAAATTTGTGTTTTTGGTGTTTTAACAATATCTACAGTTTCCATTAGCTGAACGGATCATGGTTCTTGTGCGAGAGAATTCAAGAACAGTATATGAAACGTTGATCATCGAATCTTTGAATGATGTCCTTCGAATTACATCGTTTGATCTCATCGAATACAAGGGAATGTTTTATAACCCTCGGCAGGCAATGCCGTGCGTTGCACTTGGAATTGAAATTTGGCCAGGTTTCAATTTCCAGTTGGAGACAGCAGCGGTCATTGAGGATGGTTTTACTGTGGTTAGACTGGACGTTTGCTTTGGGATCTTCGGAACAAAGACAGTCCTAGAACTCATTAGAGAAAGATGCCTTGCTACATGTAGTCGCATTGACGAAGAGGTAAGTTCAGATTTCCACCTTTCATCTGAATCATAGTTCTAATCTCGTTTCCTTTTAGTTTGAGGATTTATTGATTGGGGAAACAATTTTTGAAATCCTAAGTGGTAATATTTTGGTAGTTGAGAAGATCTTTTTCAACAAAAATCCATCCTTTGCGTACAAACATCCTTTCTTTTGCGAGAAAGTACGTCCTCTTCATCTTGAATACAAGAAACTATTCAATGTTGACGTTGATCGTGACCAGCCAATTATTCTTGCTGTTCTGCGTGAAAAGAACTCGAAACGGACTCCTGTTGATGTAAATTACTCTCAATACGTTCTGCCAGAATTCTGCTACATCGTGGGTCCAAATAAGATGCTAATCAATACACCAACTTTCAAAGAGAATGAGAAACTCCTCGTTGATCAACTCTACCAAAACTCATTTCCCATTTGTCAATCTTTCTTGAACCGTATCCTTTCTACGACTCAGGTAACGTTAAATTTTTATTTCCCAGAGTCATAAAGCCATTATTACAGTCTACATTGAACATTGGTTATAACAGTGAAAGTCCGATGAAACTAAAGATACATCTAAAATTAAAAAAAAACTTAATGAATTCGTCTTTCTCATGATTTAATTATTTCTATAGGTTGAAGCAGCATTGGTCAAGGCCTACGTAAGATACGGTAAACAAGAGATTCAAGAACGTGGGAGAAAATCCATAATCAAGCCTAATGTTATTGGTTGAAAGGAGACATCAGTAGGTGGTTTTCATGATTGTAAAATTTTCTACAAGTAAGAAATTAAGTAAAAATTAAAAAAGAAAATCGTGAGCATCGCCTACTGATGTATCTTCGAGAGTAAACCTCAACTTCCATTGTGATCGTGAAGTTGTTGAACAGAACTGTGCTCAAAGTAAGAAAGCATATTTGAATTTTTATTACTTGTTTAATTTAAACTAAACCCAACAATATTATAATTGAACTAGTTGCTAGTGTAGTTGATATTTTAAAGAGTAAAATTTGTTGTAGAAATGAAAAAAAAAATATTAATACTTTATAGCTAAGTTGGACTTCTATAGGATTGTCTTATACAAAGTTACAATGTAACTTACAGAAAGTCTGATCAGACTTCTAACTTTTAACAGCATATTTCAGAAAACTACCATAACTTTAGAATAGTTGGATATTTTACTGAAATACTAAGCTAGATTCATTTGAAATACGTTTATTAAAAACATTTGGTTTGGGACTAGATTACTAGTTTGGTAACTAAACTAACCTTAGTAATCGAAACTGAATGAATCTTAGATTTTAGTGGCCCGTTGAATTAATGTTCTTGAATGTTCACTTATTAGACAGCTGACGAACTTTTGGAATTAATTTCATCAGATTCATTACTTCCATCAATTTCGAATGATTCCGCTTAACCACTTCCTAAAAAAAAAACATAAGTAAAATGGCTGTTAATATGCATCCGCAGCTTATTAATTGTTAGGCCTATCTATCCGACACCTCTCGAGTAGAAAGTAGATTTTAGGAAATCATCCAAGAGACAATTTAGTTAGAACAATGGACGTGACTACAGCAGACAAGTCTACTTTCCAACCCAATTGCGTTGGAAAGTAGATTTGTCTACTAACGGGTCGTTCTCGATAGTAGGTAACCTAAATTCTATGTCGAGTGATTTCTAAAATTTATTTTCTACTCAATATAAGCCCGATAATTGTCGGCTGTCAGGCCCATAGTCGCCGCCTTCTTGAAACTGAACTCAACAATTAGAGTAACGCTGGAAAAAATTCCAAATATCAGATGTTTACTTTCCCTAATAACTCAAAATCTAAAAGGTGTACAAAGATTTAAAGTTACATAATATATCCAGTGTTAGTGTAAGTTTTGATGGTTTAAGTTAATCTAAATCAAATTACCCATTTGATGATGTTCCCTTCCATAGCTTGACAAAGTCTCTGGATCTCTTCTTTGTACTTATTCTCTTGCCAGCTCAGGACCTCTTTCTTTTGTTGAGCAAGCAAACTCTCTTGGATAGCACGATGTCCTACGATGATATCAGGTTTGAGCTTAGAGAGTAAATTTCGTCTGTCGTACTTCTGGTACCATAATTTGATATTGTCACTGAGAAAGTGCATGCACGTAACGATCTTTACTTTGTGATATCCTACTGTAGAAGAAGTTAAAAAAAAATTAGCCTAATATTACTTAAATACAAGCGATCTATGTAAAGCCTAGATGTTCTTAAATACGATACGCTCTGACTCTGAACTTACTAAGCAAGTTCATTTTAGTTCAAACAATTGAATAAAAAAAAAAGAAAAAAAAACATTAAAATTAGGTTGGATTTAGGCAGAGGTTGCTGATAGTCTCTTTAAAGTCGAAAAAACCTTGGTAATTATGATGTCTTGGTAAGAAAAGCTTAGTGCGCGACCTTTAGGCTAAATGAAAACAAGCTTCAAAAAAGTTGAGCTTATAGGCTGCTGGTATGGCCAATGTACAAGGGCGACCTGTCTGTCATGTTTTAGAACAAATAAATTACATTCCTAAACTAAATTACAACTTACTCAAACTTTTGGCCAAAATCAACGTCTGCTCAGAAGCTTGAATAATGGCTGCAAATATTGTCTCACGACCAGTATGGGATAAAACCTGTACCCGATTCCTTATATGAAATAAAAATCAGATGTGAACATTAGTATCCTTTGTCTTTTGAAGTTTTGGTGGTAGACTGCAGAGATGGACTTACATAGGATGTGATGGACCGAACCAAATACCAAAACTGACAATATCTTGAAATTTACCGAAAGGAAGTTTCTCAGATATAATTGAACCGTGGATATAAATTTCAATGAAGTTATCACTGTCGTAGGTAAAGCCGGATGGTAATATTGGTTGAATTCGAGTCAAATGTCCAAGGACACGAGGTCGGACCCAACGACGATTTCGGTTAAAATCACGTCGTCGATTCATATGAGGGTTGTTGTAAATAGGACGGAATGGTTTATGTCTAAACATTTTTTACAAACACCTCCTCATGTACTAGAAAGAAAATAAAAATTAGATATCTCGTAAATGTAGAAAATGAAAAGGTAATAACTAGTAGTGACGTTGAAATGACATGACCATGACCATGACTCTCACCTTTGAAACGTCGAAACTAAAATTGAGCCGAATAGCTGCGATAGACGAAATTAGTCCAAAAAAAACATTGACTCTGGGCTGCTGGTTTGAAGTTGAACCTTGAAAGAATAAAATTAGTTTGAGGAATAAAATAAAATAAAATAAAATATTTTGACAAAATAAATACAACCTTTACCTTCAAGGAATGAAAAAATAAAAGAAAGCTTAGACATCCAGTAAATTCTTGGAATACTCAACTCTCTCAACCATCAAGGTTCTGGTGTCAATGACCCGAAATTTTATTTCAGTTTTCTTACTTTCTTCAGTGTTGGCCGAAACCTTGCCCACTCCACTCCTCCCCCTCCCCCTCCTCCTTCATTAAATAATTATAAAAATATCACTTCCAATCTTCGGAGTAAGTAGAAGTGCTCAGTCAATCTTTTGACATCCAGAAGGTAGGTGAGATTAAAAGAATTCCCAAGGATTTATTTTCCAAAGAATTAAAACAGAATCAAAAAATCAGACTCTTATTGCGGATATTCCAGTCCAAAAACTCGGAAATACACGAAATGTATTACAAAAATGATTACTAAATCACTAAACCTAAAACTAAAACCTTAAAATAAAACTAAAACCCTAAAACTAAAACTAAAACTAAAACCCTAAAACTAAAACTAAAACTAAAACTAAAACCCTAAAACTAAAACTAAAACTAAAACTAAAGAACTTTATACCAGATATGTATATCTAAGGGTATTTCTCAACAATGAGTTTCAAGGTTTTAGGAAAAGTATTCTAAGAAGTCCTCCTATGTTTCCGAGTGCTCACGCTGGGTTACGTGTAGAATCAAAATCTTTTAACTTTGTTAAGTTTAAAAACCTAATAATTTTTTACCTTGATGCTTTCACCGTATTAGGTTTAGCCAGAGTCTATGACAATTGGTCACCTTGTTTCATCCATTTAGGATTTATTCCTCTAGTTCAGCTCGAGTTGAGCTAAGAGTGTAAAGTCACACCTTTTTTATGTGATACCAAGAGGTAACGTTAGACCGATGGGCTTCCGAGGTTTCGTGATTTTGTCCGTAAACGCTTTTGCTTCCATTTCCTATGTTTACTCAATTTTAATACTGACAAATCAATTTTTTTTTTAAGTTTTATTGGGACTCAAAGTTATCTCCTTAAGGTTAACATTACAGCGTAACCGAACATCCATGGCTATCTGTGTGACTTTTCTATCACATTCGAAATTAAGTTACAAGGACTGGTAGACAACTACATTTCTTTCCATTTTATAAGGGAGGGTTTCAATGAAATTGGCCAACACTACTAAAAAAATTTTTATTAAAATTTTAAAATCAGTCGAAATCCATCCCACAAATTGGAACAAGAAAATCTCTACATTTGTTAGAGCTTGTTACATATAGATGGGGTGGAGGGGCCTCGTTCTTATTAAATACACGCTTCCATTTAAAANCATCCCACAAATTGGAACAAGAAAATCTCTACATTTGTTAGAGCTTGTTACATATAGATGGGGTGGAGGGGCCTCGTTCTTACTAAATACACGCATTATTCATGATCAAACTCTTAAGAATTTTTAAAAACTCCATTTTAAAAAAAAAAAAAAAAAAAAAAAATTTCTAAATTTTGGTTTACAATATTTAATTTGTTTGACTAGAGTCAAAATAAAAAATTTCTATCCGAAATCGGATGCGAAACTCTTGGAAAACTAACTTTAANCATTATTCATGATCAAACTCTTAAGAATTTTTAAAAACTCCATTTTGAAAAAAAAAAAAAAAAAAAAAAATTTCTAAATTTTGGTTTACAATATTTAATTTGTTTGACTAGAGTCAAAATAAAAAATTTCTATCCGAAATCGGATACGAAACTCTTGGAAAACTAACTTTCAAAAACCACGGGAATAATTAAACTTAAAGAAATGAGTAAATAACTAGTATAAAGTAAAACTGTCTGATATGGACGAGGAGACGAAAATTTTTAGTAAAACATTTCCTGATTGTTTCCAACTATAAGACTTATTTAGATTACGTAGGTTTCATTTATTCCATTTTCATTAAGGTTGAATTGTCCTTGATTTATGTTGTGGAAATTGCATGATCTTGATGTAGTGTTTGATTTTTAACATGTTTGATATCAATTATTGACTTTAAAGGTCAACGTTCTGTTTGTATGTGGAGTAAGTTTTGTAATCAGTATTTAATTTTTTGTTGGCTTCGGAATGCATCTGCAATGTCTCTAGAGGGTTTTGCATTACGAATTCGTTCATTGTATGTCTAAAGTAAAGAATTGATTTCAGTAAATAATACAAGAGAACCAAGGGGTTGGTCTTGATAGACAAAAAAAAAATTTCAAGTATTGTTGTATTAGGATATTGTTGGAAATTCAAATACTTACATAATTGTCTTGTTCAATTTTCTTCGCTTGGACAATCCGCAAAATTGCTCCAGGTGGTAAAAAGTTTTTCGGACGTTGTTTTGTAAAGTTTGAGTTTGTTGAACTACCGAAGCATTTTGTTCGAAGTTGAATTTTTACAATGTCAAGGTTAGAACGAAGGGCTGAAGTCTTGATTCCCTTTGAATCTGACGTGGAAATGGATTTCTAAAAATAATCAACATTAGTACCAAAAAAATTTTTTTTTTAAATTAGTTATTATTTGTTTACTGGAGTGCTTGAGTCACTAGCAAGAGGAATAATTTGCAACTTAAAATTTTAATTTTTTTTTTGACAAATTTTCGAAAAATTAAAAAAAAAAAAAAAATGAAATATTCAATTACTGAAAAGTGATTGAATGTTGTAAACCTCTTCTTCTCATTTCCTCCATTTTGATTACCTTTGGAAATTTTTCATATATATCCCTGTTAGTACTCATTACTTGATTGGATTTTGATTTTCCAGCCAGTACAGTTATGATTGGTACATCAAACTGAATAAATGGTTTTCGATGAACTACATACGTCCCCGGACGTATGACAAAACCAGATTTTGAAATTTGAGTATCTTCATCATTGTAGTAATTAAATTTTAATTGACTTTTGGATGGTGTAATTGAGCGAGTTTCACCACGTAATGTAAGATTCGTTCGAATCTGATCCAGAATTGACTCTTCGGACATGTGTTTTGAATTATTTACTACGATTGGTTGAAACTTGGGAGACTCTAGAGTCTCTTCAGAGTGTATTGACTTCAGAATGCTTATTGGTTCTGATAATTCCTCTTCTACAATTTTCCGATTCGTGATAGACTCTTTTAAAATATTTGAATTTCGATAGCGACGGACCGTTCTCGAATGTCTTCCATTTGAAAGTTTTCGAGGATGAAACAACTCTTCCGAGTAGCGTCTCGATTTTCCAGTATTTGAGCCTGTAACTGAATAAAAAAAAAATCTTAAAAAATAATTATTTTTTTTTATAATTTCTTAAAAATTTTTATAAATATTCTTTGTAATAATGTAAATTTTGGGTACCAATTTCTGTAGAACTGACTCGCTCATCCGACGTGTCCGGAGTAGGAAGAAACCTTTCGTACTGTTTTGATTCCTCAGCTATTCTGATTGGTTCGGAGTTCCACCCAAAGGATTGGTTTCGACGTCCATTCATTTTCTCTTTAGCGTTGTACCTTCCTCTACTAGTAACTCGGATTGGTTCATCTGACAAAAACTTCCTATCAACTAGGGGTTCTTTAGAGTATCTGTATAATTGAGTGTGGATTGGCTCTTGTCGATTTTCCATGACGTCCCGATATGTTTCTGGAATTTTTGACTTTGGACTTACAGGACGTATGAGATCCATTTCATCAGACTCTGTAATATCACTGCTATAGTCGGAGTCATCTGTCGCTTCATCTGATTCTTCTGACTCTTGAATACCACAATTATTCCATTTTGGTTTTCCTTGAGAATAGCCACCTTTTGGACTAGTTGGACGACATAATTTATGTGTCATTCCATTTACTCGATCATGATTCATTTCTCGACTCGATAATCGATATATATTGTTCATTTTCTGTTTCCGCATACAGTGTCGTGGAGTCAACAGAGTTTGACGTGGGTCTACAGAAGTCATATTGTATTGACATAATAAATACCTTATATTATGTTAACAATATTACAAAAAATAAAATATGTCTATTCCTTACGACTGGAGAGTATTTTTGAATTAGAATCTTGTGGTTGCTCAACCACATAAAGAGGCATTTGTTGATTTCTTGGACTGAAGTAAACCATATTTTTCTGAGTTCCTTGACGAGAACGAATAAATTTTCGAGTCAGTGGTCTTCGTATATATCCTGAGTGACTGTTAGATGGAAAAGTCGGTGTGGATTGATTTGCTTTGATCCAGCGTCGTTTCCGCTCAGGCGTTTGAGGTATCTTCGCTTGTAGTTTCTTGTATGGTGAGACCACGGGACAGTATGAGTCCTTGGAGATCTCTATGATTTGAATTTTATCTAAGATAATTGGTCCTTGGCGACTTCGAAGTGTATCTCGACGAGTGAGAGTTCGTCGTTGGATTCCAGGCACTGGTGTTACCGAACGCCCAGGAATTTGATTGGTTGTCTTCCGCTCTTGGCGGAGAGCTTTAAATCCAACGCGTTCCGTCCTATTAATATTTTTATTCTCTCCACGACTGTGAATGACATCACATCGTCTACCAACTGGAAGTTTAAATTAAGTATCCAATTAAATTCATTCCTTCTAATAATGTTTTTATATAACATAAAGTATTATAAGTCATTTGTTAATACTAATTTTGAACTGACCTTGACTTCTATCATACTTCGTTACTTCGTCACAGCGCCAATTCTCAGCGGCGTTTGATAGGATGTTTTTAGGATTCCGTGAGTAATATGTTCTAGTCGGGAGTGGTTCGGGAACTTCTGGATCAAGTTCGGAAGAAGAATTTGGTGACGTCGGTGGAGAGTCTCGCCATGGTGGACGTTCACTTATATCTAACAACTTCTTCTTTCGTTGACATTGAGATACGGTACAGGTCACAAGAACCATTCTTATCTTGTCTTGTTCCTACAATTCAGAATCTCCGATTGATTTACAGCTCTTAAATATCCTGTTGAAAATCAACAAAAAAAAAANTTGTTCCTACAATTCAGAATCTCCGATTGATTTACAGCTCTTAAATATCCTGTTGAAAATCAACAAAAAAAAAATTTTTTTTTAGTCAGTCACAACTCACACCAGAAGTTGACCAGATAGGTTTGACCTTCCGTGGTNAAAAAAAAAAATTTTTTTTTAGTCAGTCACAACTCACACCAGAAGTTGACCAGATAGGTTTGACCTTCCGTGGTAATGAAATATTATAACAAAACTACTGAAACATTGCTCCGTAATCCGGAATGTTTAAAATCAGAATTCAATTTTTACTTATACCTCGGACAAATGTTTGAAATCATAATTACTAAATACTATGTATTAGTAAAGTACCGTGTCCTGAGTTTCTCAGAAACAAATAAACTCAACACCACCTTAATTCTTGAACATGCACTTGCGCAGTTACTTCCACTGAGTAACCTAAATGAGAAATTACTCCGTTAATAATAAATTANAAATGAGAAATTACTCCGTTAATAATAAATTAAGCAATTACTAACGGAATAAAAGTAATAATAATTCGAAGTTTTGTTGCTTCAATAACATGTACAAAAAAAAAATTAATTCGGAAGTTTGGTGTTTTGCGTAGTTGGAACAAATATGACTTGTTAGCATGTATTGACTGTTTCCATAGCAATATCGGATGNAAGCAATTACTAACGGAATAAAAGTAATAATAATTCGAAGTTTTGTTGCTTCAATAACATGTACAAAAAAAAAAAAATTAATTCGGAAGGTTGGTGTTTTGCGTAGTTGGAACAAATATGACTTGTTAGCATGTATTGACTGTTTCCATAGCAATATCGGATGGAAAGAGTGACCACTTTCCCCAGACTCCACATTTTCAGTCATTAGATCCCTAAAATTTTTGATACTCCAGTAAATTCAGCCACACCCTGTAATTCTCAGCAAGAATAAGTAATACAAATGTAAGGGAATTAGCGCGTTCTACATGACCTTTCCGTTCAAATAAGAAGACGAAATTTTTGAGAAATCATTTTGTCGAAAATCAAAAATTGATTGTAAATAAGTCATAGTTTTTCACATATTATGAACTGCTCAACCTCCTGAAAATCGTTACTACTAAAGTATTGTTAACTTTTTTTTTAGGGTTAAACAGTGCGCCAGAAGTCTAATTTGTGAAAGTTTTAAAAACTCTAGTGCCGGATTGTCACCTTCTTATTTGAACACACTGTATAATAAGACAAGCAGAAAACTTAAGTCAAATGATTCAATTCATTTGACTAATAGCTAGAATATAATTTTGTAAAGTGAAAATATTAGAAAGCATTCGCATAATGTTCGCTTTATACCAGGGATTATACGGTAATTATTGGATCCATCGTGTTTATTAAGTTTCAATCAGAATGAACTTGACACATGATTTATCAATAGCAGCGTCCATTTTTACGAACTCTGATTTTCAAAATTCGAGCGAGAAAACTCTAACGAAAAATCTCTCCTCTGATTTTGTACATTTCTTTNACTCTAGTGCCGGATTGTCACCTTCTTATTTGAACACACTGTATAATAAGACAAGTAGAAAACTTAAGTCAAATGATTCAATTCATTTGACTAATAGCTAGAATATAATTTTGTAAAGTGAAAATATTAGAAAGCATTCGCATAATGTTCGCTTTATACCAGGGATTATACGGTAATTATTGGATCCATCGTGTTTATTAAGTTTCAATCAGAATGAACTTGACACATGATTTATCAATAGCAGCGTCCATTTTTACGAACTCTGATTTTCAAAATTCGAGCGAGAAAACTCTAACGAAAAATCTCTCCTCTGATTTTGTACATTTCTTTTTTTTTTTTTTTTTTTTTTTTTTGCTTAAATTTCAAACAGATATATCCCCTAAAATTCCTCTCCTTTAAACAAACTCAATTCAAACCAAATCATTGCACTAATTACGACTTCCTACAAAAACAAAAATCTTATACTATAAGTCTCTCAATTACATTTTAAAAATATTGCATCTTCCTCCTTTCCCTACGACATAGAAATGGAGCGCTCCCCTTGGTCCTTTGAGAACCAATGAGAAGAATGGGCCTATTCTCACACATTAACTACCCGCATAATACATCAGTTAACCATAATTTCCTAACTAATAAGTTAAGTTCCTAATACACTTAAAAGAATTACTCTGAACCAATTAATAATTTTAGGTCGTTATAACTTTTTTTTAACATCAAATCAAAGTCTTTCATTTCCCATTACGTTTATGGAAACTCGGTAGGTTAGAACATTCTTTTTAGAAGAAAAATTTAACTAACTGATGGTGCTGTGATTCTGTAATAGTGTAAGGAGAAAATGGCGGGAGGGTTTGAACAGAAGCAGACATTAGTGGTTGTTAATAAATTAAATAATTATTAGCTAGCATAATTTATCTATTTTTCACTTTCGTACGTCAGTTTCAGAATTGATTGGAATTGAACATAAATCACGTGGAGAGTCAGGATTTAGATTTACGAGTCCTAACATAGATTCTTAAAAAAGTAATCACTACTTCACTATCATTCTAAATGTAGAAAGGTCTCCGATGTCACTAACACAGAGGGGAAATACATAATTCATTTTGGGATGCCTCCAGTGACGATAGGGATCATAAAATGGCAAAAAAGTCAGCGGAGCTTCCATGGAAAGTCTTCGATTAAATTTAACAAAAACTTAGCCAATTGGGGGGTTACTGTACAACTTCCACATAGTTGGCAGGGTAGAGGCCTACGCGACCATTTTTCCTTCCTTTACACCAACCTTGTTCATCTTCATCTTCAAGTTTTTCAAATTGCTCCCCTAAAATCAAAAAAAAAAAAAAAAAAATAGAAAACATATTTATTGAAAAATATTTTGTAGTTTCTAACATTAGTTGATTTTTTTACCTTGTTTGAACGTCAACTCATCATCTTCTGCACCGTCGTAGTCGTAAAGTGCACGTACAGGAACTCCTGGCTCACCACGATCTACCAATGCCCCTTCACTATTTGAACCCTCTTCCCATTCTTCGTCTTCGAATGGATTCCGTTCCTTCCTGTTTGTCAAACAAGTTACAAAAATCAAATTACCAATATCCTCCAAAATACACAAGGACGTTTTATAATCAATATTTTAGCCTAAGAAATATAAATAATTAATTACTAAAACTTAATTACCCTGAGCCATTTCCATTCGGTCTAATTTCCTCTTCCTTTTTGTTAACTTTGGGGAGTGGTTTCATCATTTCATTATTTCCATTGACCTTTCGCATTGAATTTCCTTTAGATTCCACTGGACCTCCACCCTAATACAATAGGAAATCAAAAATCAAAAATCATAGGTACTATGTTCATCTTTATCTTTCTCCTGACAGTTACTGAAAACTCTACAGATCAAGTTTACTAGTAAATTAAAGACTAATAAAAAAAAAAGTACAAAGCAAAAGGACATGCTAGGCAAAAATTTTGAAATGATAAAGTGAGTAAAAATTTTATCTTACGGACGTGTCATCTAAAACAGATTTCTGTGTCAGGAGAGTGATCCCTCCTGTTGGGACACTCTCCTTTATCCTGCTCTTGGTTATGTCTCTAAACTCCTCAGAGTAATCCTGAGTCCACATCATTAACAAAATACAAAAGAACGGAAACCGAAAAAAAGAAATTTTAAAAAAAATCAAAATTAGCTATCCATGCAATTGATTAACGTGTTGGTTATTCATCCGTTAAATCATTTCTACTAATAAACAAACGTAAGGGATCTTCGAAAAGAAACTGAACACATAAACTTGAAGACTGTAAGTTTTGAATTGAAAAAAAACAAAGAAATAATTCTATTATGATGAACAAAACTGAAAAAAAAAAATAAATCTAAAACATTGTGCCGCCAAAAATTCAATGTTGCCAAAAAAATTAATTTTGATGAAAATTTTAAAGACACGAATGTATAATGAAAGGAAGATTGTAATTCAAATCCACATTTGAATTTTAAATTCATTCAAAATTATTTAAAATTTTGTTCAACGGACCTCGAATGAGGGCCAATTCATGGCCATGTTGACTCCATGATTATTTGACCACCATTTCAAATCTTTCAAATGATCCGCATTATTGATTGTATGATGAAACTCCTCATATATTTGCGGTAAACTGAAAATCAAAATAAGTTAATTACAAAAATTACATCTTAAGTTATTAAAACTCTCTCAAAGGATTGACTCACGAAGGTTTCTCTGAAATATTGATACACTTATGAATAGAGAACATGGCCTCTTTGAAGAAAGTGAGACGCTTAGCTTCCATCTCCTGACACTTGTCAAAAACTTCACGCATGTCTTCTATATACTTGGGATTATAACTCGTAATTTCTTGCAACGCTGCTTCATACTTTTCTCGACACTTCTGAACTTCTTCTTTACTCTTGTTCACACGGTCTTGCATCTTACGGAGCTACAATTCAAAAGAAAATTTGATTCCAAAACCATACATTTTCTCAATAAATATTTTATCCCATCAAAAAATTTATATATTAAGGCAATCAATTAAAAGACTAACTCAATAAATGCATCGTGCAGTTAATGGCTCTAGTTCAGCAGCATTCAGCAGCGTAAAAACATAAAAATGGAGAACGTACACATTGAAATTGCAAAACAAGACGCATGCATCATTGGACAACAAAATGACAAGAAAAAAAATTAAACAAATTTTTCTAAACAAACTTTAATTCGTCCAATTTAGAAAACAAATATTATTAACATTCCAGTTGATTTATTTAAATTATAAATTCTCTAAAATAATTGGTAATTCAGTTTCTTATTTTTATCAACAAATCCAAATAATTCTGGTAACATGGCGNAGTTTAATTCGTCCAATTTAGAAAACAAATATTATTAACATTCCAGTTGATTTATTTAAATTATAATCCGTTAAACAATATAACCTTATGAAAAAATTCTCTAAAATAATTGGTAATTCAGTTTCTTATTTTTATCAACAAATCCAAATAATTCTGGTAACATGGCGTTTACCAATGGACATATCATCATCATCCATCCACTTCTTGTCAATATAACATCAAGATCGTTTTCAGTAAGTTAATCAAAAAAAAAATTTCAATTTCCAAATAAAATTTTGTCTTTACAAGATGAAATTTAGAGATTTCAATCTTTAAATTCTAAATAACTTTGATAATATCATCTCTTGAAATACATATAAAAATTTAAATCTACAAACTATCTGTCTGAGTTTAACACTCCCGTTTCTTTATTTAAATTTGAATAAACTCTTCCCATAGTTTCATCAAACTCTTTTGAACTTTACCACACAACAAATCTGCAACAAAATGTATAATACAAAATAAAAAAATAAAAAAATTTTTTTTTCAGTTCCTAAGGGCCTAATGATAAAGACAAGACCATGAAGAGAGGAACTAAAAGACAAAAACGGACANATTTTTTTTTCAGTTCCTAAGGGCCTAATGATAAAGACAAGACCATGAAGAGAGGAACTAAAAGACAAAAACGGACATATTCTGCCATATAAAAATTAGTCAGGAAAATTAGAAAAAGTATTAGAAAGCAGACGGACATAGGCGAAAGAGGAGAACATGGATGGACATTTGCTTAAATTTTTCATTTTGTATCTCACATTTCCAGGATTCCCAGTCTGGTCCAGCGGAAGAGAGTTTAAGATTTTCCATACAAGGGAGAGAGAGAGAGAGAAAGAGAAAAAAAAAGTAGACAAATTCAATTAATGGATAGTTACAGTCGAAATTAGGTAATAGTAGTAGGGTAAAGATTTTTTTTTTTTGGTTGCATAGGCTTGTTCTTTAAAAGACAACACTATGAGGCCAAATATTTAATAATTGGTAGTAGAATCTAGATACTTGTTACATCATGCAAGAGGCTCTCACAGTTTCAATTATCCACAAAATTATGAACGTTGTCATACTAGACATGGAAACCATGACCACTTCATGAAATTAACTTAAAATCGATACATGCTTTTTATTCCCACGCTACATCCTGTCAAATGAATCAATTGTTTATTTTTGGAACAAAAATTGATTCACTTTTCCATTATTCCATTACTTTTACAAAGAAAATATTACACCAAAAAATCTCAACCTAATTGTCCTCTCTAAGTGAGTCAAGGTGAATGTAACAAAAAAAAATTTTTCCCAATGATAAAACTAATGAATTGAATTAAAATGAAATGAAATGAACCTGGGCCTCAACATTTTTCTACTGTCCTGTCATTTGAAAAGTAGGTTAAATATTAATATTTTTTAGACCTACAATTTTCTAACGATAAGTTTAATAAGTTTCTAAAAAGAAAATTAAGTACAAATTTATACTCACTTCCATTATTGAACATAAACATAACTATAGCAGTGNAGTTTAATAAGTTTCTAAAAAGAAAATTAAGTACAAATTTATACTCACTTCCATTATTGAACATAAACATAACTATAGCAGTGAGCATAGTTCAATAAAGAAAAAAAAACATGGAAAATAAAAATTAACATTAAAATCTCTCATGATTACTACAAAATCAACATATTTTTTTTTGAGAAAATTACAGAACCTAAATTACAAGGTATTCCTACAGAAAAAACCTTGTACCTCATCGGATNATTTTTTTTTGAGAAAATTACAGAACCTAAATTACAAGGTATTCCTACAGAAAAAACCTTGTACCTCATCGGATAAAATCCTTACTATTCAAAGACTGAGAGTTTAGTTACATAATCCAACCCCTGAAATCCGTAGATAAACAATTCCATAAGTACTTTGATTTAGATCAGTATACCCGAAAAGTATATTTGAAATTGTATTCAAATAAAATAATGTTCACAAAGTTACAAGAACTATTTTGAGTAACTATTTCCCAAACTCTCCTTTACACGATGCAGTACAGCAATACAGTGTTGGTGTTGTCAACTTTTTACTAAAAAAAAAATTTTTTTTTTTTTCATATATCTTACCTGGTCAGGCGATAGAGAAGAGTCACTCGTCGCATTTCTTTCCTGGTTGAGTGCTGATTTTTCGTTTTTACATGCGTTATGATAGTCTGCTCTCGATTTGTTCACTTTCTGAAGAATTTTAGCCCAGGGTTTTTGAGCTTTTTTAAATAAATCTTCCATTTCCTTCCGCTCCTTTAGATTCATCACATTCTGAAAAAAATAAATAAACTTCTTAATAAAAACTATTTGTGAACATTTAACAAAGTCGACGTCAACTTTCGTCCGATAATTATATACCATAAAAAAAAAAAAAAAAAAAAAAAAAAAAATTATTTGGCAACTTTTCAGGAATATCCGCTTCTATAAAAGAAATAAAATCATAAAATATTTAATTCCCTATTAGAGATTACTATAATAATTCTACGTTCTAACATTATAAAGTGTATGTTATGAAAACACTTACTCTACGAAATTTCTCTAGATTCAATGTTTTCATTGAGATTATTTTAACATTTGTAAAATGTCGTTGTGTGTTATTAATAAAATCTGGAAGTAATTCAAAAAATATCTCATAGTCCAAATCAACATGAACATGACAAATAGAAACCTACTATACGGCCCCTTTTTCTTGCTTTAAACATAAAAAATTATGTTTGAAATTAATTAAAATAATATTAATTAAAATTAGAAGAAAGTTGACCTTCTTTGGAGGTATTAGACCAAAATTGAAGTAAATAATGATATCCTGNTTAATTAAAATTAGAAGAAAGTTGACCTTCTTTGGAGGTATTAGACCAAAATTGAAGTAAATAATGATATCCTGTGCTTTTAAAAACAAAACAAAACTAACTTTTCGTCTATAGAATGTCGTCTAAAGTTTCAAATTTGGTCTAATATTTCTAGTTTACTTTACTTTATGATAGTTCTCCTTCTGCCAGTTCCTAATTTGGGTAATGACATCGTTTTGAAGGTCCTCTTTGACGGTAGAATGGAGGTCATAAATTCTTTCTGCTTCAACCAGAACCCCTTTGCAAGCAGCTTCAGTCGTTCCGTATTCTGGTCCTTTCTCAATCGCATCTGCCCATTTCTTACCCCAAGTCTTCAAATTTCTCGCATATGTCTTTTCTATTTCTGCTCGCTCCTGCACCATAGCGATGAGGTCGTTACATAGTCGATAACCATCCTCAATCCGTTTTGTAGTTCTGTAATTTAGAATAGAATTTTCTTTAATTAATTAATATTTTTCATCAGTTTCATCTTTTACAAGCCAGGAACACGAGATTTCATTGTTGTCCCAGTGTTTCCAGAAAAAAAAACATATGTTTTAGAAAGGCATTTGTGTCGATGAAGACATGCTGTTAACACATTAATTAAAACAAAATTAATTCTTAATCCAATCTGTCATCGAATGATTGATGACTAAAATCCCGACGGGTTGTAGAAAGAATACGTTTGGATTTAAAACGAGAAAATCTTGAATGTTTAAAATTAACGTTTGTTTTCATAATTTAGTAAAATTCTTTTATTTATGATTCTGGAAAGAAAATCTATTCAATGTGGTTGGTTGACTGTATAATTTATTTGAAAATTTCAACGCTAAGACTTGAATTAATTCCCAAGGTTTCTGTTAACTAACTTTCCTGTGCGTTAAATTTGATTACTGGAAACGCAAAAATAACTTTTTTATTCATATTACAATTCTCATACTGATGAAATCTCGTGAGAAAGTTATACACACACAGGTAGTAAAATTGAGTTTGTTTTCTACTGTAGAATATTACTAGTTTTAATGAATGGATAAAGGTACTTGCAATTGGGAACAGGATGCGCACATGACCTTCAGAATTAGTGAGAACAACTCAATTGTTCAAAACTTGACTAAATATTAATTTAAATCCCAACACCAGTGAAATTTAAAATACACAATTCTTCAAAAGTANGTTCAAAACTTGACTAAATATTAATTTAAATCCCAACACCAGTGAAATTTAAAATACACAATTCTTCAAAAGTATGTATATGTTGGAGAAAGTACAGATGGGAAAGCTTAAAAAAAAAAACTCGAGTTGTCGATTCACTCATTTCATTATAATTTCCTTCACTCAAGTCCAAGTACATGGAGATTTTTGAAGGGCAAGAAGTGAAAAACTTGCTCAAAATTTTATTATTCAAGTAAGATCTACTAATTGTATTGTATTTTTATGTTGTTTTGCACTAANAAGTGAAAAACTTGCTCAAAATTTTATTATTCAAGTAAGATCTACTAATTGTATTGTATTTTTATGTTGTTTTGCACTAACCGTTTATAGTTTCCTGGTTCCCAGAAAGAGTCACTGGAGGCATTGAGCATTTCCTCACTGTGATGAGACATGATGAGATCCAATACCTTGAAAACGAGTAAAAACAATATTAATTAAACATAGTCAAANTCACTGTGATGAGACATGATGAGATCCAATACCTTGAAAACGAGTAAAAACAATATTAATTAAACATAGTCAAAGAATATATTATAATGAAGAAAAACGTTATACAAAGAATACTTAAAAAAAAACGAACCTATGGACTAAGAGATGACGAACAATTTAATATTTCCCGCAACTGTTAAAAATTATAATAAATGGAATTAGTAAATTCATATCAGTATACTTATTTTTTGCCCAACTGTATTATTTGTTTTTATGTAAATACTTAATTTACAAAGGCAAAATATTTTCATCCTGAAAAATTATTTTTTCTTCAATTTCTTTTTTCACATATTTTAAAATATAAATTTTTAAGTAGGAAATATAATTGGAAGTATCCTAAAAATATTCTGATGGAAAATCTCCTAGACAAATATTTTGAAATGAAAATCATTAATTTATTTTTCTGAAATATTTCAAAGTCCCTGGGATAATTTTCCACGAAATGAAAGACAATTCCCTGTAGTTAATTTCCAAAGGTACTACTACATAATTTGAAAAAATCGTACAACACTATTTGTTAAGAAAAATTTAAATATAAATTTAGAAATTTATAAAGAAACAAAAATTTCCTAGATACCCTAACCTACAATCAACCTAAAAATATTATTCCGAACTTTTGTAAAATAAAGTTTAACTCTCAGACAAGCTGTATAAGAACTTCGGATAAAAGTTTCTGCATCATTATTATTAGACTGAAATCACTTTTCCTTAATAATAAGAAACTCGACTGTATATATTATACAAAAAAAACTGTCAAATTTGAAACTCCAAAGGAATAAGATTTATGTAACAAAAAATAAGAAATAAGAAATATAATTTTGACGAATAATAAAGCAAAATAATAAGTGATAGAATAGATAGAGAATAATTCAGTTTTCAATTTAGTAGAAGTTGAGGAAACTGGATTAATTGGAAATTTTGTGCTTCAAGGTAGGGAAGATTCTCTAACAAACGATTCCAACAACGGTACACAAAAAGATAGAAAAGAATGATTAGATCATAAATAATCAAAATTTATTGCATTTCCTTCTACTTGTCCTAGATTTCAAGGTTCGAAACACACAAATTTTTAGATTCCAGTGAAAAAAAAACGGATTTCATTGTTAATCCTTGACATTGACTTAATTCCAAATCTCATGTCAATTGGATGGGTAGAAACTAGAAAATGACCTGACAAAAAAAAAACATTTAAAATGTTCAATAGACCCTCACCGAGAGCTCTATCAGAAGATTCATAGCTAAGAACTCTATTATTATTTATTAGCAAACTTTATCCATTATGAAATATAATTATTATTCAATTATTGGATAATGCGTGGAACTAGAATTGGGATATGGTAACCAATGAGTGAGTTAGAAATTTCTAACTGACAAGTCAGTAGTGAGTAAGTGTGATATGATCCAGATAAATTTTGATTACTCAACTAGTCGGGAGTGTGATTATCTCAAACAGCGACAATTTATCATTTCTTTTAATCTTAATTTTTCATATACTGTGGAAAAGTTGTCGAGATGTAGTAGACATAGTGCTCAATGATGATGACCCCACCCATAGTACATGAGCCTCGCCTTATCTCCTCAACAGCATTCCAATTCAGTTTTGAGAGATGTTAAAACTCTACTTAGACTACCGATAATGAATTACCTAATCCTGACAAGATGAACCTCATCTACTGAAAGAATGAAATGAAGAGAGCAACAATTCATGCAAGTAAGAGTGGAAACAATAACGGTCAAACCTTCAAACTTCTACCTCAGACAAGAAGAATTTCTAATGAAAGTGTCATCTGAAATGACAGGCTATGTAACCTAAAAATCAACCAATCAGCAACAGAAAAAGAATTAGAGTGACATTTTTTAGTTTCTTCTCTAGTTATATCAATTTATATTTCCGTCTGGCAACATTTAAAGAAAACATTTAAGTAAAAGGAAGTGACAAGACTAACTACATCATGTGATTAGTGAATCTATCATCACATACCCTAATCTTAAAGTTCTCTTACTCCAGGAAATCTATAAACACAAGTCAGAAGTGACGGAATTATGACTCATTCATAATACTAAATTTAAATAAAATTGTAGTTAGTTGATTGACAAAAAATTTTGTTAGCTCATTTTAAAATGAAATATTGTTATTTGGAAAGACTCTGAGTCTGAGTTATTTGTATTTGTACATGTACTAGATCTCTCAATTAGCATATTACCATCAATAAAATTGAAAAAAAAATTCATATACTAGATCTCTCAATTAGGATATTACCATCAATAAAATTGAAAAAAATTTATACTAGTACTATATTCAAAATCTTTTATCCAATCAAANTTAGGATATTACCATCAATAAAATTGAAAAAAATTTATACTAGTACTATATTCAAAATCTTTTATCCAATCAAATTCAAGTGTTCGAATTTTTATTAAAATTTGATTGGACCTCCTTACTCAAAGTTCCGGTGTGTGCATAAAAGNAAATTCAAGTGTTCGAATTTTTATTAAAATTTGATTGGACCTCCTTACTCAAAGTTCCGGTGTGTGCATAAAAGAAATTTTTTTTTAAATTATTATTATTATTTACCTAGTTGTTCCTAGCCCACAAAAAAACAGGAAATTCATAATTTCATACTTCACCATTGTTTTCGAAACTTATGCAAAGATTNTTCCTAGCCCACAAAAAAACAGGAAATTCATAATTTCATACTTCACCATTGTTTTCGAAACTTATGCAAAGATTATATGAAAAATTCGTGCATTCATAGTCAGTCAATCGACAGCCCACAGTTAAGAAAATGTGAATTGATTTTAGAGAAAAGAACCTCAATAATCAGCTGATTGATTAATGATTGATTAATAATAAAATAAACTAAACTATCTAGAAATTGTAATAAATTGTTATACCGAATGCACGTTCTCTCCTGATCTTGACGTAGAAGAATGACAATGAAAAGAATGACCAATCAGTTGAACTCCAAAAAGAACCAATAGATACGTCAACTCTCCTTGACCTGACACTGATGTGTGATGTCACAGAAATCCAAAGGTCAGTAGTGGTAATCTCACTTTCTGGTAAAAATAAAAGTATAATATCAGATTTCTAAATACTACATTAGAGAATGAGAATATTCTAATGAAAATTTGATGATTGGAGTAAGGCAGCGATTATCAATTGTTAGAACCCAAACCCACCAATAGATGACTAAGTTGAAATGTTAAAATTCAAAAAAAAATCTGTTGAGGGAAAGGAACGAGTGTTAGCAACTGCCCATCGCTGTCTTATTACTTCAATGAAACTAAAAATTTCCCCTTACCAGTATTCAATGACCTGTCGTGTTTGTTTGTTCACTGATAACAATAATTAACAATCTACTTCATCAATTTTCAAAACATCCACGCATTTTAACATGAGGTGGAAAATACCTTGAATTCCTTTCCCTATCGAAAAAAGTAGAGATAAATTGAAATTCATTTAGAAATTAATTTATCAAATTAAATCACTTTAACGCACATAATTCATTAATGAATTGAGTATTTCCATTGATGCCAAACTTAATATGATCTCATGACTATTAATAATAATATATTAATTAATTTTTCTCTCTACTTACCAAAAAAAANTGTTTACGGTAACCGCCACGTGAGGTGAGACGGGGTTGAGTTATCTGGTTTCGGAAATAGAGGTTTTCCTGTAGTTGTCAACTAATTTGAGCTAATCGTCTGAATCCGAGATCCGAGTCGAGCTCGACCAGAACTTCGTCAGTTTCTGAGCTCAAACCTAACAAGAAAAAAAAATTATATATATAGATAGGAAGCCCCAACACCACCCCACAGCACTCCATATAGTACTGAGGAGTCTAGCGCCAATTCAACCCATTATTATGCCACACACCAGCAGGCAGAGTTTTGAATTTACCGGTTGAACCTAATTTATACCATACTAGTGGTAAAAAATGGGATATGATGGAGAAAATGGCAAAATTATGAAAAAAAATTTAGAAAAATTGTTTTTGAGCACAATTTATTAATTTATTAGACAATGGACATTTATTAGGCAAGGACCAAGAACGTTCAATCCCATAAAATCCATAACTGTTGTGATGCATTTAGATCATGCGCAAAATATGCGTAATTATAAACCGTCAAATAATTGACAATTTTATGTAATAAAAAAGAATTCTTTGGATAACGCATAATNACACCACCCCACAGCACTCCATATAGTACTGAGGAGTCTAGCGCCAATTCAACCCATTATTATGCCACACACCATCAGGCAGAGTTTTGAATTTGCCGGTTGAACATAATTTATACCATACTAGTGGTAAAAAATGGGATATGATGGAGAAAATGGCAAAATTATGAAAAAAAATTTAGAAAAATTGTTTTTGAGCACAATTTATTAATTTATTAGACAATGGGCATTTATTAGGCAAGGACCAAGAACGTTCAATCCCATAAAATGCATAACTGTTGTGATGCATTTAGATCATGCGTAATTATAAACCGTCAAATAATTGACAATTTTATGTAATAAAAAAGAATTCTTTGGATAACGCATAATTTTAATTTTTTTTTTTTTTGATAATTATTTATTTATTTATTTATTTATTTATTTATTATTCAAGTAAGTATCCTAATTAACCAGGTCGTATGTATAATTTTTATTTTAAAGAGTATTTCTTTGAAAAAAAAAATTTATTTTTTAATAATTAGGTACAAATACAGATGGTGACATATTTGTGTCACATCAAAATTAATTTAAAAAAATATGTTCCGATTTTTAAGCACAAATTATGCTTAATCGAGGTTGTAAATTGGCGTTGTACCTTCCTGTGAAATATTGTAAAAGTTTTAATTTTCAGATGCTCAATTATAGGAAACTTTTTTTATTAGAAAATGTTTTTTTACAAAATGTAAAATTATTTAAATAAATGTTTTGAAAACAGGATGAATTTTATTTTAGTCAATAAAAATTAGAGAAGAAGAGGTACTCAGTTAATAAGTTCAAAATGGTAAATCAGTATTGAAAATTTATGCATTGCGTTTGTGTATGGGTGTTTTGATACACTGGTTAAAGTTAAACAAAACAAATTTTCCTTTAAAGTTTCGAACTCTGTGTGACATTTAATAAGTATGGAGGAACCTTAGAAGAAAAAAATAGACAAAAGTCATTGTACTAGTATATGTGAATTTTTTTCAATTGACGCTATAAAAATTTGATAATCAATTTTTATATCCTGGTTCTGATATGGTATTGGAATATGGATGTACAATGAGTAAGTTGAACTGACCTGTAGGGTCAATAAAATAAAATCACATTTGATAGTTTTGTGTAGTTTTTCTGGCACTACAATTCAATAGCATTAATAGCACCACCATGTGGTGAAAATGGGTACTTAAGTGGACATGTGAAAATAAAAACCCTTCAGTAAACGGGTGGGTGTTAGACGATTATGTCATAATCACGAGTTTCTATGTAGGGTTTTTTAGTTAGACCGAAATTCAATTTTGGAATGAATTACACCCCGATTGATATTGGGGTGCAATGTCGTCAACTCATAGTAGCAGGGCCCTAGAGATGTGAGTAAAAGAAAGAAATAAGAATTTTTACAAATCCAATAGCCGAAAAAAAATTATTAACTTAAAAATTATACAGAACCAAACAAATATAAACAAATAAACAAAAATAATCAAATAAACAAATAAACAGATAAACAAATAAATAAATAAATAAACAAATAAATAAACAAATAAACTTAAAAATTGAACAATTTATTGTTGAAGGTAGTTGAGTTTATATAATCTTTTTTATAAACATTTTCCGATTCTTGCTTTTCAACAATCGTAATCGTAGTAATAATCAAGAACAGTGAAATTGTTTCAAAATTGAGAAATATTTAATAAGTAAATTTATCAAAAGTTTATCAAATTTTAGGCAAATAATCCAAAGAAAAAAAAAGAAAAAAAAATTCCTTTTCAAATTTAACCATATTTGAACACATTTTTTGATACAAAGTTTCAAAGAAATCGCAAAAAAAAAAATAATAATAATAATAATAAATATTTTTTGATTTTTAGAGTTTTGCTTTATAAAGTTCCAACGTATAAGAAAAAGAACTCAACCCGAACTATGGACAACCAGAATCTACTCTAGCTGAATCATGCTGTGTACTAAAGACAAAAAATAAGAAAAATTATTTTTCTTTTGCCCTTATATAATGAATGACTCAAATCTCATTATAAATTTTTTTTTACTATAGCTAGTTTCTATTTATTTTAATGGGAGCCGAATGAAAAAACTAAATTTATAAAATTTTGGTTGCTACAGCAAGAGGTCGTTCCTTGGAATAGGATATTAATAAACTTCGGAACTTTTCCGCACTTGTACATCCCAATAGATGGGCATTTTTTAACTCAACTATAAGGTTAAAGAGTTGAAGTAAAATTCTTTTTACTTTCAAAAATGACCATGTATGAGAGTACATAGGGGCATAAAAAGTGCGTAGTTTAGTAAGAACCGTCTCTGCCTCCAGGCAGTCCGTAAATCTCCACCACCACCCATTACAACTCAAAAGTAATAAAACTTATTTATTTTGTTAACATTCTTTGTTGTTGGTTGGAACTGGAACGTCGTCAGTGCTCAGAGTAGTCTCTTTACTCCCTCTGTCACTTTGGGTTACAGACAGAGGAGTCTACAGGTGACGTTTGATAACTAACTTAACCAACCACCTGTTACGGTAAAGTTGTAATGGTTAGTTATCAAGTGTAAGAATAAGTATAAGTTAATCGGACGTCAATTAAGGTCCAATCGTCAACAACAATAAATAGAGAAATCATTAATCGTTGTTTCTGGGGACGAATCTGAAGATAAGTAAGTTGAAACAAAAATTAATATTGAGCTATGTTTTTGATGTGCATGGGACAGGGCACAGGGAACTCCCTACTAGGGAGTTAAAAGAATAATTGAACTAACTTGGAATTTTTTAATATAGATCTCACAATGCCTGTGACGCGATCGATGACAACAAAGCCTTCAGCAGCGGGTGGAAGTAGTATAAACAATGCAGGTCGGGGAAAACGAGTTCCACCAGCTACGACGACGAGAACTAAGTTAACGAAACAACCTAACAATGCTGCACCATTATCCAAAGTACAGGTTTCATCTACAAAAGCAGTCACATCAAAAACTGAAACCAAGTCAAAAGTTGAAGTTGATGTCACTTCAAAAACAGAAGCTTCAACGTCAAATTTTGAAACTTGTACTTCAAAGGCAGGAACGTCCACTACAAGGATAAATACTTTTTCTTCAAAGACGGAAGCTACAAAAACGAGTGAACTAAACCTGAAAGTAAATGAATCATGGGCTAAAACTACGAAAACAGCTACTATAGTACCCAAGCAGAAAAAGAAACAACTCGTAATGGATACTCTATCTGAAGAGACTAGTTTGTCTCTGCCGGAAGTAGTAGATAAGCATGAGCTTTCTGTCCAAGGTATGGAATGAATCTTCAACATATTACTATTCACCAAATATTTGTTTCAAACATTCTGTCAATGAATAGATCCATTATTATTTCTTTGTGCGTCTAGTGGAATGTTTATAAACTAAACTTTGAACAGTTGGTGGACTGCAAGCTGGTATAAATCATTAAATCCGTATGACTTACTCCTAGTCGCGTATTTTATACTATGAAGTATATCGAAAGTAGTAAATTTAAAAAATATAAATTAAATATTCCTTCCTATCATTGTAGAATTTTAGAAAACAACTTATAACTTTTCAAGGAAACTGAAAAGTCCCAGGGATTGTTATTTACGGATTACATTTATTCCATCATACCAAATTTGCGCTCGTTTAGCAATAATGAAATCGTATTTTTATAAATTTTAAATTAAACCTAATAATCTAATGATTTATCTGTTCCTCAGGTACAACTTCATCTGCTCCATCTTTAATTTCACCGAAAGTAGTGGGAGTCATAAAAACCAAAGCAAAAGAGAAGGAAAGGATGTGTAATGAGAAGGTTAGTAAGAAGAAGGTTGGTAAGAAGAATTGTAAGGAGAAAAGTCGAGTAAAGCTTGACATTATCCCTTTCAAGCATTCGACTCACTCTCGAAAGGAAGAAAAGTCCAGTGAAACTTTAGGGGCTGAAATTGACAAAGAAAGGCTCGCTCAAAATTTGTGTCGATTCCAGCAAGTATTTGGATCACAGAGTCGGTGGAAGACACGTCTCGACGACATCACGAATGCTCATCTACAAACCATTGCTGTAAGTCAGCTAGATTTGAAAAGCTTGTAAATTCTACTTTAATGTCTGTCTTTTTCCAGATATCTCAAGCAGAGTTAAATGAAGACTGCTCAAAGGTTATGACGGATTTCAAGGAATCTCGTAACAATCCTCAGAAATTTTTCAATAAAACACCTCTTATGAAAGAACTAAAGACAAATTTTTCTAAACGTAAGCTTCAGTTTAACTAATTACAAATATTTTTGAGGAGCAATCCTATTTCAGTTGCTGATTTATTTTTCCTCAGAGCCTCCGCGTGCAAAGAAAGTAGAGGCTTTGAGAGCAGCTGCTCGAGCAGAAGTCCGACTTCCACATACCAAGCGCTTCCGTTCACCGGACACTGAAACAGACTCTCCTGTCGTTCTCAAACGTCAAGTCCGAATTCCTCAAAAATTTAACTTTGTCCAGGCCACTATCAAGCAGCCAAAAAAGAAGCTTAAAAATGGTACGGACGAAGCAGTGGACTATCCATCTTCTATGCAACCCCCCATTATCATCGAGCTAGGAGACGGTGAAGTTGAAGTTGCGAGTAAGTTTGCTTTGCTGGTGCTGGTGGCACTACATACGAGCTAAAAGATTCTTCTGCTAATTTTTTTTCTATTTAGTTGAAAGCTGTGACAAGCCAACGGTAACAATTAATGAGCCTACTGCCTTTGCTGATGTTACTTTCGTCGTTCCAAACGTACCAAAACAAAAAGCTGCAACTGTGACACATATGGAATTTTTGGACCCACATCTGAGTGAACTACCTATTAGTTCATTTACCCACGTAACTCCAAATGAGAGTAAGTTTCTTCTAACCTTCCGATATTCTTGCACAATTCTAGACTGTTTGACTTTGTAGAAACGATACAATCTTTACTACATATTATAACTGCTAGCATTATACTGTAATTAAATTTTTAATTTTGAAACTTCAAATACAGCATATGCCTATTCATGAATGAGATTGAGATTAATGTCAATTAGAAACACCCAAAATTATAAATTAGTAACATTTAGCTTCATTATTAAACGGTTCAACGTGTCACCACCAAACCTTTAACTTATTGACTCTATTTTTAGGTGCAAGAAATCCTCCTATGGAAGACAAGATTGTAGAATATCTCATTAGTCAAATGAACACAACATTTAGTGTTCCTATCTCAACAGTTCAGTCGGAAGATGAGACAGAATCAAGAGAGCAGACACCACCCCCACATGTTCTCAAATTTCCTATAGTTATTCCACTTTCGCCAGAGAGTGATTATGATAAACCTCAGAGTAAGCCCACGAAGTGTAAAAAGGAGTTTGAAGGAATAATTTTGATTCCTGAATTGGTTACTTTTTTTTTCTTAGTTGATGAGGTCATTGCTGAGGATCCGACAGAGGATATTCCTTCTCAGGTGAATCTGGACGAAGCGTTTCATCAGGATGAACGTGATCCCGTTTTGCTAGTTGAGAAAAGTCCACCAGAAATAGAAACATATGAGGAGGATTCATTCGAGGACTTGCCTGCTAAATTTCAATGCCAAAATAAGATTGACAACTACGACATTACGCTGCTCGCTGATTACGACGAAGAAGAGCTCAACCACAGAACCAACAAGCCTATCCCTGACTGGGCTACCAATGGTAAGTTTAGAAACAGTGATAATAAGAAATACACACTTTCCTCTATATGATTAGAAAGTTGAATACAGTAAACCTCGGATAAGCCGGAGTTCAAGAAGCCGGAAAATATGGTTCGTGGTAAGGCTCCAAGCTGAATTCGCATTCGGCTTGTATGTTGAACCCCTTATTAAAGTTCGTCTTAGCCGAGGTAGTTTAAATTTACCATTACTTTATAATAGTAAGTTGTTGTGGAGACAAAAAATGACTAAAAATATATCATTGATTCATTTTCTGTCGAATTTCAATGTTTGAAAAGTCATTCAAAAGAAGTTATTCGTTAAATTTTGTAAGAGAAAAGGTGAAGATTCTTTAAAAATTGATCAATTAATTGGTGTTCGTGTTAACCGAGGTAAAAAAGCATGTACTTATGGACTGGGACCACGGAAAGGCGTTCGTGGTAGCCGAGGGTTCGGCTTAACCGAGTTCGGTTTAGCCGTTCCATTTATACACAAATTCCCTATCTCAGGGCGCGGACCGGACCAAGTGGTTCGTGGTAACCGAGGGTCCGTGGTAACCGAGGGTCCGTGGTAACCGAGGTTGGCTTATCCGAGGTTTACTGTACTCCTATCTAGACCTTAGTTGAATAATTTTTCAATAATTATTATTATGGCTCATAATTGTCAACGTCATTGTTGAAATTTTGTACTCCAAAAAATTTACTTCCTCGGAGATGGACTATGCTGCTCATAACCTTTTTTCTTTATTTATTTTTTTCAGCTAAGAAACTAAACCTCTTACTCTACAGCTGGGGTGCCACTTTCATGGAAGATGGAATTAACGATCGAATTCTTCCACCTTCAAAATCCTACTGTAAATTTTTCCCACATGCCAAACCTCCTCCTGNCTTCCACCTTCAAAATCCTACTGTAAATTTTTCCCACATGCCAAACCTCCTCCTGGGAGACAACCAGACTAAAGCTGTCAGCAAAGGTTCGATATGAAACTTTGAAAGCACAATAATCTGAGATCTTCCACACACAGCACATTCAATTTATTATTTTTGCGGTACTGAACTAGTGATCTTTTTTCATTTAAGGTGTATGATTAATTATTCTTGTACTTTTCAAGTAGCAGCGTTTTTGCGTAAAACTTATTCAACTGCGAAGCATTAAATTAATTTGAATCATAATTGGCATTCCAATAGTCTTTTTTTTTTCCTTTCAGGAGTAGTTTGCTCCCCCTTCAAATTTCCCTGTAATGCTGTAATTCATTTAGGTTACGAGTTTATACTTTTAGTAATCTTTTTAAGAAAATGGTTAATCCGAAATATAAATAAACCAATGTGTTTTGAACAGCTAGATACATACAAATTTTGAGTTTGGTTGCTATATAACGAGTTTTGACTGCTACACCTTGACACAATCAGTTGAGAGATCGATCGATCTTTGTGTTTACGAGACCTCGCGGCTGGGAATTAATTGGTGGGAGAAGTGACCAGAAGGTTTTTGAAATTTTGTCTCTGCCTTCTTGTAACGGGTAGTTCTGATTAATTTTCATATTTGCCCAAAGATCCTTCCGAAGTTCCATCTGTAATTTTTTTTTTTTTTGGAACAGAAAATAATATACAAATTCTTGAAACAAATTGAAAAAATTTTTTTATTCCTTACCCGACGGCAGTTATACTCTGTCCATTGTTGATGGTGGTGCGCTCCTACTTTCTTACGATAATAAGGTAATTTACTGAATCGGATTTTTTCTTTTGGAAGCTTCAATTCTTCTAAGGCATAAGCTGGTTTGGGCAGTCTCTCAGAATATCGCGAGATCCACTGACTTTCTGTACTATCAAAATCTAAAAAAAAAAATATTAAATTCATTAATATCAGAATTTATTCGAACTTTGAATATCCCCTCGAGTCGTATAACATGACTGATTAAAAATGGAGAAATTTTGATAAAAATTTAGCGAGTCTTACTAGGTAGAGTTCTGGAAGGTGTCTTGGGAGTGCGCTTGCAAGGATTAATTTTCTTTGGTTTATTACTACTTTGGTGAAATTTGTAAGGATTTTTGAAGGGTTCAGGAACACGTTTTCCTCCAATACACCCACTGCCGCCACTCGGTTTGTCAGAACTTTTTGATTGATCTTCTTTATTTTCATCCCCATTTTTGGAACCATTTTCGTGTGAATTGACTGAAATAGCGTCATTCTCTTTAGCATCCAAATTCTTTGAATCAAGACTTGACTTTGGCACTTGCGGTCCAGAATTTTCGTTATCCAATTTCTCGCATGATGATGATTTCAACTTCTCGGCGTTTGAGTCCACATTGTCCGGTGTCTCTTTTGCTTCCAATTTGTTCTTTTCTTCCCCATTAACTTCCAACGTCGTCTCTTCTGCACTTTGTTCAGAAAGCTCTCCTTGACTATGTTCATCTACCAGTGCTCGATACTCCATCGGATCAGGGAGAGGAAGATTATGTTGGTCCTGCCCAAGGATTTGGTCAGCCAAATTGTGAACAAAATGAAGCATCAAATGCACATGAGGAAGCTTGCAAAAAATATTTCCTTTCTTGTAGAAAACATAATGCAAGATTTCCTACAAAATAAAGTATACTACTTATTACGAATCTTATAATGAGTTGATAATGTACAGTGCTGGACAAATTTATAAAGCGGAGATTCATTACTTTTGGCGCCATTTTCTTTCCTGAAAAAAGTTTTGTTTAATAACCATTTCCAACTTTTTAGAGGAGTTANTTTCTTGTAGAAAACATAATGCAAGATTTCCTACAAAATAAAGTATACTACTTATTACGAATCTTATAATGAGTTGATAATGTACAGTGCTGGACAAATTTATAAAGCGGAGATTCATTACTTTTGGCGCCATTTTCTTTCCTGAAACTTTTTTCACTTAAAAATTTTTTTTTTTTTGGAAGAACATTGAAAGTAGAAATTTTTTAACAGATACCTTTGATCAAGAGGTAAAGAATTATGTTGTTGTTTTTTTTTTGTTGTTTTTTCAAAATAAAACTTTTCAATAATTCAAAAACTTCCCATGCTCAAGTGAGCTGTAAAAGTATCTCAGAATTAAGTTAAAAAAATTTGGTTTTCAATAAATCATACTTTTTGACCCTTTGTTCCTAGTGACCTGATTTAAAAAAGGCCTCTCTCAATTTTCCAATGTTCTTTGATAAAAAATAAATAAAATTTGGAGAAAAAAATACCTCCGGTGCAAAACAAGCACGACATAATTATGAAAAAGAGCATCAAAGAGCATGGATGAAATAAAAAGTAATTTCTCGCTGTTTTATATATTTGTGCAGTCCTGTAATAAAATCTAAATTGACAGGTGTGTCAAACTCTAACTAATGTTTCAAAATTATTTCCATATCAATCGAATTAATAAGGCATACCTGAATTCTGTGTTTATTCTCGGCCATGATTACCGTACCAACACCATTTTGCGGAAAATCCAGTATCCAATGATCGAATGCTACCTGGACAGAAAATTAAGAGAGTGAGACTCCTGCTAGAGTTGACCATTTAATTCCGTAACCTCCTTAACCTTTGATCTTGTATCGGGTGCGATAGTATCGCAATTGGTGATTGATTTTGCCTCAAGTCTACAGTTGACAAATGGAATTGGACGTAGAAAAGGAGGGCCTCGTTCGGCATCCTTCTTCGCCTTTGCTACTTCATAGGCTTGTCGTTCGCGAGGTTCTCTAGGTGGGCGGCGGCGCGGAATGACAGCAGTTGAATCTATTGCCATTCTCTTCACCATCTCCATTGTAACAAACATTTCAGTTAGGAAGAGACCAGTCCAAAGTACTTTAGTCTTATCCTTGTACTTTCCTGTGTCATCTTCAGTTTCTCTCTCTAAAAAAAATAATAATAATTTTTTTTTTTTCCAAAAGTTTATGATCAAAACGGTCGTTTATATTTCATAAACTTCTGCCTTCAAGTTGCAGAGTTTAGTACCTTTCATTATTGTACATTATTATGTTTCATAACACATAACGTTTGACCCGAGATTAAAATGTACTAATTTAAGCCTAAAATATTAACCTAAAATTCAAAATTACTATTAGTCGACAGGAAAATCCTACAATTCTCTACGGATTTGAGTCAAATATCAACAACCGTATGTAATTTTTTCAAGTCATTTGAGTCTCAATCAATTAAAATTTATTAGAAAATGACTTACTCAAGATCTCATTATCAATTCGTCGTAGTTCGTGCTTAGCTTTTTTCCATGAAGTTAACGGACCATAGCCTTTCTTGAAGTAGCCTTCCGCTAGTTGCAATAATGCTGCTTTGTCATTCTTCTTCATCGAATCTTTTTTTTCTTTTTGGCGCTCTTCCTCCCGTTTTTTCCACTCTTCTTTCGCTTTCCAAACACGACGAATTTTTCTAAGTATATTTTTTCGTTCTTTCACTTGCTCAACCGCCCATTCAATTTCTTCATTCTTTTGCTTTTCTCGAGCTAATATAACAACAGATCAAAAAATAAAATCAATAAATATCTTTCCTCAGCTTGCTCACATCTAACCTGAAACATAAGCTCTAAGGTAATTTTATGTTTCATTTTACTAATTATATTTTTGACAAATGTATCCCATACTTTGACCTAATACCTTTTATAATTTTGAGGCGCCACATATACATAGACCTTCGTTCCCTTGTAGGGACATACTCTTCAGGTTGTCTGATAGGAAAAGGTGGTGGTTCCTCTTCCTCTCGGACCTTTTCTAACTTTTTAATAGGAAAATAATATTCAAAATTGTTGAGTTCTTTATCCCATTCTGGATCTAGAGGATCGTCGTCACTTTCACCATTCGTATCTGATTCATCCGTTGGTAGAGTTAGAGAATCCAATAGATCATTCTTGTACAATAATTTCCGAGGAGCTAAAAATAAAAAATAAAAACTTTTTACTTCTATTTAGATTATAACTTCATTAAATTGAAATACAACCACTATACACTTGTCTAAGTAACACCTACACGTTTAATTAAAAACAAATTAAAATAATTATGAATTTAGGAAGTTGTTTAGAACGCATGGTCATTCACCNCATTAAATTGAAATACAACCACTATACACTTGTCTAAGTAACACCTACACGTTTAATTAAAAACAAATTAAAATATTATGAATTTAGGAAGTTGTTTAGAACGCATGGTCATTCACTCTCATTCCTTATCCATCATAACTTACACTTTCGTAGAAGTCCTTGACGTTTAGCATAACCGAAGTCACCAAGTGCTAGGAAGAAAACACAATAATCCAAACCTGAATCCTTTCCACTAGGAACCCATTGGAATATACGCAGAATCTGTCCTTTGGTAATTGTGTCAAGACCTATTTGTTCAAGGAGGTGGTGAATTTTATCGACATATTTCTCCATATTTGGTCTTTCGTGCATATTACTCAAGTACCACTTGAGATAATGAATTGTTTTCAACTAAAATTAAAAAAAAAAAATCAAACAAATTTAAATAATGGTTAATTTCTTCAAATTACTCAATCACTGACGACTCACCTGTTTGTAAGTAAGGTCAACGAGCCAGCCGGGATCCGTTGGTTTTCGAATGGATACTCGGATATTCGAATTCTTATTGTCTGTCTCCGTATCCAACCAAGCTGTTAGATATTATTGATTCAATTCAAACGTTTTATAAAGGATTATAAATTTGAAAATGAAGCGGGAAATCCATTAGAGTTACTCACCCATTCCTAGATGATGCCAGTCAAGTTTTTTTGGAGCAAAAGTGATTATCACATTATCAGGATGACAGTCAGTTGGAAACTGTTTATCCATAATATCCCTTTTTGGTAATTTTGGTTTTTCTCCATCTCGAATTTTCATTCCGTTTTCATCAATAGCACACCACCATGGTGTTGATGCGTGAGAAATATCAGTCATTAATTTCTCACTCAAATTGAGAGCCAACTGTAAAACGAATCAGTGATGAGAGCACGACCATCTTTTCAAAACAAGGCACGAAATACGAAATTTTTTATTTTAAAAAGCACGGGACGGCACTGCAAAATCCAAATGAAAACACGGCACAGCACGAAAACACGAAAAATTCAAATTTTTTCCAATGATGTTGTCTCATTTCACACATTAAAATTTCTTCTAAATTTTTAAAAATTTTATGTTCCGTGCTTTCAAAAAAATCATGAAAAGCACACGGTACGACTGGATTTAGATCAAACACGGCGCGAAGCACGCGCGGTCGGATTTAGGCAGCGATTGCCAATTGCTACATTCTAGTGTTGCATCCCTAAGCTATATCCCAATGCTACATCCCTGCGCTACATCCCACTGCTACAACCCTAAGCTAACAACCTAACATTAACACACTAACACTAACACTGGATGGTACACAGGGATGTAGCATAGGGATGTNCCTAAGCTAACAACCTAACATTAACACACTAACACTAACACTGGATGGTACACAGGGATGTAGCATAGGGATGTGGCATAGGGATGTAGCATAGGGATGTAGCATAGGGATGTAGCATTGGGATGTAGGTTAGGGATGCAACACTAGGNAGCATAGGGATGTAGCATAGGGATGTAGCATAGGGATGTAGCATTGGGATGTAGGTTAGGGATGCAACACTAGGATGTAGTAATTGGCAACCGCTGCCTAAATCCAACCTTTCGTGCCACTAGTAGATTTAGTTCCATAGTGTTAAGACATTAAAATGGTTCAACTAAAAATTTAATTATTATTAATTAAATTCATAATTCTAAATGAAATTTCTTTTACTTACGTCATTAAGATTATTGATTCCATTCTCATATCTTTCGGCAATATCTGCAATTTCAACCCATTCAGGTTCTTTTAAAAAATATTTCTCAAGGTCATCAACCCCTTTGATACTGGGTTCATACTGTGCAATAATATTTCCCCAAGCATTCTCTTTTCCTTCATTCAAATTAAATCCTTCTTTCCCATTTATATTTTCCAAGTAGTCACAAATAGCATCCATATAAACCCAATTTCGTGGATTTTGACTATCCATTCCTTGAAATGATTCTTTCGTTGTTTTAGTAGTATTTTTCAAATTTGATTTCCAACTTCGTTCCTTAGTTTGATTTTCTTCTTGCTCGTCATCATCCTTCCGTCGACTAGGAGGTCTATCAAATACATCACCCGATTTCTCATTTGAATTAAAATTCTCATACATTATCAAATTTTTCTATCAAATTAATAATAGTTGTTGAAATTAATTAAAATTAAAATTATCAAGATGAAATTAGACTTAATAAAATCAATACTTTAATTATAATTAATTATAATAATTATAATAATTATATCAGAATTAAATAAGTTATCTTATTATTATTTTAACTTTGATAATATTAACTATACAGAAACTGTTTAAAACTCCTTACAAATTTCCTATTTGTTACCATGCCTATATTCTATAAAGTTTAGACAAATTTTTAATCAACTTATGATTAACCTTTTATCGTTTCTTATTTAAAAAATTTTAAACCCTCTTAAATAATAATGTTTAGGATTTAGCTTTCCTTTGAATGTAAAAACCTCAAACCTAAATAATTTATTAATTTCTAAATCGGAATCTTTTTTTTTTTTGGACATAATACATAACATTTCTTTTCTGTTTAGTTTAATTTAATCAAAGAATTACCTTATGTGTTAAAAGTAATCTAAAAAGTTGGTGGTGTGATAAATAAGTTGTATGTTCTGTTTGACCTTGACCATGACCTCTGTGTTCATAGTTGAAGGATAGGAAATCCTTAAATCCTTCTAACACTAAAAAAAGAGAAATCCAGTATAATTTTTTGAATTGAGTAGATNTGTTTGACCTTGACCATGACCTCTGTGTTCATAGTTGAAGGATAGGAAATCCTTAAATCCTTCTAACACTAAAAAGAGAGAAATTCAGTATAATTTTTTGAATTGAGTAGATCATCACTGTCCTCAATTTCTTCTTTGATTAATAAATTCTTTAATTTTCAAAGTTCAATCAACTCCTTGTAGGTAAGTGCCTTCTATGTTAAATTTTATTTGTTGTAAAAAGTACCCTGGTTGTGGACGTGCCAATGAACCTATTGTTCTTTTTACTGATTGAGAGACAAGGGGATTTCTTGTTAGAAATTCACTAAAGACAGACAGATTAGAATACATCACGTTCCTTACCACTCATACCACTCAGGCAAAATTTAATCATTTTTCTCATATTTTTTATATTATCATATCAATTTAAAAAAAATTTTTTTTTTTCACAATGTCAAAAACAATGACCTTTCTAACCATTTTGGTCACCAATTCGACTCATTCTTTGTCTTGATATCAAATCAAAAATAGAAAAAAATTATTCACTTTGTAAAAGATTAATAAGTTTTGAGTTTAAACTTTATGCTCAGTCCATACATCTCCATGCTAATCTGAATAATTCGAAAAAAAAAATTCGGAATTTTATACACAAATACAAAAAAAAAAAAAGATACGAAACTTCCTTAGTCAAATATGATAACTTGATTTTTAAGCGTAAATTTTGATGGTAAAATTGATCTGATCAGATTTGATTTTTTCGAAATTTTAAAAAGTATTTCAATTTTACTGTGAGATCATTTTTTACTGAGGAACTCCTTACGTTACGTGTAAATTCAAATTACTTTTTTTTCAAATTTAATTTTATCTATCCTCATAGTTTTGATTTTTTTTTTTTTTTAATTAATCTCAATGAAATGCATATAATAATTATGTATCAAATTTTGTGAAAGTAGACTTCGAAATTAGACTAGACATTATAAATTTATGAAAATTATACACTTTGTTGTGTATTACTATATTAATTGATATAAACTTTGAAAAATACAAGAAATACGAAAATAAAGGAGAAAACAATAAAAAATTATTATTGGTTTCAGAGTCTTTGGAAATCGTTTGTTGTCAAATAAATCTAAAATGCCAAATAAATAATTAATTTTTTTTTTTTTTTTTTTTTTTTTTTTTTGAATTCGTGTTTACAAGTAAGAAAAAAGAAGATCGTTTGTTCTTATGGTTAACTCTTCAATCTCTTTTGTCTCACTTCCCTTTTCAGTTTGAGTTTCGGAATGAATGTGTAAATTCAGCATTAGAATGTCTAACAACAATGGAATCTAAAGTACTTCAATTGCGGACGTTAGTAATAAAATTAACAATAGTCACTATGCAAAATACACCTACACTGGCAACTTTTTTCATGACCTCGCAGTTTTAATTTTTCTTCACCGAAGAAGAGAGCAAGAGTTCATTGAGGTCCAAGCTTTGATACATTTTTGACAATCCAAACTTACGTTTTCTTTTTAATTTGTGAAAATTTTTTGAAAAAAAAAAATTTTTTTTATATATAAAGTGGAGAGGATGATGGCGTACATTCTGACACTTCTTTGTATGGCAGTTCTTTTCTTGGTCAATCGCTCTGAACATACCACTGCGTCGGCGCACAAGGTCTCGTCTCTTCCAATTCAATTTAAATAATATTAATATAAATATATATAATATTTAATATAAAATCCATTCTCCAACCAAATCCCAATTGAAATCTAGAAATTATTAAAAAAAAAAAATATCATAATATTCCGGCTTTTTCAACAAAAGTAAGTCTAAAAAAATCAAATATTTTAATATTTTAATCTAAGATTATAAAGTCAGTGTCCATTGATTACATTTAGATTCACAGTGTGTTAATTTCTTGGTATTATGTTTGATATTCNATTATAAAGTCAGTGTCCATTGATTACATTTAGATTCACAGTGTGTTAATTTCTTGGTATTATGTTTGATATTCAAAAAAGTGCGCCTAGGCACTTTATTTAACACAGAAGTATATGAACTGTTGGAATCAACGTCTCCAGTCTTAATCTGATTGGTTAATAAAAAATTTTAAATTTTAAATTTACTAAATTATATATTTATTAGACGATGAAGGATAATCCTCTGACTTCACATGCACTAGATACAGCCAGTGGTCTTCCCGCCATCGGTATGAAGACTACTCTCTATCGTATGAGTACAGACGACACCTGGGAACAAATTACATCCCAGTAAGCCAATCAAAACACATCATTTACTTTATAATATAAATTATTTTAATAATAACTAGTAGTAGTATCGTAAATCATCTAAAACAAAAAATAGTTCTTAACACAAGAGAATGGACACCAAAACTAATTTTTCCCTCTTCTATAAATTTTTTCCGTACTGTATTTTTTTTTACTTCAGACTCAAAGTTCTACTTAAATACAAACCATTATTTTTCTTCAAATTAAATTACAAAGTGGTATTTTTTGTTTAGATATACAAATGAAGATGGACGTCTCTCTCATCTCCTTTCTGATGCAGAATTTACGGCGGGAATTTACAAATTAAATTTTGATACAAAAAACTACTATTCCAAACTTGGCAAGAAGACATTTTATCCTTATGTGGAAATTGTATTTGAAATTGAAAAACCAGCGGAACATTACCATGTACCTATTCTTCTCAGTCCTTTTGGATATACTACTTACAGGGGTAGTTAAAAGCCCGCTAATATTCAAATTTTTAGCCATTTCTCAAAAAAAAAATTCATCAAAACTTGGATATTTTGAATATAAAGTCTACATTTGGACAGTGACAACAAAAAAAAATCAAACTCATGACTCTACTTGGATACTTGGTCAGCCATTGTTTAATTATTTCAGTCAACTAAATGAAATCAGTCCTATTTGTATGTGTATTAATAATTCATGATTAGACTTTTACTCAAATTTAATTTTCAGATAAACTTTATTATCAATTCCATAAGAGTGAATGGAATAAAGAGAANTAGACTTTTACTCAAATTTAATTTTCAGATAAACTTTATTATCAATTCCATAAGAGTGAATGGAATAAAGAGAACTAATTCCTAATTCATGAGGTTTAGAAGTTACAATAAGTATTATAATAAATTCCATTTGTTGATTTAAATTTGGATTCATTGGAATTGATCGAATCCAAATTTTTTGATAAATCTTGAGTTGTGGTGATGGAATTAACCCTAGGATAGTAAACCTGAGACTTCGNTAGACTTTTACTCAAATTTAATTTTCAGATAAACTTTATTATCAATTCCATAAGAGTGAATGGAATAAAGAGAAGTAATTCCTAATTCATGAGGTTTAGAAGTTACAATAAGTATTATAATAAATTCCATTTGTTGATTTAAATTTGGATTCATTGGAATTGATTGAATCCAAATTTTTTGATAAATCTTGAGTTGTGGTGATGGAATTAACCCTAGGATAGTAAACCTGAGACTTCGANGAATCCAAATTTTTTGATAAATCTTGAGTTGTGGTGATGGAATTAACCCTAGGATAGTAAACCTGAGACTTCGAGGGACCCATGACGATGAGTGAAGTTGAGTTGCAAGGACTGATACGGAGGTCATAGACACTGACAGGTGATGGAGTTTCTACAAAATATATAAATTCTCCAAAAATATTTAATACATTGACTCGAAGAATATTGTAGTCAATGACAAAGTATCTGTAGTCTTCTATTTCCGGTTGTGCAGCAAGGTAAAGAAATACTCCGCCATCTCCATTAAAATCATTGTTGTAGTAGTCTCCAGATACGCTGATTCGTCCAGGTGTATAAGTCACTCCACGTACAGTATACACAAATCCCAACTCACCTGCAGTAATTCTCACTTCAGATTTTTGAGTCTCTCTGCGAATAGTAGAAATGATGAGAAATTGATATAAATTTCATAGTAAATTAGTAATTAAATGATGAGATTTTATATTAAATTATTAAAAATGGTAACAAGTGAATTCTTACATACTAACTAACCTTGTATTTAAGACCCTTGAATCACTGACTTTTACAGTATAGAAAATAGTGATAGAAACGAAAAATTTGAAGAACCTTCCCATCTTTTAGCTAATTTAAAAATTCCAATATATGAAATATCCTGGAGTAAATTCATTCTGACTCATTTATATAACNATCTTTTAGCTAATTTAAAAATTCCAATATATGAAATATCCTGGAGTAAATTCATTCTGACTCATTTATATAACGAATAGAAGCATGATACGAAGAATAATTGTTATAAAATTATAATAATAATATAATAACATTGAGATGTCATATGAGAATTAATCGTGCTAACAGAATTCCTCATCAATATGTGAAATTTATTAAAAATATTTATCTTCTCATTTTACNATCTTTTAGCTAATTTAAAAATTCCAATATATGAAATATCCTGGAGTAAATTCATTCTGACTCATTTATATAACCAATAGAAGCATGATACGAAGAATAATTGTTATAAAATTATAATAATAATATAATAACATTGAGATGTCATATANGACTCATTTATATAACGAATAGAAGCATGATACGAAGAATAATTGTTATAAAATTATAATAATAATATAATAACATTGAGATGTCATATAAGAATTAATCGTGCTAACAGAATTCCTCATCAATATGTGAAATTTATTAAAAATATTTATCTTCTCATTTTACTTTTACTTTTCCACCTGTGGAAAATTGGTATTTTGACATTGACTCATTGTCATTTCCAATAGTAAAATTTATGTTAATAATCCATAGGGTGATGATTGAATTGTTATACTGGGGAATAATGAACCAAGGTCAAGAATCTGAAAATGGAACAAAATTATTAAATAATTTTATAAATTTTTTATAATTTCAACAAAATTCGGTACAAAAAAATTAACTTAATTTATATTTTGATCCAAAATTATAGAAAAAATAAAACTCCTGGTGGATTTAGGCAATGACTTTGTTGCTAAATTGATCCTTTTGTTAATTCTATAGTTTGTTAGTGGAGGGTTAATAGTTCAATATTTTTTTATTTTCTGCACTTTTATATTTATAAGCCTTCTACTTTTTATATTTGATTTGATGATTTGAAAGTAGGTAAATTATTAACCTAATTTGTTAGATTATACTGTACATGAGTCAGGAATTGAGTCTCAAATAAATATATATCCGAGCAAAAACGCTAAACAAAAAAAAAAATGAAAATGAAGAAATAAAAAAATTTAGCTAAAAAAATTTTTGAAAATCTTGTCAAACAAAAATAAAGTGAAAATTATAATTTATTAAAAAAACATTTTTAAATGTTAAAGGATTTCTTAAATTTTTATTTTTATTTTACCACTGTAGTTAGTTATAAAAATATAAAACATTAAAATTTAATTATATTCTGGTTCATTGTACTTTAATCTCCTATAATTCCCAATACTAAATCCTAATCCCAACTGATACTCACACAAGTTGACAAATATTCAATTTAACATGCAAAATTTTTATTAAAAAAACAAAGACAAATCTTGTTTCTTACTAACAAACCTTAAAATTTTTCATAAGGCTTANTTTATTAAAAAAACAAAGACAAATCTTGTTTCTTACTAACAAACCTTAAAATTTTTCATAAGGCTTAAAAAAAATTTTTTTTTAAACTTTTTAAAAGCTTCAAAAAAAAAATTTTTTTTTTTAATTGTAATTCCAATAGATTCAAAGTGTTCAAAAGTGTTCAAAAAGATCCGTGAACTTGATATAAAAGAAAAATCCGCTTTCTGATCATAAGATACTCCAAACACATGTGATTAATATGAAGTAAATATAATCTCTAATTAGTATTATATGATATGTTGATGTAATTCTCATGTATTTTACCATCAGTAAATTAATATTGTTGATGACATAAATATAGACAACGACGGTGATTGGCTGTCTGATTTTCTCCCAAGAGAAAATTTCTAGTGATATGATTGGTTGTTGGGAAAAAGAGAGTCCTTGGAGCACTTGCTCTGAGAGAAAGTTCACTTTCACTTCATTTTTTTTTTATTCTCATCCAAAATATTTCAGTCCTCTCCCATCCATGGACTAGAAAAGTTGGATTTTTTATTTCTATCTTCATTCCAGCTCAATTAAATACAATAATAATATAATATTTAACAACATACTCATTCTACGGACCATATCCATTCATACAACATCAATTTAAATTTACCACTTGTCTCCATTTTGAACCAAACTTCAAAAAAAGAACATTTCCCACTCACTCTTTTCTTATTACACAACTCAACTTTTTTTTCAAAAAGAGGAACAAAACAAAACAAAAAAGGTAAATCTACTCATTTTATTTTCAATTTGAATACATCACAAATCATTATAAAACTCTTCTGTCATGTTTATATAATATATATTGTATCTATTTTTTGATAAAAGTTAGTGGCGGTAAATTTTGATTTGATTTTGGTAAGATATCAGTTTGACTTACTCAGGGTTTTACAGACGAATTTCCTGTCCCTTGTTATTGATTTCTATGGATCCTTTCTTACCTGTCTCCTACAAGATCCACAATTTTAGGAAAAATAGAAAAAGATTCTCAAAATCCATTTAGGAAGATTTACTTTACATTTCATTCCTATTCAATTTCTTTTCATGAAAATCTATCCTTTTTTTTTTTTTTTTTTTTGATTTCAAGAAAATTTTTTTCTCAATTTTTTTTTCAATTTCTCTATTTAACTTTTCCTGTATCAAATTTACTCATACGAGTTTTAAAAACTTTCTACAAACATAATGCTTACCTGAGCTGTTTTGATGTATTTTTTTTTTTCCAAGTTAATTCTTTTCAAAAAAAAAAAAAAATTCTAAAGATTCAAAAGGATTGTTGCTAATGACAACATCTGAATCACTTTCATAGGCTTTTCTAACCAACAAAACATCAAAGAAAGTAATCCGGTAAAGATTTCATTGGTTGATTGTAGTTTTTCTTTGTCAATGACAATTGGTTTTTATAGCATTTTATATCAAACCAAGTACAATAGTATCCATAGAAACTTTTCTTTTACAGGTTTTCAACACATGAATTTATTTTTAGAATAATAAATCTACAAGTTGATCAAAATTAAAAATAAATTTTTTTTTTTTTTTTTCAATTTTTAATAAAATTTTTTGGATTATTTTTCTTTTGTGAAGTTTTTAGAAAATTTTTGATTTCTTCCTCACACTTTGATGAACAATTTTTTAAACTTTAGAGTAGATAATTTTTTATTTGTTTTCTACATCCTTAGTATAAATTTGGTTTCTTTTTATTATATTGAAACTGATATGATAAGATTGTTTAGGGATCTTAAAATTTTGAAACGGAGTGTATATGACTAATTAAAAAAAAAAAATAAAAATAAAAAAATAAAATAAAATTAACACAAAATACATTAGTTAGTAAAAAATCTATATAAAATCATACTATGTGTGTAAAATCAACAGATTCTGTTTTATATTTTAAATTTTACTAGCGTAGGTTCATAAGCTCTTACGTTCAATTATTCCACTCAGTAAATAAATTAAAGGAAATAGGATTTTAGGTATTGTTATATTTATTAGAAAACCTCTACAAAAGTATCTATGGAGATCCAAATACATCAAGAATTACAAGTAGATTTTATAATTAGTTTCTTTAGCTTTGATAAAAAGAAAAAGTAGTGGGAAGTTTGAATCCCAAAGGAGTAAGTGGTGAAAGTAGGAAATATGATTTTCTGTGTGATAAACTTGAAAAAAGAAAAGAGAAAAAAAAAAAAAACTCTTCTCTTCTCTGTCAATTTCATTATTATATAACTTTTGAATTCTCTAGTCAATTTACCTAATGGAAGAGCTATTTTCAACATTCTACCTGACGGAGTAGATTCTAAGGACATTTTATGATAATAAAAGAAGAAAAAAAAAACATATTTTCAAACTTCCCGCTTGAGTCATTTTCCGCGCTCTATTCAAAATTTTTTAGATAACTCATTACGACATAGTTGACTAAAAGCTCTGGAATGGAAATCTACTTGTAATTTTGTGATGACGACGCAGAAACAATAGGAGAAGAGAGTGAAAAGTGAAAGAAGAAATGACGAAGAAAAAAAAAAACCTCAAAAGAAAAATTATGGGAAAAAAATTTGAGTTTCATTTTTCTGCTCTGTTCAGCGAAACGAAAAATATGAAGAAAAAAAAAGCAGAATGTTTTCTCTATAAAAAAAAATATTAAAAAAAAAATTGGAGAAAGTTCAACTTTCTCTTTTTCTCGTTGACAATTTCATAATGAAATTAATTAATCTTTAGTTCTTAGAGTTAGAGAGTTGAGAGCATAATTGAAGGAGGTTCAAGACTTGCCTGATTCGTTAAACCTTAAAATTAATGAATAATAATCTAAAAAATATATTTATGTATATTATATAATACATGCTGAACCCGCTTTTTTTTTTTGATAAGCTAACAAAACTTTTTATATAACAATACAAGGATTTATACATATACAGGGAATTAAAATATAAAGATTTAAAAAAAAAAACGAATTTTTTTTTTTTTCATAATAATAATAGCGTATTAACTTTGAATTTATTCGTATAGGGATTGAGAATCTCATCAGTCGCGCTTAACTCTAATTCAATATTTTGACTTTTTTTTTTTTAATTTTGACAAATCTTTCAATAAATTACCAATCTTTCTAATGTTTGTTATGTATCCAACTAAAAATCTTATCATAAATTACTAAAAATATGAAAATACAACAATATTTTTTACTCATTTTGAGAGTAAGTGTTACATTTTTACTCCAGTTACATTTTTGTTCGAACACCCGGTAATTTGTAGTAACTCCGCATTTACCTGACTTTTTCTTTCCTCTGATCTGAATTCACCTGTTTCTGAGTAAAAACGGAAACTCAAAAGTTTGAAAGTCTTTATTGAATTTAAAAAAGTTTTTTGAAAAAATTATCATTTTTTTTTTCTTTTTTTTTTTTTTTTTTTTGNCATGCTTCCCATTATCTCACTCACATTAAATCACATTATCATAAAAAATTTTTGTGGGCACAAAAAAAAATTGTAACTTTCACCACTTTCTCCAAAAAGAGAAGGAGACAAAAGATAGAGCTAGGGGCTCAAGAAGAGACAACAAAAGACACACAAACCATATTCACTCGAAATAAAAATCATATGAATACATAAAGAAAACTCGTTTTATACCAATTTTTAGTCAACTTAAAGCATAATTTATTCAATATGGTGAAAGTAAGAGAAAATATTTGATGAAATAAGTTTTTTTTTTTTTTTTTTTTTAATATTATTTAATGTCAAAGTAGTTATAAGAATAGAAGAAAAAAGATTGTTGGATTAATGTGGGACAGACTGTACACTTTAGATTTGATTTGTTTTTCAAATAATTTGACAAAAAAAAAAAAATAATAAAATAAAATTTTTTTTTTGTCAATTTTCCTATTTCTTCAAAATTTACAAGCTTTCACTCATTCACTCAGCTTCAGTGATGTTTGAATTTGAACTTTCAAATTGATTCGTATATAATACATAATTTACGTTAAATTTTGAGTGGATATTTTAAAAAAGAATAAATTTTTAAATATTTTCTTTCACCCTTATAATTTTTATAACTTATTTCTATAAATAATTATCTTTAGTTTTACGACTGAATGGTTTTCAATTATTTGGGAGTATCTGTAGGTTATAGAAAATTTGTAAAAACAAAACAAAAGAAAACTATACTAGAAGAAATATTGGTAAAAAATTTTTTTTGAAATTTTTTTAAATTGTGTAAAAAAAAAATAATATGGGAAATTTTAACATGATTTTTACCACCACGATAAAAATCATGAGCACGGTAGTGGTAGTTGTGATAGATTAAATCATAGCTGTGGTACCTACACACGTAATCGACAGATTAACTTTCTAAATTCCCTCCATTTTAGACAGACAATGAACTTAATAAGTTTTTTTTTTCCTTTTTTTTTTCATTAAGTACCAAATTAACCAAAAAATTTTGGGAAATGGCATATTTGCTTTCTAGTTTTCTTCTTTATTAGACTCAAGAGTGTCGAAAATTTCGAGTAATGATCTTCCATTTTCTGTTGAATGGCCAGAAAAAATGGGTCCTCTCTCTTCGTAATTGACAACCATCATAACTCAATTCCGTTGACATCGTCCCTCCCCTCCCCCCTCACCCACCCACCAATGTCAGAGACACAAAAGAGAAAGAAGGAGCCAATGAGAGAGCTTCAATTCCCTTATCTCCCAACTACACAATCCTAATCCTTCACAGTCCCCCCTTCCACCCCCATTGTTTCTTTCACGACATTTTTATCTCCCTTTCCCTCACTTATGTTACGACCATTGACATCAGATTACACCACACATTCAACTTCCCCATATTTTCTACAACCTAATTTAGATTTTCAATACTTCCTGTCACTCTCATAAAGTTTTCGTACTTATTTTTATAGAAATGAACTCTGCTTTGAATAAATAAATAAAAAAGAATGAAAATTATTAAACTCTACTTTCACCAGTATTGAAAAACTCGTGACATTACTGTAGAAATTAGGGTTAGACTAACCGGATGAAATTGGCTCAACGATTTGACTGGACGTTCTGGCTATTTTCTGGATAATCTGGACGGATAAAACTTGCGTCCAGTGGACAATCCAGACGATAAGTTTTTTTAATTAAAAATAGGTATTAAATGGCTCATTTAGTTCAATTTTATTGTTACTACACTTAAGTTTCACTTCCTTTGAACTAAAAAGTGGTCATTTAATCATCTACTCAGACTACTACATATAATTCAGAGCCAAAAAAAAAAGAAATCAAAAATTCAAATTTGTAGAACTAGATTAAAATTTTGGATATCATAGTTAAAATTATGTTCCAAAGGGGAAGAAATGATGAAAAAATATTATGGATGTATGATACAATGACTCATTTTCGGGTTTTTGTAACAGATTTAGAGTTTAAAAAAATTTTTTTTTTTTTTGTCCAAATCGACCAGATGGTCCAGACTGTCCGGTTTTGGCCGAATCCGGTCAAATGTAAAATCATCCGGTTAAACGATTAAACCTGTCCCTGAGTCACACCAAACAAAATTTTTTAAGACAAATCTACTCTACAAATCTATATTTCTTTCAATAAGAATATAACCCAAAAAAAAAAATTTTTTTTTTTAAATTCTACCAATCAGATTTGAATGTAAAAATTTATTTTCAATCTGATTGGGTGAATTTGAATAATATTTTATTATTTTTTTATGAGATATCTCTAGTACTCACAAACTCACAGTATCTCTGATAAAATTTGAGACTAAAGTTCTTTGAAAAACTGTATTTATTTAGTTGTCTTTGAAAAGTGAGAATTGAAGTTAATTTGTACTTTTGAAGTGTCTTTTCTCCTTTTTTTTTTCTTCAAATTGAAGAAAGAACGAGAAAAGCGTTCCTTTCATCTCACGACCTAGAGTCGTCTCTGAGTTCAAATTTAATTTAAATTTTCCCACTCCTTTCTCTCACCTAAGAAAAGTCAGATAACTGTAGTAACTTAAAACTTTTGGATTTATACCTACTAATTCTATTTCTACTATCTATTAGTAAGAAATATTAGTAAAGAAATAGACTAATCAAAATTAAGAAATATTATTTAAAAAAAAAAATTGAAACTCTGATGTTAGAGAAAGTAACTTTCTCTTTACTATGAATATTCATTATTCATATCTTCTCAACTCTTCTGTTTAAATTGATTTAAGATTCTCCCACTAAAAGTTTTTTTTTGGGTAACTTCTTCTTATCAACATCATATTTGACCTACTTTCCAGCCCGGTTCTTTCAAACTAATTTTTTGACATTACAAATTCTCCTTTACAGACACTTTTTTTTTGGCNTACTATCTATTAGTAAGAAATATTAGTAAAGAAATAGACTAATCAAAATTAAGAAATATTATTTAAAAAAAAAAATTGAAACTCTGATGTTAGAGAAAGTAACTTTCTCTTTACTATGAATATTCATTATTCATATCTTCTCAACTCTTCTGTTTAAATTGATTTAAGATTCTCCCACTAAAAGTTTTTTTTTGGGTAACTTCTTCTTATCAACATCATATTTGACCTACTTTCCAGCCCGGTTCTTTCAAACTAATTTTTTGACATTACAAATTCTACTTTACAGACACTTTTTTTTTTGGGAAAAGAGACAATTGAAAACAAAATGTAATAAAATAATATATCAAAGGGTTCTTCATCTTTATTCATTTTAAATTTCTTATAATTTCTAATCAATTTTTCAACAATTTTTTTCAAATTAAAAAAAAAATTTTTTTACTATTTTTAAAATAGACAGTTTTAAATGAGTGGTGGTATCGCATCTCAGAGTGGTATCGTATCTTACTCCGCCCACCAATACCACTCTCCCTTCCCTTTTTCGGAGATACGATGCCACGGCATGAGATACGGCGTGGTATCCTCCGTAGGAATCGATAAGATACGGAGGGAGATGCTACTCCGCATCGTATCTCACTTTACTCCAATCAACCATATGAGACAAGGATACAACTCAAGTTTCTTCAACAGATGAACACCAAATTCAAAAACAAAAAAAAATTGTTTTTGAACTTTTGTTTAATTTGCCTGATTTGATTTTTTGTTTAAAAAANCGTATCGTATCTCCCGTTACGATACGGATGAGATACCACGATACGATCCCACTCTCATTAAAACTGTCTAATAAAAAGTTACTTAAATAAGAATTTTATGAGTTTATAAAGATTTTTTATTATAGTTACTAATCATAATCATATTCATACTCATAGTATTGGAATCACAATTACAATCACAATCACAATTTTTTTTTAATCAGACTGAGTGCGCATACTCAGAATTTCTAACTCTGTATCTTCCGTCTGATGTGAGATAAATAGTAGCATTTCGTATAAAAAAAAAAAAAAAAAAAAAAAAAAAACGGCGGGTATTTCTTTTTAGGTTGAATTAATCGATTTCTTTCCCTTGGAGTAAACTTTCTCCTTTTTCAAAAGAAAATTTTCACTAGTTCAAGTCTCCTTTAAAAAAAATACGTCATATCAAAAGCTTTTTTTTTTATAAGAAAAGCGGACTTTAAATTTGTATAAAAAATGTACAAAATCCTTTCTTTTTTTTTAAAGTTTAGTTTTTATAACTTCAAGTTATTTCCTAGAAGTAAATTATATATTAAAAAACAAACAAACAAAAAAAAAAAAAAAAACTCTTTGTGTGCTGTACATAATATAAGTCTTCATAGAATTAAAACACAGTGATGAGACTTATTTCCTTTAGTTAGTCCAAAAAATTATTAAGTAAAAATTTAATAACGGTATTAATCATTTAATTAATAAATAACTAAAATAAATCATAAAGAGTATAGCTCAAATTTATAATAATTTTAAATAATTTTTACTTATATAACCTTAGTTATACGTACTTATGTGTCAATTAATTAGTAAATAAAATTTTATTATTATTTATTAATTACCTCCTACCATTATTTAATCTATCATTCATCTAACTTATCTCTACAATTTCAATCTCTTGGGATGTACTACTGAAAGGAGATAAATGAGTACTAATCTCGTGAGAAATTCAAAATCGATCTTCTACAGAGAAAAAAGAACATGGAGAAGTTTAAAATTTATATGAGAATAATATCTGAAAATTCCATAAGAAGATGCAGGATAAATTTTTAACAAAGTTTAGTAAAGACTTGTTCGTCATGGATCTAATTCCATTAATTAGCTCGTTTTCCTTTGGAGGGAGAATTTGAAAGCGGATTGAAGGATTTGTGTCTCACTGTGAGAATTATTTTCTACCAAGATTTTTTTTTTCTCTCTCTTTTCTCCGGAGAAAGTAGGATGAGGAGTCTGGGTTGTTATTTGTTTTGTGGAGTTTCTGATCCTTGGAGTCTTCGGAGTTTTCTGTTTGCTAAGTAAACAGAAAACGAGGTCAGACCATCAGAACGCAATATAACACTCTCAATTCCAAAGATCCCGCCACTAAAATTTAACCGGAAGTATATAATATACACTATCCAACTCTACAATCCACAGATGAAGGAAGGATCAAATCATCTATAAAGATTTTATTAGAAATTAAATATCTCAAGTGAGCTATCCGTACAACCTATGGATATTTTATACTTGGATTTAGTATACAGAGTTTGTCAAAAACTTTTTTTTTTCTTTTTTTTTTAACTTGTCAAAATGGCTTTCTTGAATTTATGAATTTAAAGAATTTCAAATTTAATAATTAAGCGCGCGTAATTTGAAATATAATTGAAGTTATGTATAAAGTTGGCTTTACTGTTTACATTTATTAACAAGGACGCCGTTTCTATGGATTTGCATAGTCGCAGCGAAGCAACAACACTAATTGGTGATACTTAGGATCTTCACGATTTATCAAAAATGAAACGGATTAACGCAATGTTAATTAGTATAATGATGCATAAATAATCTCAACGTAAACGCATAATTTATTTTGCGTCGCAATTTTACAGCTTTTAGTACATTTTCTAACATGGTAAGACCACATTGTTGTTCGAGTGCCAATAATTTGATGTTTTTTTTTTATTTATCGAACACATTTAACCAATTTTATTTCAAAATTTTTTTCCTAAATCTAGCAATATCTCGGTGCGTTTTTCTTTGTCGGGGATGCTAAATTTTTAAATTTTATGGCTCCAATTCAACTTGTTTTAGATAAAGGAATGTCCGTGGTGCTCATAATATGCGCACACAAATTCTTTTCAAGGTATTGATTTGCATCAGAAGGTCAATATAAGCTTTTAAACCACCGCCCATAATATCGCATAATTTTTTTTTTTTGTAAATGCTTTTAATGTTTTTTAATTTTAGGCATAAAATGGCCGTCTTTGATTATTAATATCACACTCATTCTCAAATCTAAAAAGAAAAAAAAAAATTCAAGATTAATATGTTGGCAGACTCTACTTCACTACATCTCATTTTTTCTTCTTTTAACTTTTGTCTATTGACTACCTTTTGAATTTTTTTTTGAAGAAAAGTTAGTAAACAAAAAAATGTGTATAAGAGAATATTTTGAGTAAGCCGGTATATGTACCTACTAAAAACCTAAATGTCTAAACCGAAACCAAAGTAACAAATTTCATTTCTAAATTTCTTCTATCTAGTCCATTTAGAGTTTAGTAATTTAATTACTCAGTAAAAACCGCGGAAGCTACTTTGTTTAAAATCCAGTCAACAGGATGTCTTTCAAAAGAACTTTTTCTATACCTAAACTTTTACTCAAGACTTGTTATTTTGTTATGTGAATATATAACTTTTTTTTTTCAGAATGAAATTTTTCTATCAATTTTCTTAATTTTATCGACTTTAAATCATCTATGTCTTATTAATGATAAAATTCAATATTATTTTAACACATCCTTCACCAGTACGTTTTCTTTTTCATTAAAAGTTGACAAAAATTATTATAATGTTATGATCAAATTTTTTGAAAATTTTCAAAATTCTATTATTTAGAATTTTATTTTCATTAGAAATTCGAGAATTTTATTAGAAATTAGTGTCAATAAACTGACTGAAATGTATATTTTTTGTAGATGGCGGACCGATCGAAGGATGAGGCTCAGTATATCCGCTACGCCCAAGGCGAACCTTCCTTTGCCCAAAAGGTTATGTCGTGTATCAAGAATCTTTCTTGATTTTCTTTTTTGGTTTGTTAAGTTAGTGATTTATAATTATTAGGTTAAAAGTTGGATCTTTACAAATGCTCTGTTGATGTTGACAATTTTGGGTGTGGCTATTGGATTCTTGGCAGGATTTCTTTGTCGATATTTAGAACCTTCATCCACTACGATCGAGCTCATATCATTCCCGGGTGAACTACTCATGCGCATGCTCAAAATGCTCATTCTCCCCCTCATCATCTCATCCCTCATCACAGGTAAATTGAGACTTTGGTTTTAATAATAATTAGTGAAAATATTATTCACTGGAGTAATGTAAATGTAATTAATTGGATGAGGCAGGAATGGCACAGTTGGATGCTAAATCATCAGGCCGAATGGGATCAAGGGCATTGGTCTACTATATGGTAACCACAATTTTGGCAGCCATTGTAAGTTACCAATTACCAATTATTATCAAAATTTACATTTTGTAGAGGCTTTCAGTTCTAATGAGAGCTTAACCTTATGTCTTTTCTAGGTAGGAATTATCATGGTGGTAATAATTCACCCAGGAGATGAGTCTATTAAACAGGAAACTGGTGACCAGGGAGATGAAGCACAAGTATCTACTGTCGATGCTCTCCTTGATATTGCCAGGTAGGTCATTTTGATTTTAAAAATTATCTTCTTCTTAAAAATTATCAGAAATTAATCCACCGAGTGACTCCCGTGTACAGTTTTTTAATTTTGTTGAAAATGGGATTGATGGATGCGGTAAGTCTAGAGTCACACAAATTATCAATTACATTAATTACAAACTTTTATTTTTCGTGGTGGAGTTAAAAAAATCGATAGAATTGGTAAGTCATCGTATTTCAAAAATTAATCATGAAAAGCAGACGGACAACTCTAACAAAATTTAACCGGGATTAAAATTCAGTCGTGAAAACCATGTGTTAGTAAATGCAAATTCACAGGGTTGCAAAAAAAAAAAAATTTTTTTTCTCGAACTCTGCTCTAGATTTTCTTATTCCTTGCTACGGTAGCGAGATAAAAACTAGTAGTTTACTAAATACTTTACAATCAAATATGTTGATGACTGCTCCATCTAGCGATCATCGAAAGTGCAACGTGAATGCATTTCTACCCCATGGCATGGGTTTAAGCCGTAACTACTGCACGTAGAATTTACAAACTTTATTTGAAAGATGACTAACTTTATGCCATTTCTCAACTACTTGTTGACCAAACAACTCTCAACTTTATTCCTTTTTTTTTCAGAAATCTTTTTCCGGAAAATTTAGTCCAGGCCTGCATCCAACAGAGTCAAACTATCTACAAGCCAAAAGTGGTAAGTTTCTAGTCATACTCTTACTTGTCACTATTTTCAATTAACTTCACTCATTTTCTGATCTAATTTAGGTGGTAAATGCATCCGAAGACGACCCAGTAATTCTTATCAAAGGTGTGGTGATGAAGGACGGGACGAATGTGATGGGTCTCATCGTCTTCTGCCTAGGATTCGGTCTTTTAGCAGGTCAACTCGGTCCAGAAGGAAAGATAATGGTAGACTTCTTCAGTGCTCTCAATGACATTATCATGAAAATGGTTGAAATCATTATGTGGTAAGCTCAAAGGGAGTCTACCAAGAAGTGAACAACATAACCACACCAAGCTCAAGTCTATACATCAAATTTATCTAAAAGTATACTATTTTTTTACTCTTCGTAAGGTTCTCTCCTGTCGGTATTACCTGCTTAATCGCAGGAAAGTTGATGGGAATCTCTAACATCACAAGGACACTGAGTCAATTGGGATTGTACATGGTGACAGTAATCGCGGGTCTTGCCATCCATGCCATTATTACACTCCCCCTCATTTACTTTCTCGTCACACGACAAAATCCTGGTACTTTTTTCAAAGGCATGCTCCAGGCTTGGGTTACAGCTCTAGGAACTGCATCTAGGTATACTTTTAGATTTAAGAGTTATGTAAATATTTTTCAAAAGTATGAGTCTTTCCTTTAATCGTTATAAGCTCTGCCACACTCCCTATCACTTTCCGTTGTCTCGAAGAAAACAACAAGATTGATAAGAGAGTAACGAGGTTTGTCATCCCTGTTGGTGCAACAGTCAATATGGATGGAACAGCACTTTATGAAGCAGTTGCAGCAATTTTTATTGCACAAATGAACGGAGTCCATCTTGGATTTGGTGAAATTGTTACAGTCAGGTGAGACTCATCATTACAAATCCGACTCGGGAATTATTATACTTTTAAAATTTTTTGAGAATGTATACTTACTCTACTAGTTTGACAGCTACATTGGCGAGTGTTGGAGCAGCGTCAATTCCAAGCGCTGCACTCATTACTATGCTCCTTGTCCTGGCGTCTCTTGGACTCCCAACATCTGATGTACCACTTCTCCTCACAGTTGATTGGCTCCTGTAAGTTGAAAGATAAATGAAAGATGTTGTTTTTTTTTTGTAAATTTTTGGTCTCTAGGGATCGTATCCGTACATCAATCAATGTTCTTGGAGATGCTTATGGAGCTGGGATCGTCCACCACCTCTCTCGTTCAGAATTAGAGAGAATGGATGAACGGCGCATGTCAACGGTTTCCTATCGAAGTGGTGGAGAAGGTGGGAGTGGGATACCTTTTGAATCTATTCTGATCAATCGACGTCGGTCTTCAATTCATAAATTGGAAAATCGAAGTGTCATTCTCCCACCACCAATTCCTCAGAGAAATCGAAATGGGAATCTTAGTTCAGAGACCCAAATTTAAAATTTAGTCACGGAAATTTTAAATTTTCGTGCGCACAGGCCACATAACTATGCTCTCCTTATAGTGTCCAACATACAAACTATTTAGATATAAATTTGAGATTAATTAGATAATTATTAATTGTCTAATCAAAGAGTTGGAAGGAAATGGAGTAGCAACAGAGACTTAAGAAGGGAAATGATGGAATAAAAGGGGGGGGGGGGGCTCTTTGAAGTGTAATTTTTAGAATAACGTAAACATTGAAAGACTCCTGACATGGACAATATATTCCGAAGATAATAATAATTAATGTAACTTATTAGAGAATAATTAACTTACACTGTGATTGAGTGCTGTGGTGGTTTGATTACTTTTTAGATCCTAACATTTCTCAAAAGTAATTCCTCAAAAGTCCTGATTTTTAGCATATACACCAATCGTTGTGAATCCTTGTTCCTTATGGATACATATGAAGAATAAGATACATATGAAAGACTTTATAAATTTATCAAATCAGATTACGACAATCAATCAAGTAATCAAACAGGATTAATCACATTTTTAAATTATGAGTGTATATCAGAACATATAAGTTGTATAAGTCTTCATCGATAATCCGAATAGAGTTAACTATAGACTATATTAGTCAAATTAATAATTAGACACTCAAAATTAAATAATATGTCTCTTACCTTCAAAATCCAATATTTCAAGATGTCACTAAATTATTGTAAAACACATCACTAATGTCATCTTTCTTAATAATCTTAGGAACATGTACTATAATTTTAACGCGGGAAATTCCATCCAATGAAATCGTTTTTTTTTTAATGGATAACGTCCGACGACACGCCATCCATGATAACTTAGACACAAAAGGGAAGGAAATGGTACAATTTGACAATAATCAGTCAACAACTTTTACAAAATAATTCCATTCTCCGCTATAAAAATTATTGGAAAACTATTGAAACGATTTTACGGTTTGAATAGTGTGAATAAATGTACAATTAATTGATATTATAAAATAATTTATTAATTTGTAATGGTACTTATTATTAGAAATTAAAATATTATATAAAGTTTGATTTAGTCGGAAACCAGTAGAATTTTTAAATAACAATAAATAATTCTCATTCATAGTGAATTTTGTAAATTTAGAAACTATATTGATAAGTTAGTTTGTGAATTGTGATGAAAGAATTTAATGATTTTTAAATTATTACTTAAGAAATTAATTTAATTTATTTTAAAGGATTGTGTAAATTAATAAAAATAAATTATCATTTATGATAGAATGAATAAATAATCTGGATAGAATAATAATTATTATAATAAATAAATTTAAATTAAGAGTTTGGATTTTCGTTTATATTCTCAGTAAAAATTTATACAGACGGATTATAAAAATATGTTACCTTTGACTATTTACTCTAGGTACGCATCCAATACCGTGAACTTTTCCTAAAGTTGCAAGTTACCTCCCACGGGAACTAAATTTTTTTTTAAATGAAAAAGCGGGTAATTAAACAAAACATGTTTACAAAAGAAGGAAGTTAGCAAAAAAAAAGTCATACTCTAAAACTCTATTTGGTATGCACATTGGATAGGTGCGAGAGGGACGGGTATTATAAAAATAAAATTCTTAAATTATATATTAAATTATATAAATTTATATAAAATACAAAATATAATAAATTTTTTGTTGAAAATTAAATTAATTTTATCTATATATTTAAAAAAAAGTGGTTTCTAAGAAACAAGAAACCGTTTCTAGTTTATTAAAAATTAAAATTGAAATAATGGTATAAATAAAATTCCCATGTTTGACATACCTTTTTTTTCTGATGATGAATTGAAATGAAATAATGAATTGGCAACAATATATCAATTTTTCTTTAATACAACTTTCATAGTTTTCTATTGACTGTATTTTACATTGAAATATTTACATTTTTGTATTTACTTATATAAAAATTTATTATATTTTCAGTAGAGTTTAATTTTACTTGTTAGTAGGCTCGGTATTGATTTAGGATCCTCCCCCCTCCCCGCACTTTCTCTCTCTAAACCTAGAAATTTTACAATTTGTAACAAAAAATAAATAAAAAAATCCAACAAATAAATAATTTTTTTTTTTAGACAAAAATTATTAAAATTTTGAAAATGTCAAAATAGTGAAAATTTTTTTCCTGCTCTCATTTAGTCAAATTGAACCATTTAGCATTTGGAACTTAAATTTATAAAAACATTATCTGATACTTCTGGGTGTTGTACAATTGATGCCAAGAAAATTCAAAAAAATTTCCAACAAATTTACCAAAAAATTTCTCAGAAAATTTCCAAACAAATTTTGACAATTTAAATCTGATTGTCTAAATTTGATTTTTTTTTTGGGAATCAACTCTAGAACAGTCAGTAGTTTTACTGACTTCATTTTTAATTCACACGTACAATTTTAAATTAAAATTTTACATTTTAATAGCCGATATTCTTTGGATGATAGAGATGCCCATACCAGTATGGTATCGACTGTGCCTTTTAGTGAGACCTAACTATCATAAATCCGATCCAACAATTTATCAATTAATTTTCCTATCAATTAGTTTTTCCAAGGTTCCTTGACAACGTCTACAAGTAAGCTATTCTTTCTTAAAGTTGAAAAACGTTGAGTTTTTCTTCCAAGAAACAATAATAATTATTATTATTGAATTTGAAGTTTCTAGATTGCATACTACACTTCACTCTGTGTATTTATTATTCGAAAATTCTATTTAATTCTTCATTTCTATTTTATTTCTGTATTTATTGAGCCCATTGAACAATGAAATTATAGGAATACTCTTAAAAAACAAAAGTTATAATTTAGTTTACGTTTCTAGTTCCAAGTGCCTGTGAAGATTCGTTGAATATAAATTGAAAACTTCAAATCCGTGAAATCATAAAAACGTATAAGGTTTGTATTTTGAAATAATAATGCTGCTTACCCTATATGTAGTACATATAGGGTAAGCATTATTATGATTATTATTATTATCACACAGGTACATATTATGTACCTGTGGGACGTTAGCATGTACATAAGTAATGTTCGACAAAACGGTAGCGCAGTTACACTAAAAATTTTAAATCTTTGTAAAGAAATGGCTCACCATTGCCCAGCGTTTGGTAAAGCTTAACCCAACACATCTAAGTTAATAATATCTTTTAGTGAATAAATAATTATGATCTATGTATCTTTTCTATGACTAAAGTTTTTTCTACTAGAAAAGATCTATGTATTAAATAATTGTGCTGTAGCTATGTTTTAATAAGAGTTTTCACTGTAGAATGAAGCCAATTCCTGTCGTGGAAGTTGGTGAAGGGAGTCAGAAGCCCCATCGCCTCGTAGCCAATACGGGAAAGCACTCCGTCGAAGTCAATGTCCGAATTAGAAAAAACGGCGACCACACACCTGTTACAAGCTCGACCCCTCGCGTCACCCCAACTCCTTCCCAGTCACTCAATTTCCGGCGAGGTAAGCATTTTAGTTATTAAAATTTTGATTGATATTGTAAAACAATTTCAATTTCTTGTAGGATCGTGGGCTGACATGCTTCATCGTCCATCTATAGCTCATCTGGATACAAAGCCAAGGGAGTACAATGGGAAGCACAGTGGATATCTTCCTGCTGTTGAATCACGCAAAGTAATCCACATTTCATCCTCTGGAACACAGACAGATGGTCAGAAATATATTCATCAATCAGCAATTGGGACACAGACTGATCCCCAGAAGTACTTCCAGGTAACTGTTGCCATTCAGACACACAAGGTTTAAGTATACTATAATAAAATTTGAATAGTTTACATAGAATAGCAGATGTCATAATAAGAGCAAGAATCATGGCAGTATTTGATACAATTACAAAATAGATGTACTGTTACTTTGTGTACCTTCATTGCGTATTTATAGTTCTAAGTGAAAACAATTATGTTAATTTTATTTCATATAACTTTAATTTTGTTGTTTTAGACTGAGATACGAAAGTATCAGTCAACGGCCTGGACACAGACGACAGAATCTCAGGAGAATGACATTCCCTTGCCGTCGATCAAGGACTACACAGAAACGATCAGTCAGCTCTTCCAACTCTCTTCGAAGCTCAAAGAAGAGCTGTCGGAGTTAGAGATTGCGAAGGATCGGATGGAAGCACAGCTACTTTCTATCATTCATGAGAAAGACCTTATCATCGCTTCTCACTACAAGAGTCTCTCGCCTGCTCCATCTACAGGTACTTACACACTCCCATCGCCACAGCAATTTCAAGACGTCGCTGTCTCGACGGATCTGACTAAATTCAGAGGAGCGATTCGGTGAGTGAGATCCTCGAAGTCACAATGTTTGAATGCAAAAACGAAAACCCACTCTCCTTTCTTTCATTTGCCATTTTTTTTCAGAGTTTATTAAGTTTTTAACATTTTGATTTTCCTAACATAGTTTTTTAGTTTTTTATACCAGAGTTGAAATTGTTTAGTATTGAAATTTCAAGTCAGAGATGAAATGAACAATTAATAATAATGGTTATTTTTTCACCCCCTCTAGTGAAGTGCGTAACATCCTCCAACAGGAAATTTTCGACTTACAAAAACGTTCTGAATCACCGCTTCCACCGCCTGATCCACGACTCGAGAAGTTCTTTGGTGATATGAATTTCTCTGACATTGATCTATCGGAATTCGGCTCGGGTGATAGAGGAGGTCAGTATGCTGACCAAGGGAGCGAGAGAATTGAAAAATTTGAACAATCCTTATACCAATCATCATCATCCTCTTCCGTTGATAATAGTGCCGTTGGAGATTACACTGACGTTGATCGCACTTCTACACAGTACTTGGATCTTCCTACTTCAAATTTCATGAGCCTCAATCCTCCAAAGTCATGAAGTGATACAATACGACAAAACTCATAGTGATTTTACGTTCACTGACAAATAATTAATTACTCCTCAACTAAAGAGTAGTATTGCCTTTCGCTAATTTCTAGCGTGTTGTAAAAAAAAAATTTTCAAACAAAGCAGAATTTTCGCACAATTCCTATCGCTTTTCATTCACTAGCAGTACTATTTTATAATTTGGTAATTCGAGATATGAACTAGATAATGGCATAGGCTTAAGCTATTTTTCGGCATACATGTAAAACCAGATGACAGTGGCTCCTGAGAACTGTTAATCTAATTAATATGACCACATGTAATTAGCGAGTCAATTTCTATGAACCCACGATGTCCGTTTGGTCCTAATAACCTATCACAGGGCTGAACATTTAAAAGAAATCAATTGGCGCTTCTGAATTTCATCAATTACTTCTCCCCAAAGGGAGGTTTCAGTAGGATGAACTTTACTTATCGATGCTATTAACGTAGAATCCATTGCTAGTTACTAGCTTATTCAGCTATCCTGAAGTTCAATTTTTCAACTTGAATTTGATACATATTATTTCAGCATATTGGAATTATATGCTGAATAATCTTCCAATTCGGATTTTTTAAAGACAAATTTTAATACACTCAATCAATTTTGAGTATTCAAAGTTTATTCAAGCCTCTGATTGGTTAAATTAAAAAAAAAAAATTTTTTTTTAAACTTCTTTCGGAAATCCTATTGGAGGACTAAATATTGACTAAAATTTGTAAATGCAAGTATTGACACTGTGTGAAATATCGAATGCGAATTCGTATTTGGATTCCAAATTAGCTAAAAGCAATACTCAAATAAGTTGAGGAGTAAAGTTGTTATATCGTAGTTAATTAAAAATCAATAGAAATGTAAAAGCAAGCAACAACCGACAGGACGCACAACGGTGAAATATGAAAAGTAAAACATAAAAATTAGTTTACTAGAGTAATTACATAATTACTAACTAACGCGATGTTACATTACAATCAGTGTTGTTGGGTCTTGGGATTTTTAGTGTATGAGTTTTTTAAATTTCTGAAAATATTGAAACCCATTTAGGTTTTTTGGGTATAAAAATGAATTCGGAAACTAGAATATTGATAAAGTCTAGTTTCAAAATAACAACAGATTTTAAAATTTAATGGATATGCGACCAAAGTACAATGAGAGTTCGAAAAATTTGCTATAAAAACTCAAAAAACTTAAATTTTCATTAATAAGAATTTCATTATTATACTAATAAGACATTCAGGTTTATTAGCTAACAACTGATTCCCAACAATGTTATTCGTTATATTCATGACATAAATGTACTTTATTTTAAATTTGTTTTCTATCCATTTAAGACTCTATTCATGTTATATTGATGTAGACGTGATAGGATTTAGTGCATTAACATTTTAAAGAGGCCTTTGGAAATGCTTTCTTTTTCTACAAGGCCCTTCAAGGGTGCCAAATTAAAACAAATAACTTTCAGTTTTACTTTCTTGTAAACATATTTTACTTAGGTACTAGGTTAGGATATTTTTGGTCAAAAATACAAAAAAAAATCACTGTCTCAATTTTTCTATTGTTATTTCTCAATGACGTCCTTATGGTTTGAACGCTTTAGAACAACCCTTTAGCCTTCAAATCTTAAAGACTGAGGTCAAATAACAAGATGACAATTTTTGGTCTAATCCAAACAGCAACACGTTTAACGCAGCCTGAAAAAATTTTTTCGTATAAAAGAACCATCGTCGAAAATTAAAAGTATCAGTCTCACATTTGTCTCCAACACTAACAGTTCTTATCTAATTGATTGAATTTTCAGTAATTTTCGTAAGAATCAAAATGAAAATCGTAAGTTAGATTTCATAGTACAAATCGCTAGATACTTATTGTTACTAACTAATTCTCAAGTATTCATTATTGTCATTTCAGATTGTATGCCTTGTATTTCTCATTGGAGCAGCTACTGCTGGACACTATGGGCATGGACATGAGTATACCTCCTCTAGCACCAGCTTTGACTTGCCAATGAAGAAGAAAGACTATGTCAAGATCATTCGTCTTCAAGGAAGCACAGATAACGCTGGAAACTATAACTTTGAGTAAATACTATTTTTTCTTCCCATACGAATCTTTTAATGGTTATTTATTTATACTAATTTCGTATGGTTTTTTATTATTTTCAGTTCGGAATCTGCTGATGGTACAAAACTCTCAGAAATTGGTGGTTTGAAAGTCATCAAGGGAGAGACTGGAGCAACAAAGGAAGGATCAGCTTCATGGACAAGTCCTGAAGGAAAACAGTTTATGTAAGTCTCTCCGAATTCTACACATTTTTTCACAAGCTTTCAGAAAATTTTTTAATGAAATTACCTAAATTTTGAGTTTTATTTTTATTTTTAAAAGTCTTTTTTTTTTGTAATATTTTCATACGTTTTTTTCTTCATGAGTTACTGAGAGTTTTGTTTTTCATTTTGAACAGGTTGAAATATACCGCTGACGAAAGAGGATTCATCCCAGTTGGTGACCATTTACCAGTTTCTCCACCAATCCCAATCGAAATCCAACGTGTCCTTCCACTTCTTCCAAAATTGGACTTGAGCATGTATGAGCCAGATGCAAAGTACGAAGGAAAGTACGACGGAAAGTACGAAGGAAAGTACGACGGAAAGTACGAAGGAAAGTATGAGAAGCCTATGTTCCGTCCACTTGTCCTTGCTATTGTTCCACCAGCAAAACCTTTCGTTTCTATGGGAACAGCTCCTATTCTATCTCCATCATCATCCATGAACTTCCCTCCAGCACCTCCATCATTTGACAAGCCATTGGAAGCTCCTACCAAGACATTTGTCGTCACACCCGACTTTGTTATCGACTCTCAGCCAACCCGCACTTTCTTCCGTATTGGACACTAATCTTTGAATCAATCTAAATGTGTAAGACCCTCGGACATTGTGTGATACCTTTTAATAATTAGGAAAAAACGAATGTACTGTGTACACTCACTATAAATCATTTTATAATTTACTTTTGTACTAATACTTATCTCTCTTCAGGAAAGAGAATTTTAATACAGAGTTTATCTTTTACCATTAAATAGACGCAATCCAAAAATAATTCATGTGTACGAATATTACAGACTAGACTTAAGAAATTAGTAATTTTATTCATTATTCTAAAGTCCTCCAGTGACTCGTTCAATTGAATTCATCTTACAAAGGTCTTCATTACTCCTTTCATCTTTTTTAATCACCGAACAATTGACTTTTTTCGCAAAGACACCCATCTAGTGGATTTTAACTTGAACCTATTTTTTTAACATTATAAAACTTTCAAAACCGAACACAAACTCCCATGCTATAACGTTACGTTAGAGCGGTCGGTAACAAACTAAAAGTAATACAGTGCACGACGTTTATTAGAGCATTCTGTATAAGAACTTTCGGGTTATAAGAGCAGAGTTTTGGGGGTTTGGTTTGCTCTAATGCATTTAGCATGGGACATAATACGCGTTATAAGAACAAAACGGTTATAAGAACTGCCTTTTGCTGGGTAATTTTTGAAGCGAGAGTTGGATATAACAGTGTTGAGTGTCTAGACACTCTAAAAATATTTGTAATGTGTTATTCGGAAGGGGGGTTCTGTGGGAAGGATTCTGTATCTCCCGCTGGTTAGATGTGAGGAGACTCGTACTCTCAGAGTAAACCAATCGAGGCTTTGATACCCAGACTGCCTCTGAAATCATAGCGTCTGGTTTGGTTGGTTTGTGTGATACAGTTTATGATGATTTTCTAATTGCGCTTTTCTATTTCTCACCAACAAATGCTCACCTCCCACTACATCATAAGCATAAGAATGAGAGGTTCCAAAGTAAATTCCAAAAAGAACCACGTCCTATTTCCCCAACCAACCGGTATGATGATTTTCTATTTGCTTGATTTGACATCAGCTGTTACAATATCGGTAAATAGACATTGCATTAAGGCTAAAATTTTCTTCGTCAAATGGACGATGGAATTTAGGATGTAAATATACACTTTTTGAGATTTTCGTGGCTATAATTGCTCTCAATCATTTCCTAAACTCAATTTCTCAATTGGAATTACCAATTAATTAGTACCAATTACTAATTAATTACCAATTAATTAGTAGTAGTGTTCTGGAACACTTTGCCTAGGCTATCAGTTGATCCTAACCCCTTCCAGGCTAGGACTCGTTGACTTTCGAAGAACCTGACAACGCTGAGGCTAAGACCTTAGTTAGAAAAGATGAGTCACTAGTTGCGGCTCATGAGCCTAGGGCTCTCGACTCTTTCTGCGAGGCTAATTTGGATTTCTTCTTATCAAGATGAAGCGAAGGAAGGTGAGGCTTAAAAAATCCAAACTAGACATGTACACGTTTAAAAAATCTACAATAGAGAATTACACTCTAATAAAAATACTAAAAAAAAGTTACGCTAGAGATAACATAATAAAAGTAAGTTCTAGCTCAATAAGTTAACTTACATTTATTTATATTTTGAGCATTTTAAAATATAATTCGAGTAAAAAGATGAAAAGTGTTAGAGAAACACATGCTCCATGTACAATAAATACTGTTAGGATGTTAGATTTCATATTGAGACTTTCCACTTTTCTTACTTTCATTTTCTCTCTTTTTTTCAACTCAATTTGTTTTGCTGTCGGATTGCGATGGTGTAGACCATACCATTTTTCCCAAACTTGATGAATACCAAACGCTAAAAATTCCTGAATTGTTTTATAAAAGTTTGGAGCCACTGCATTGCGAGTTGATAATACGTAGCCAGTCCAAAATCTGAAAAGCTTGTCATCACCTTTGCTATATTTAACTTCATCCATTGCTGTAAATTCGAGAATTAGATCCAGGTTGAGGTCGTAGTCCAGGAAAGCAGTTTTGTGGCAGTTGGAAATTACTTTTTTTACTTCTTTTACAAACTCTGTTGGGACATTTACTGCAATATGTTTTCGTATTGGCATAACAGCTGCATTGGCAAAAGGTAGTGGTGACCAGCCTCGCAAGGTTGAGTTTTTAGGTTTTTGGAATATATGAACCGAATGGTGACAGTACTCATTGGGGTTTAAAGTAACATTATACTGTTTTACCCAATATTTCCATCATGCTTCTTCATATACTTCTTCAGAAGTGGATCAAATTTTTTTCGGTTGCAGTGAGCTTCAGTAATTGGCAAGTTTCTGAAGCTTCCTAGCTTTTTTTCCACGAGTTCGCAAGTCTCTCCAGACCAATTCTTTGGACTAAATTTGCTACTAGATCCAAGCAAGTACAACATACCTTGGCACATATCAGCTATAAATTGAGGATGGGATTTATAGCAATGACATCCTAGGATATTCCTAACTTTCTGATGCACGTATCCCGTATCCTTAAGAACAGATTCGTCATTTCTCAACTTCATGATAATTTCATTATAGGTCTTTTCTGACACAATAAAGAGGAAATCCCTGGCTTGTGCAAAACTTGTATAAGTTCTTCGCACTCGAAATCCTGCGGTGAGTTCTGTAGTAACAATTCCCTTGTAGGCATTAATGAGGACGANAGGATGGGATTTATAGCAATGACATCCTAGGATATTCCTAACTTTCTGATGCACGTATCCCGTATCCTTAAGAATAGATTCGTCATTAAGTTCTTCGCACTCGAAATCCTGCGGTGAGTTCTGTAGTAACAATTCCCTTGTAGGCATTAATGAGGACGACAGCAAGCAAAATCCATAAACCAAGTAGAACTCTAACTTTAGAAAAGATTCTAGTATTGTAAGGTATTGCGTTTCTTAGATTCAGGCTCACTTCAACAGTATTGACGATATTATAAAAAATCAGCTCTGATATTCTTCGTAACCATCCTTTTCTACCAAATATAGATGATATGCCAATCGGGAGTATGATAAGTGTTACGACAAAGTACATTGTCCAACTGGCCCAATCGTATGGGTTTACATAAAACGAAAATGTAAATGATTGGCTTACTCCGTCACATGTTAAAAAATTTAGGTATTCACTATGTTCCGTTAGAATGAAGTAAGGTGTCAATTTAATGATGTCAATGTAATGTAAATTTAAGTTTCTGTTGAAAAAATAATATATTAAACCATGACCGTACACAACCGATTCGGCAAACTTAAAAAGTGAAGCATTAGTATGTATCTTTAATCTGTCAAATTTGTCAGTCCAAACGTTAAGTTCTGAGATGCACATTAAGGCAATAATATGAAGTAATCCGATTTTATCGATCTCGTAAAACGGTGATTTTAACCGTTTCTTGATTTCAACTCTCAAACTTACAAACTTGCTGGGTAGTGACCCAAACTGCGTTGCATTTTGCCACACTTCTCTGAAATATGCTAAACCTTCTANCGTAAAACGGTGATTTTAACCGTTTCTTGATTTCAACTCTCAAATTTACAAACTTGCTGGGTAGTGACCCAAACTGCGTTGCATTTTGCCACACTTCTCTGAAATATGCTAAACCTTCTAAGTTATCAAACCAAATAAATAGTCTTCCAAATTTTGAAAACTTTTTAGCTGTTTCCTGAGTTATCATTCCTACTGGGATTTTGCTAATACCAATCGGAATGCGGATGTCGATGTGATAAATTCCAAAGGAGATGATAAAGTGGAAAGATGGAACAAATTTTACCCAGAAAATTTGTGTAACCTCGTAAACTTCAGACCCAGCCAAACCCGACGAACATACGTTAATTTTGTAGATCACTGTACTCTCGTAGGAATTGTACTCAGGAAAATAAGAAGTCTGACCTTTAGCTATATTCATTGTTGTCGTAAACAAATTTCTGTACACGTAAGCCTGCCGAATATACCAATCAAAAGTATCTGCTGTTAATATTCTATTCATTACTTTGTCCAAAATATTAATATCGCCGTTATGAAATATTGAGAATTGGGCGAACTTTGTGACTCTTGCAAGCAACAAATGGTTCAGTTTTAGATTTATTGTCAAATTCATATCCACGCTCATTATAATTGTAGGTAATGTCATGGGCCCAATGACGAAGTTATTCTCATTGTTTAACACCACTACCAAAAAAGAATCCTCGTACTCCAGCAAGTAAGAATCCAAATTAAGTACAGATTTATCAGATTCTACTGTTTGTAATAGAATTATTCTCATAAAAATAATCAATTGTTTTAAATTTGTCATCGAACCGAAACGTAGTTTAAACTTTTTCAAAATTTCAACTCACCAGTTACCTTGATTATGAGGACAACTTGTCCAACCCTCTTCTCTTAAGAATCATGCATTCTTAGTTTTAATTCCCTTCGTGGACAGAAAGAAAAAGTTGATTGCAGACAAACGCTTCCGGTGTCCTATACAATTTATTGTGATTATTCTACGCTTTCAAATTTGCTTATCCCAAGTCCAATTCATATTTTATTATTGATTTGTAATTTGTACCATATGATTTATGCAAATAAGTATAGACCGTGGAAAAACCCGTACACGAAACTACTTCAATTGTAGTGACCTCATTGCAGTGTTCCAGCTGAAAGAAATTATTCAACAATGCTTTAAATTAGCAAAAACTCCATTGTGAAATCCGGCAGCACAGAAAGTATAGAGGAATTTAAATATTAAGTTTAGGTCTGTACCAGACCTAATTATGAGTTTCGCGCCAGAAATATGTGACGTAGAAGGACTTTCTCCTTCCTCAAGACTTAGTCCGTCTTTCAAAAACTTAATTCCAGACCTAATTCCCTCTCACTTTAGGTCTGAGATTAAGTCCAAACCAAGAGTTTTGTTTTTTTGTTTTACTTCAGTTTATAAGCAATATTTAAGTTTTAGTTTCATTTGTTTTAGTTTTAATTGTAAATTACGTAATGTTTTTAGTAATTAATTAAGTATTGGGTCTAAAAAAGGTTGAATTTCGAAAAAAATCGAAAGTACGATCTGGCTGTTTAGGTAGGAACAGTCAGTTAATCCATTTTCTGTGGATGCTAATTTACATTTAAACATTCTCATAATTTTAGCATATCATTTTTATGAAACCGGAAGTTTAGGAAACAGTGGTTATCTAAAGTATTAAAATCGTAACTAGTTTTCTTAAATTTTACTGGTGGTTAATCTAAGCATCCAACCAATCAAGCCAAATGTTGGTCTGGACTTAATATTTTAGCCACTTACAACAAACTCAGACTCAAACCGAGAGTGTGAAAGTCGAGAAAAATGAGGTCGGTCCAGACCTAAACCTAATATTTAAATTCCTCTAATAATATTACATATATTATCTGTGCTGCCGGATTTACACCCGGTTGCATCGGATTTACATTTACATCACTGTTAAAAGTAACATATTTATGTTACTTCTAACAGTGGTTGTCTTAGATCTGTTGGATTTTATTCACAGATCTGACTTAAGAATATCTGAATATTGACATTGCAACTTGACCATTCAAAAAATTTAATCTAGTTCACCTCAATTTTTGAGAAATTAGGCAGTTTACTCCCTGATTACAATTTTATTTTCAATAGTTTCATTGCTGCAGAATTCTTTTACTCCTGAATAAGAATATTACCTAGGAGTCATTCATAGACCGATGTTACACGCTTATTTCTGAATTTTAGCTAATAAACACTAGGGGTCTACCAATAGCTTGCGTGGGTTTGAGTGAGATTGTGTAAAATTCCTCTTTTACACAATCTCACTCAACTGAATTTTACGAAAAGTTACGAGAAAATTTTTACCACCTCAACTCACGCAAGCTATTGGTAGACCCCTACTGTCTTTATTTTACTAGAGCCAATCCTTAGCTTCATTCATTGAATTTCTACACATGAAAGCTCCTGTCGTGAACAATTCTGTCTTTAAACCAGCACAATTGGTTTGGAGCCATTTAAAATAAAATAATAGTTGCTATTGAGTACATCTTAATTCACATTAATACAGCTCAGTTCACTTAAGTACAGGGCCCGACAAATTAATTTCTCCTTCTTTCACCAAAAACGGCTTGGGGCAGCCGATACAGAATTTAGTAAAATGATGAAAGTGAAGTTAATTTTATTATATCACTATAAAATAACCTGATCCGATTAGATACCCTAATGCAAAGCAATGGAGAAAAGCAGAGACAAAGAAAGGGGTCGGCAGGTTCTCTGTTGAGTGGGGTGGAGTAGATGCCAAGGGATCGTATCCCATTCCTTGGCTTGGTTATTTGTCTCAATCAACCACCGTTCAACGTTACAGAATGGCGTTGTTTATAAAAGAAGAAAAACAAATTCAAATCAGTTTTGATTAGACGCGTTAATGCAAAGCAGAGCAATGGATAAAAGCAGAGAGGCAGAGAGAGGGGTCAGCTTGTTCTCTGTTAGTGAGCAGGAGTAGATGCAAAGAGGACATATCCCGTTGATTGACTGAGTTCATTCTCTCAACTCTCTGTTGCTCTTGTTAAATAATTAATTTTTGCAAAGGTATGTTTTCTCAAACATACGTTAACTTCATCCCCTCCAACTTTTGGATTTCGCACTATTTATTTGCTGTCTCAAATTTTTTTTTGGTGAAAGCGACTTACTACGGCCCTGAATTATTTGGTGGATCCTGTACAATTTCTAGCCAAGTTTCTCAAAATTTATTCAATCCGTTCTATAATATTGATTTCACTGAATTGCTTGTGCGGGTTTGCCTTTTTGGTTAGCATTTTTCTATTAGACTTTTCTTATATCTTGCTTTTTTTTTCGTTGGAGCAGTTCAATTATTATTAGCTTAAGTAATGTAATCGAAAATAATATAATTTTATTTTTGGTTGTTAGGTTAAATTTTATTTAATTTACCTTAACTTTAGCAGTATTCAATATCTCGAGTCTAACCGCTGATATTGTGTTCACTTGATTTGTTCAAGTGAAGTAAAATTACACGGAATTAACAAATAATTAATTGTTAAAATAATGATTAAAAATTAAACTATCAAAGTGACAAGTGTTAGCTGACAATCGAATAAAAATTCTTTGAATCAATCGATGAGTTTCCGTTAAAGTAGAAAGAGTTTTGCCGCGCAATTGTCTGGAGAGAATCTAAGCTTGCAGGAGTGAATTGGGGATGAGAATAGAGGATTTTTTTAGCATGTGCTTTTTTAGCAATACTTTCTCCATCGTCTGATAAATTCAGCCTAACCCTGTATATATGAAATATAGGTAAAAATCGATTAACAATAAATCATAGATGTTAACGACTTACAAAAACTTGCACATTAATTAGAAGTTTTTAGTAGAAATTCTGGTTCAAAGTTTTGACAAAAGTCAATGATGGGAGGAGAAAACTGTCTGAACGTAGAACTTCTACCACGCTTACCATTTAACAATTTAAAATAAAAAATAAAAGTAAAAATTATTATCAAATAAATTTAAATTGATGAAGACTGTTTATTAAGTGCTAAAAATAAAGATAATTTTAATGAATAGAAAATGATGATATAATATTATTTATAGATTACTTTATACATGATAAATTAAAATAAAATAATTAAGAAAATTCGTAATAAAAAATTCATTCGTTTGCGAAATTTATATTCAAACATTTTCATGTGTGAAAATTATTTTACAACCTTGAATACGAAACAGCTTTAGCAAGCTAACCAAACACTTATGATTTAGTAAAGATGTAAAAATATAGCTACTCACATAACGTGTTCACAAAATGGGGTAGCAAATCCTTAAACCAAATGGTAGCCAATCGAGGGAGTAACGCAATCCTTAAATTTTCATCCCTCTTCAAAAGACAATACTGTAAATCTGAAAACGGTATGAACACTACTAGGTATGCTGATCCAACATTACAAAGAGCCATCTGATCCTGCATTTGATAGAATACGGAAAATAATGGATTAACGTCCAAGTTGTTCCCTTCAAAGGTCAAATAGAAGCCTTGAATAATATATCTTTAATGAATTTCTCAGCTAAACTAAAGTTTCTTCACTTATTATGTGTCTTAAATTAATTTAGGAATTAGTTTTATTTATGAACTGATATAATATTTAATGCATATTTGAAAACTACCAGTCAATGTTGCTATCAGAATAATATTCAACTTCGATAAATTTAATTGGAACCATTGAATTTTTCTTATAGACATTTCATAATACACACACATTCGGATTCGTATTCATATGTTCCCATATTTTTTTTTCAAATATTCAGAAATGAAATCATTCTTATTTTTTATGGGTGATGGTGTTGCACAACGTGAATCCCTGATTGGCTGGATGGATGGCTCCATTGTATCATAGTCCGGTTGTTCGTAGTCACCCAAATGGCCAATAGTGTTCGTAGTGTTGGCCAACGGTGAGTTGAAGCACAGTTTTTTCCGTCTGTCACATGGAACTGATTTTGGGGTTGGTGTAATTGAATTAGGGGTACCTGACCCACAAGTTGATTTCTGGATTCCTGACACATAAGCTGATTTTGAGGTTGATGGTTGAGGTTGAAGCTGGTTTAGGGATTGCTGGCACAGAAGTTGGGGTTCCTGAAATTGGCACAGGTATTCACGACACAATTAACACCCGTTTACGTACAAGGGAGCTCGCTGAATGATATTCAGTCTTCATAAGATCCTTGGAAACACTTGTGGCTAAAAGTTAAAATTGAACTGAGTGGGTGAGCAATTCTGTTTAAAATTTTCGAAATACTTTTCAAAATCTATTTGAAAAGTACTTACAAATTATATCAATGAATTCGAATTCTTATCACTCATACAATCACTACCTTATTCACTTTACCAAGGTTCGAGTTTAGGCTCACGTATGTATGTTTTTGTTGGAACACATTGTATGTAATTCAGTGTGAATGTAAGCGGGTTGAAATTCAGACTGAATACATATAATAAATAGAAATTGAATTAACATTCCACATTTAAAGTTTAATACAGAGCCCGCCAAGTTAATCCGGGCCGTAGAAAGTTGCTTTCACCAAAAAAAAATTTAGACAGCAAATAAATAGCGCGAAATCCAAAAGTTGGAGGGATTGAAGTTAGCGTGTGTTCGAAAGAACATACCTTTAGCAATATTAATTTACAGCGGCAGAGACAAAACTCAAAGTCGAGGAATGGGGTATGATACCTTCGCATCTACTCCACCTCGTTCAACAGAGAACCTGTCGACCCCTCTCTCTGCCACTCTACTATATTTTTGTGACGATACGCCATTCTGTAATTCTACTTCATGATTTGAGAGTAAAAACCAAATCGAGGAATTACCCCTTACATCTATTCCATCTCACTCAACAGAGAACCTGCCCACCCACCCCTCTCTCTGCCTCTCTCCTTTGCTTCATTGTTTTGCATTAGCTTGTCTAATCAAAACATATTTAATATTCATAAAATTAACTTCACTTCCATTATTTCCTAATTGTGTATCGCCTACCCCAAGCAGTTTTTGGTGAAATGCGGAGAAAGAAGGCCCGGATTAACTTGGCGGGCCCTGTACTATACACACAAAACGCGTTAGTTTACCCCTCATGTCAAAGTGTAGATAATTCAAGCGAGGGAAATCAGGGCGGCAGACTTTCTGAAAAAAGTCAATTGTGTATTTTTTTGACTTTGACATCATGTTAAGGATTCCGAATACAATTTTTTGAATTAATTTTCGGCTGGAATTGTATCTCAGAAAATTAGTCCGCCACACAACACCTTAGATTCTCTTTAGGCACAGAGTTGGTCTTCCCGCCCTACTCATCCCACGCAACTAACAAACCTTAAGCCAGGCGTCTTTCAACATTACAGTAAAACTCCTCATTCGAATTCAACTTAATAGAATTAGAGAAGCTAAGAAAAATAACAGTAATTTTATTTCCTATTAATTTACAGTTTTTTTTAAAGAAATTTTAAAACTCATTAAGTTTACCTAGGTTCGTTTGTGTACTTTACTTTCCTCGTCTTTTCTCCAGAGAAGAAATGCAGTACTTAAATAATTAGCCCACCAAAAAAAGCAAAAAAGTTAGTAGCAGTGTAGTGCCAAAGCGTATTAGCGTTCTGTATTTAGTAAATTTTCAAGTAGGTAAAGTATGCGTAGTAGTAGATCCACGCTACCAGACGCCTGAAATGGTTGTGTACACGTGCACGTAAAAAGAGCGAGGTCTGATTCGAGGCAGCAGAAATACCCAAAAGCAAGTTGAGAAATTTCCAGGTAAAGTCCCTACCCTCTTTAATGGGCGAAAGGCAATAAGTCAAATAAACTTCAAAAAAATTTAGTAAATTTTGTTTCTCGTTCAAATGTCTCATAGTAACATTTTTGAAATTGATAATAAATTAGAGAATAATACGGCAGGATGGTGACTCCGAGAGTCACTGACTCTGGTAGTCATGAATGACTCAGGACAAACTGGTAGTCATGGAGAATAATCATTTTTTCCTTTTTAATTTTATGTAATGTAGTGTTCTCCATGACTCTGACTCCGGAGTCATGACTCTGACTCCGGAGTCATGACTGACTCTGACTCTCATGACTCTGACTCCCAGGGTTTTTGGGAGTCGGGAGTCATTTGATGACTGACTCCAAGGGTTTTGGGAGTCAGAGTCATGACTCTGGGAGTCGACTCCCAGACTTGGGAGTCATGACTCTTTTGAAACACGTGCACATGGGACTATTTTTTAACAAAATTTACATGTAAATATTATTTTGATAATTATGTTTACAAAGAAATATTTAAAAAAAAGTTACGAATTGTTTCTTTAACCTGATGAAAGTGGCTTTTTTAGTTTCTTGTTGTCCAGGAAACTTAGAAAATTAGCAAACTTAGAAACAAATAAACTAAATGTATAAAAAAAATTCAATTTCAGACCGATTTTCCACTTTTGTATTATATGACTCCGCAGTCGAGAGTCATGACTCTGACTCTGACTCAGAGTCGACTCCCAAAATTCAAGGAGTCAGAGTCATGACTCCGAGAGTCGACTCCCAACATTTAGAGAGTCAGAGTCATGATTCTCAGAGTCAATGAGTCTGACTTCGGCCAAACTGGGAGTCATGGAGAACACTAATGTAATGTAGGTGTAATGTAATGTGGCTTACTTATGATGTGCCCGGCTCTATGGGGTGGTAATTTCCATTGTGAGTAATGATGTTTACTCTTCGAGAATGAGATAAACGTCTGAAAATTCATTGAATGCTTTATTCGTTTATTCGTCGTTAGTAACCTAAGAAATGTCAAATTAATTCCATTTTTTTAATTAATTTGATTGAGAGTGCGGTGATTTAGTTCATATTAACTATTCGCGTTATTTTAAAATAATGCCTTCAGGAGGTAGTCAGAAACGGTTGAAAATCTCTACGGATCCAAGTAAAAAGGATGAACCATCCGTTTCAGCTGAGGTAAATCATTTTTGTAAAAATTCTTTATAATAACTCAAAAGCTTGTTTTTGTGTAAGTTTTTTTTTTGTAAGTAAATAATATTTTCGATGTACTTGTTTTTTCAGCTGTTTGGACGAAATGTATCACACTATGTAGAATTGCAAGGTTGGACTCATTCTTTCCCCCTTAGTTTTCCTGATATTAGACCTACTAGTAGTAGTTTATGTGAGTGAAAATAATTTATTGATGCCTTTATTCGTACTGTTGTGGTGTGATGTGTGTTTTTTTTTTGTACAGATATAAAAAGTTNCTAATTTATTGATGCCTTTATTCGTACTGTTGTGGTGTGATGTGTGTTTTTTTTTTGTACAGATATAAAAAGTTACAACCCTGAAAAGTCTGATAGTTTTATCAGAGAAAGGATCAAGCGTGAACTCGAAATCGTACGTCCGCTGTCTCAATGCGTGCAACACATGCCAACTGGGAATTATGGAGAAAAGTTGAAAGCCCCTTTGAATGTTGTTGTTGTTGGAAGTAAGAGTAGAAATTTGTCAAAAATCAGATTAGTGTATGTATATTTTATTATTATTTTGTATAGAAAAGCAACTGAAAGTAGTAACACACGAAGATAGGATTTTGATCTTTGGTGAACTCCTCATAGCAGATTTCAGTGGTGTTGCTATGCTCAAGCAAATCAATACTGCGGTATCATTTTATCAAATAGGAATCATGTTGAGTTTAAGTCTTGATGTAAATTTTGTACAATTTAGATTGAATTTCTTTATAAACAAGTCAATTTGGGAGATAGGCTTNTTAAGTCTTGATGTAAATTTTGTACAATTTAGATTGAATTTCTTTATAAACAAGTCAATTTGGGAGATAGGCTTTTAATTACTAGTGGGACGCTTGTAAGCCTAAAAGACTTTTACTCGACATCTCTCACCATCACAAATTCACTCCCAGTTGTGATAAAAATAACAGAATTCCAGTGCCCGTCGGTCTTCAAGTNATCTCTCACCATCACAAATTCACTCCCAGTTGTGATAAAAATAACAGAATTCCAGTGCCCGTCGGTCTTCAAGTTGAATGAAATTCAAAGTGCTCGGCATCACTTTTGCGACCTGAAGTTATGGACACCTAGCTCTTTTCTTCAGTAAGTAGAGTGCAATGATGATAATTTACAATCAAGAGTGAACTTGGTTTCTATGGAATGTAAAATTGACATCTTGAGATAAGCTCTTCTCACCAGTGAATACTGAATGACTTTCTCAAATGTGTCGATTGTAGATATGTTTTAAATTTACAAAACCCTAATCAATACAACTTACTAAATAATTTCCTACGAACTACAGTGATATACAGGCGTTGCGAGTTAGATATGAGTTATTACCTATACAAGTGAAGAATATATGTATGGTTTATTTCCAACCACCTAAATTTCTCAGACAGGTCAAGGCCAAAAATTTTAATAGGATCGGGATACCGTAGCTAAACTTGACAACTTAAACAGGAAAATGTTCTCTTGATAGAATGAGGGAAAAGATGGACGCGACGTCGTCAGAGTGCCAAGTAGGTGATATCATTGGAGTGATCTCACACGTGAGTCGATTGGAACGATATCGAAGGTATGAATCGAAGATGCGATTGGAAAAAGACAAAATTGAAGAAGTCTTCCCTCAGTTCGATGTCTTCTCTTGGATTGAAATTGTCGATAATAGCTCGATCTCACCTCTCTCGTAACATAAAATTTTTTTAAACTACTGTATTTTTGACTTGACGTTTATAACCGTATTATTTAGGTTTTTACTCTATCTCAACTCAACTAATTGGAGTGCGCAGAATAAACTCATCCCTGGATCGGTAATTCTCATTACGAATGTTGAAAACTGTTCAAAGGAATACGAGCATGGTCACTTACGTTCTTCATCCTTATCACAGGTATTAAGATTATTTTTATTTCTTGTAATGAAATATTTTTACGTACTCTTTAATGTCAATGGGAATAACGCATATACCGTATTCATTCGTAGCGCGCGCGGTGCACAAGGATCTTCTAATGATATTCTATTTTGGAAAAATCATATTGATTATTGAATTCAAGTCATAAAGTTCAGTCTAATAATAGTTACATGCTTAGGTATAATAGTCTTAATATTTCAACTACCTTAGATTTCTCACTTATTTTTTAATTAGTACTACTTAACACAAAATATTTTGTTTTATTTTGGAAATAACAGATTTAATTCATGTATTGAGTCTATGTCTAATATAGCCTGTGACACTCATGCTATTGAGGAATATAACTTGCTTTATTTCGATATATCAACTACCTTAGATTTCCCGGCAAGAGCTGACCCAAAATATTTTTAAATAACGTCTGTAATGGAAGTAATATACTGAATGGAAAGGCTCACCTAACAACCATTCATTGCTGATTTTATTTCAGCAATTCGTAAATGAAGAGATAAGGAAATATCTGGATTTGATGGGAAATGCGACAGAAGTAGTTGCTGAAGTTAATAATATGCTGGATGTCTCTACAGCATCAGAAATTTTCAGTCGTTCCGATTTGAACTGGACTGTTGGAGGGTCATATGACAATCCACTGAATTCAGATTTTGACTCAACGCTGTTGGAAAGTTATCATGACAGAACAGCAGAGAGAGAAGGTGCTGGGAAGCCTTGGCCTAAGATATCCAAACTTCCTCTCTATCGTCGAGAGATACAATACCTCATCTTTCGAGGTTATATCCTCAGATACAAACTAGTGGATTCGGAGGAGAAACTAGACACTCAAGGGGTAAGTCCATTCTAACGCCCTATCTTCATGTTTAGGATTATAATTCATATTATATACATATTTTTCCTATCTTTTTTAGTGGAGTTGGAAAAACTCTGATGTATTCAATTCTCTACATCCTGAAGCCCGTACAATTTGTAAAATGTATGATCCATATCCCACGAACGTGAACGCTAAACCTATTTGGTCGATGTTTCGTCGAAGGTTGTTGGAAATTGATTTCACAGAAATGAGTCCAGCGGACACAGATACTACCAAGAATGGAGGACTGAGTTTTTACCATCATGCAGCTACAATGAACAAAAAATTTACCACTTCATTATTTATGCCCGTAGGATCTAAGGCTGACCTTAGAGGTAAGGAATCTCATTATGATATTAGACAGATTTTGGAAAAGTGAGTAAGACGTTAACGTAAGACATAGGGTAATGGGAGCTACGTTTACGCTTACGTACCTCCCGTTACCCTATGACTTACGTTAACGTCTTACTCACTTTTGCAATTATTCCAACTTTACTTATATCTACATATGTATTTCATTTCAGGTTTGGATGTAGCTGATGGGTCGTCATTCTATGCCTTAGACATCTACAATGCTGAAGGAGAGCCAAGTCTCCAGCGACACATTGTGACATGGAAACCAAGTGTAAGACTGACAATTGAGCATATGAAGCGAAAACTTGAAACGAATGGTAAAGGTGAAGTCCTCCTTCTTCTCAAAGTCTATCGGAGCGAATCTCGGAAATTGAGCAAAAATCATGGATATCAGCTAATTCTTGAAGATTTCTGTCCTTACATACCAGATTCCACTATTTAATATCTCTGTTGCCGAAATTTAATACAACTTTTGATTTAATTATGAAAAGTCCCAATTGTAGATGTCGGTGATCGGAACTGATAGACTGGGCTCAGGCTCGGGCAGGTTAAATCCACGTACCCAATAATAGAATTTATAAAAATTTGAATTTAAATTTCATCTTTCTGAGATGAAAACTCAAATTTATTTTTGCATAAACCTTATTCCTTAAAATGAGTTCCATACAAAGTTACCTAGAGTAAACAGAAATTTCCCTTTTTTCGTTTCATGACTGATTTATATTAGTAATACAGTTTGGATCTTTGGCCACGTGTAGAATTCAGTCGTATTTCAGTACTCACAATATGATGTAGAACTTACAAAAGTACTATTAAGTCAACATCAGAATACTAAACAATTGAGACTTATGGAAACCCTCTAAATACAGAAGCGGAATAATACAAATTAAAAACTGGAATTAAATGAAAGAATGTTTCCAAATCACAACTGGAATGGTAAAAAGTCCATAGAATAAGCTCCTTGTCGGTTACTAGTTAAAAATAAATCAACTAACTTATGCTTCCTGTTAATAAAGCTCGGTCGTAGTGTATCCTCGTTGTGACTGACTTTTTTGTACGTTGATTCTTGACTCATATGGCAATTTCCGCCTCATTTATAGATGACTCGTTTTGGTAACTTTCGAATTGTTTCTAACTGCTAAAGAGTTTAGGCTCTTCCTTCCATGTTGAGCGGAGGTTTCTTTGGGGGAAGAGCAGGAGGGTTGTGGTCATCAGGTGGGAGAGTGGTTTCTTTTTGTTTCGGTGGAAGTGGTGGTGGGATTGACGGAAGGGGTGGTGGGATCAGCGACGGAGGTTCATCGTCTCCTAATTCCTCACGAGACTCCATAGAGTTCCTGGAAGATGTCTCTGTTGTGGATGAAATAGAAATTCCGGAATTTCGAGCATCTCCGTTTCCATTGTTCATCCATTGTCCACTTTTCCGGTTTTCCAATGCAAAAGAAAACCGGTTTGGATTTGCCTAAAGATTTAAAAAATCAATTAATTTAGAGGTGTTGCGAAGGGCATTTTTTCTCTTCGATCGAAGATCGAAGGGAACGAAAAAATCAAAATCGAAGATCGAAGGTTCGAAGAATTTGGATGTGGGGTGTCTATCGAATAGTAATAACAAGCGGAAGCCATTTTAACGTTCCATTACGTTGTAAATTGAGAAATTAATTTTATTTCTATATAACAAATAAAATTAAACTCAAAGTAGTTTTTCATATTTGTAATTGTACCAGTTCGTTTTAAATTATGATGGAGAAAGGCAAGAATTTCTCCGTTTACTGGAAGTTAGTTTAATTAAATTTTCAAACAAAGAACAACAAACGAGTGATATCATTTATGAAATGATTGAAAACGTGTGTAAGTCGATCAAATTGTGAAATTTAACCTTCGAAACTTCGATCGAAGACTTCGTCAAAGATTTACAAGAAAATTCGAAGATAGAGCTTCGATATTTCGAAGACTTCGGTCGAAGTCTTCGAATTTTCGAAGCTTCGCAAATCTCTACAATTAATGAAACCAAACTTCCTATTTTGTAAACCTCACCTGTAGTGAACTGATAGAAGAATTCCTACTGCTACTCGTTTCATTCTCTTCTCCTGCAATTGATGTGAGTTTGTTCATAGAAGAGCCCAGGAGGAAGAGATTTCGTCCAGTTCCAATAACTCCTTCGTCAAAGGAACCTTGGGTTGACCTCCGATGACCTATCCCTGACCTTGGAATTGACGCCATTGACTTTGTTGTTGTGTTCCTTTGCCATATCAGAAAACAATGACAGTTTAGATAATAATCTTTAGTAAAGTAAAAATTGAAAACTTACTTATTTTGTCCAAACCCTGAATAGACACTGAGCGTAGACGAAAATGAACTCTTGCTTCGTGATAAACCAACATTACTTGACCGCATTCCACTAGAAAAGTACATATTAATTAATAAAAATTAAAACTAGAAATATGAGCCAATGAAAAAACCTTTGCTCTTATTATTACTTGGAATTCTGATAATTTTAAATTTTAAATATAAAAAGGCAAGAACTAGCCTTACTCTGAGTTACGCGTGATGACATGAGCCTTCTGCCTTTCTTCCTTTTTATTAAGAGCAAGTCGTTTCTTCTGAAGCCTTTCCATGTCTCTCTGAAGATCCTCGTCCTTCATATCTCGGACGTTAAAACCCAAATCTCCATAGGCTTCGTCTAAGTGGTTCAAAAATGCATCGTATCGTTCCTCCAATTTCTGGTGGAGTGGTTTCAAAGAGTCAGGAGCCTTCTCACGATGAATCTACGTAAAAATAACCAATACTCAACCAGCCTACTTCACAAATCCACAAACTATTGCTATTTTACTCACACGGAGACATTCTCCAATAAGAGGAACCTGGGCCAAAATTAACTTCTTCATGGTCAGTATATGTCCAGCATCCTCAGGTTCCTTCTCAATGTATTCGGGTGAGAAAAACGCCTATAACATAGACAATGATTAACATTTCCATATCCTATACATTTTACGAATATTCATTGGAGTAAAAATCTAAATCACCTTTTCATAGTTCGAAATTCCGCCCATAACGGCGGGGTCGAGAACTCCATTGAGTTTGAGGGATAGAGAACCCAAGTCCTCATTTGGATTGGAGGAGTGTGCAAGGACAAGAGTGCGGAGCTTCTCGTTCGCCTCCGTTAACGTTTCAATCCCAAAAAGAATTGGTTTTACCTATAATTAGAATGACGAAGGTCACAAGAGAAACTTTAGGAAAGATATTGAGTTACCTGTATAGAAGATTCTTTGATGACTGGGAACCAGCACATATTTCCAGGGAAGGATGAGGCTGTCCAGAGCGTGTAGCGATCGAGCCAAAGGGAAGCAAATTCGTTTTTAGGATCCTTTGGCTCTTTGTGGTAGGGACGAGAAAAGATGAATTTGTTGACGTCATTGGAACGGTAGTAGCGACGAATGGACTCCTCGGCATATTTCATTCCACTCATTCGTTTGTTGTTTCCGTCCAAGTTCATCACAGGGTCCACGTTACAGATTTGCAATACTACAACAGTTGAAGGTATTCATCAATAGCTCAGAGACATGAATCAGATTTTTTTTAAAGAAAAACTTACGTTGTGCATTTGAATTTCGTTGCTCAAGTGACGGTTTGTTGAGTGAACGGAGGAGTTCAGCATGGGGGAATCTTTCTAGCATCCGGGTCTCAAAGTCATTCAGCTTCTCTGAACGTCTACCACGATACACGAAGATCTGAAATTAATTAAACCTCATTTACGGAGTTTAATTCGTTGAAAAGTTATAATAAGAGGTAGCTCAATAGCTGTACCTTGTCCTGCAGAAAAGAAGGAAAGGCCTTGCCGAAGAAACCGACTCGAAAGTATCCTGGCTCGAATCGAACACTTTTCAGAATTTTCTCGTAAAGGTTTGCCATGTGTTTAAGTATTTCCGGAAGCTGTGAATACGAAAAGAGCTCCTCTGCATACTGCTGACGGAGCTCGTCACAGACGTCGATAGCACATTCCCAGCTCTTTGCCGCCTCGTCGTCAAAGTATTGGATGATGTCTTTGTAAAGGGCTTCCTTGAGTTCTACTTGTGTGAGAAGTTGGGGATACTTGGGAGAGCGGAGGTAATGCGGCACTTCGTCCTCTGTCCACTCCAACTGCCGACTGTGCAACTTCAGAGTGAAACCAGCCTCTGTAAAGTTCTGGCTCAAAACATGAAGGTCGTGGAGTTTGTAAAGGTATCGAAGGTAAAGTTCTTTCCGACCCACTTCCATACTAAAGTCCTATATCAAACAAAAAATAAAAGATTACCTCATTGGAATAATATTTAAATGGATTGTTCAAGGTCAATTAAATTACAAGAAGGTTCACGATACAAGTCATTCGACTCCCAGAATCCACTTCGTCTATCACTTCGCGGTAGTCCAGTAAATGATCCAAAAGTTTCGTTACTGTGTCAACCATTCGTAGACCCTATATCAAATACATAAGAACTAGGCATTAACTCAAATGACACTCGTAAAATCTAATTTTACACAGCTCTTTCACTGGAACATTAATTAGATTAAATTGAGTGAACTAAAGTGCTGGTATTAGAGTTGATCGTACCGAATCTCGCAATCCCATGTGGTCGTTTTCACAGCTGCTGACCATCGTCTCATGGAAAATGTCCCTAAAGCCAGTGTCCCCTTTCCCACTTTCTATCGATTCCACTAATCGATTTATCAGCTCATCCTCCACCTATGTATTCAAAAACTCTCATTTTATTATGATCTATGATCTATTGATTATCAGTTCTGCGACTGTTGTTGTGCATTCTTTTCCTAACCAATGAAATAGATGTTGGAAGACGTTAAAATTGAGAAACCTAGAACAAAAAANCTCATTTTATTATGATCTATGATCTATTGATTATCAGTTCTGCGACTGTTGTTGTGCATTCTTTTCCTAACCAATTAAATAGATGTTGGAAGACGTTAAAATTGAGAAACCTAGAACAAAAAATTTAAAATTCATTCACCTGCTGAAATGAGGAGTTCTGCGCAAAATCACACCTCATCATGTCGAAGAAGATGGGTATAGCAACCCTCCGTAGCGTTGGCTCGGGTACGAGAGCCATGTCCAGAAAAGTTCCCACCATACCCGGCACAAATTGTATCCTTTTCCTCTCCCCCAGACTGAACCACATTTGACGGATGAGTTCAGCTGCACGTAGACGCATGTCACCGTACTCGGAGAGAACGCGAGCTCTCTTGACAATTGAGAAGCTTTCAAGCTGAAGGGACTCCTGCGTCAGGAAGGCAACAGTACATTGAAAGAAGTTGTTCCAAGGAATCTGTTCGAATGGATCCACAAAATCGTTCTTCACTGTTTCTGTGAACTGTTCCAATGCAGCCAGTAATATACTAGACAAAATACACGAATTACACAACAAAACAACATAAAAACACTAAAATAAATCATATGAAGAGACTCTGAGGTGACATACTTGTTCTCAAGTAGAATCATTTCCGACCAAACGGCTGGAAAGAAGCACTGTGAGAAAAGGTTTTTGAATACGACGAGAGCGTCGTTGACGAATTTAAAAAGTTCTGTCTTGGTGGAATCAGCCTTGAACGTATAGATGAACTTGGAGAAAAGCCCAGGTGGCATTTGGCGAAGTAGTGACATCAGGATTGCTACCATGTTTCCCTGCGAAAAGTATCAGATTATCACAACAAAATATTTGACAATTAGCTCATGAAACAAATTGTCATAAGAAACCTTGTAGCGTTAATTAAGTTTAGTTAGGTTGGTTTAAAACTACAATTAGAATGTTTCAATCAACAGCCGCTGCTTAAATCCACTCGGCTGACAGATACATGTATGACCTTTAGTTCCAGAAACTCCAAGCTCTTGTCATGTATCTCCGAACCGCCTCGACTTCACAAAGGTTTGATATATTCGTCAGTAATTGCGTAAGCTGCATTATGCAAAATTTGTGAGTGCTAAATAAGTTGTAGATACGCAAAGTTCATAATTTACAACGCTAAAAGAATGGGTTCTACCCATCCATTTTCCATTTCTCTATTACCACTTTGGTTTTCGTAGTCACAACTTCGGCTGTCACACAGTAGTAATACTGCGCTATGGTAAGAATGTGAAATAAATGGTGACATACCGCCATGGGGTCATTGACTCCGATAGTGCCAATGGAGTAGATGATGTCCCTGAGAAGAATGTGAATCATGTAGGAGATGTCAGGGTGCGTGGGCCCGATGTCAGTTGAGTATAGGATGTCCATCACTTCACTCAGCAGCTCAACACATTTCTGCGTCTGTGAGATTATTAAGTGTCACTTTCCTTAATTCATATAAGCACGAAAGAAGTGAGACACACCTCCTCGGAATGTTTACTCGTTTCAGAGATGGGGATGATGGCGTGTCCTTCAACAGCTTCCAATCCTATCATCTTCCCCACTTTGTTCCTAGATCTTGTCTTCGCGTGTTCCTGCGACCTTCGCTTCAAATCCTACAATAGACAAACGATTTTAGAGATTATCAGGGACGCCGCAATTCTGCTCTTTTACAAAAATTCTGTCGTATGTGCGATAGAAAACTCTGCGTTTTATGCTATTTACAAAGTAATGCGTTTGGCAAAGTANAGTAATTATCCACGTTTGGCAAATAAAATTTTTCCCTGGGATTATTTGTTATCTGAATCGATGCCGGTTTCAGTAGCTTTACTGCTAACCTCCTTTGTGTTATTTTCATACGAGCTCCTGTATTAACGGTACCTCTGCTAATGAGATATAATTTTTGAATATCAAAAGCATCACACAATCAATGGTGTAACCCCAATAAATTATAACTGTTAATCTAAAAATCAGAGCTGAACATCACAAGGTTGCGATACCACCCTGTTATGCATTATCGTTGAAAGACATCCTTGAAATACAGTTACCTCGTCGTTTCCAGGCAAGTGGTGTTTGATATTGTCAGCGACAATTGGTAGAAGTGTCGTTCTAGAGACTGAATTCTGAAAAAGTCTTGACTTCACAATATCCATGATGGCTGTTAACTTCGGAATGCCAATTCTTCCACGCTCCACTCTTGCTATTAACTCCACGAGCAACTCACTACAAACAAATTAAAACATTTTTTACAATCACACTTAATGATTATCTTTCGATCAGTACCAAAACTTGGAAGTGCTGAAGCACTCTACTACACAATGTAAAGAGAAAGACTAACAATATTAAAGTTTCTTATATTGCATACTAAAGTGTGATATATCGCAAAATGTTGTAACCAAACTCTAAGTTAACCAAAAATTTACTTACGAAAGTCTACGTTCCGAGAAGACAGTGGAGAGGGGATCTATGATGGTAGGGATATACTTGAGACAGCCTTTCTGTGCATTGACAAACGTAAGTTCTGGAGTGGCCAGAAGTCTACCCATAGCACTAAAGAGACTCTCAATGGATGATTCAAACTCAGCTTCTATTTCTGAACCACCTTCATCTGAACCAATGCTGCAACAACAAATAACCATTCATCCAAAAACTCAGTAAACGAAAACAGTTGTAGTAAGAAGATGTAATTGGAAACTATATGAAACCTTCAGAGTTCCATTCACCCAATTACATCTACTTCCTTTCAAACATCCATATTCGACAATAAAATAAAATAAAAGCCTTACTCCATTTGACAAAGTTTAAGCCTAATTGAGAAGGATCGGACGATGAATTTAATAAAAAATTCCAAACTCTTCATGATTTTTAGCGCTTTGTCTGGCTGTGGGTTAGAGATGGCATAGATCAATTCCTTAGACAACTTTCTGCAAAATAGAAAAAACAATTGAAATCAATGAGATGCAAGGATTTAAAAATTGCGATTGTTACGAATCTGTAATATAGCCACCACAACCAACCAAAACTTAGCAGAATGAAGTCAAAAATTAAAAGAAGAAAACGAAAGAAAAAGAAAGCATACGTGTAAGCCATGGTTGCTGAGAACTCTTCTTCGATATAGTGATTCAGAACGGATTTGAAGTTTTGGAATTTGTGGTCTAAGATCAGCCCAAAAATATAAATCTAAAGAAACAAAAGAGAAAAAAAAACGAAGCCAAAAAAAATTACAAAAATTAAAAATTAAATGGCAAAGAAATTTGTAGCATGAGAAGAAGCAGGTAAAAATAGGAGTTTAGTCACATACGTTGCTTATTTACCAAAATATGAAATGTCAAAATTTGTCATTCTAATTTTAAAAAAAATAATTTAAAGTCAGTTCAATTATTCAATCGAACTGTAAGTTAGCTTTAAAGATCCGATCCGAGTGAGGGAAATCTTACAAGACAGTCGAAGACAGGTCGGTCACAGTTTTCATTCATTGGGTGGTTCTGGAAGAGAGGAGCGTTGGGTGTTTCGTTTGCTGATGATGAGAGTTCATTCATGATGGACTCAACAGATTCGACCAAAATTGAGAAAAGTGCGTTGAAGACATATGGAAGAAACTTCATGATCTCTTCACCACTCACTGCCGCCACATTTTGAAGTGTCTTTTTTAGATTGTTGAGGAGTATCTGACATAGCGTCGTCCGCGTCGCCTGTCAAAAATACGATCATATTTACTAATCCTACACGTTTTATGGAATTAGTGTAAAGATAACCTCATCTTGAATCTCATAGTCAGCAATGTTCTTAAGACTTGTGCTCCATTGGAGTAACTCCAGAAGATGATCTACAAAAAATATAATCTCAATTTTAAGTTATTGTCCCACCAATGTTCAAACAAAATGTTGGAGATCTTCCTGCAACAAGAACTCTATAATAATTCCTCACGTAATCAGGTATGTAATTCTTTAGTACAAAACTTAAAAAAAATTGTTTAGACGACGTATCCTAAAGGATTTCTTACCATTCTGTGTAAATTGTGTGGAGCAAAGTGTAGTCCTGATTGAAAACGAGTCTTTGGGTGACCACATGAGGCCGGGACATGATCTCTTGGCTGAATGCCCTCCACTCAACGTCGACGGGAGTTGCAGATAGTGTACATCTTTCTCACGATACAATTTCGGATCAATCTAACACAAGAACCATATTAACTGTTAGTCTTAGCATAAAGTATGTTAATTAATTAACCTTGAACATTGCAGGTTTGTGTTCTCCATCAGGAAGAGCAGTCCCCTTTTCCAGGCGGAGTCTGACGTATGCTAATGCGAACGGCTTTTCTGTTAAATCCTTCGAATCCCGAGAAGACCTTTAAGTACAATAATTATATCATTGTGTAAGAGTCTAAGACCATTTGTTCCTACCGATGTTTGAACGTGAATTTGATATGAGCTTTGGAAAACTGCTCCAGAAACATGGGGAGGGAGATTTTGAAAGTTTCCTCCCATTTGGGTCGATGTTCGTGGTAGTAGACAACGGATTTGTACTGGTCCATACCTGATGACCCACTTCCACCAAAAATGATTCCCTGCAACAAGAAAACCAGAAACTTAATTTACGTCTCGACTCGACCCAATGTATTCGACTATGCATACATTGATGATGGTACCGTTGTCACTGTGAGCCGTCACAGTAACTTCGATATTTTTGTCAGTACTTTTAGACCCCTTGTGGAACTCTCCAGATACTAGTGTAACGTAGAGGTCGTTCCGTATGTCATTCGGTAAAATTACTTCAGGGAATCCCATTTTTCGAACGATAATCGGGTTACCACGAAGAAGGAGGGGCTGATCTTCATAGATCTGTAGAAATAGACCACTATGGTAAGAAACTCACATTCTGACAAACTTGAATACATTAGAAGAGCGCACCTCAGCTGGTGTACCAGAAATGAGAGAAAGTGAACAGAGGAATCCCTTCTCTCCATCTTTTACTGCTGGGGTTTCGATGATTTTGGTCAAGAACATCTTCAGCGATTCGTTGTTTTCAGCAAATCTAAAATTTGGAACATGGTTTAATCCGTAGTAGTTCTACTTAAATAAACATTATATTTTTGCCAAAAGCGCCTAAAATGTAAAAAAAAATCTCCAAGAGCTTTTCCTGCTAATAAACTAAAAAAAATCGCGAATGGAACGATTTAGTAATTTTGTCGCTTACGGAGTAAAAGATAGATGTGTGACATCCTCTTCTGTCCCTGTTGGTGTGATGGGCCCGGCTTGCTCGAATATTTTCGTAATATCGCGTGCCCCCACACCCCAAGGGCGACGGATTTTCTGAGTATTCCTGAAACCAAATAATCAACCTCAAACTATCGTTTATATTATACCAAACTTTTTTTTCTCTTACGATGTTTTCTGTGAAAAAGGAACCTCCCGTTTCGGCATTTCTTCTCGAAATTCCATCGGACCAATTCGAACAACGTAAGCAATGAGAAATATCCGACTCCTATCTTCATCCCGTTTCCCCAAATCCTGTCATTTAACAAAATCATTTAAGACTAACAAAAATTGTTCGTCAATTTAATTTTTTTCATACAGTGAATAGAAATCGACAAGGTAAAAAAACTGAGTTCGCTTGGAGCGTAACTTGAACGCCTTCGCTGAAAGCTTTCCCTTCATCTGCATCGTATAGGAAGAAGCGAATTTCACATTCTTCTACAACCCTGAAAAAATTAAACCTTTTATTAAAATTGACGAACAAAGAACAACCAACTATTTCCACAACTTAGAAATGAAATAACACTCACAATATTAATACTAAAAAGATAAAAATATTTGCTATTTTTTCCTAAAAGTAGTGGTATATAATTTGTTGTAAGCATAATTCATTTCCAAAACGACAATGTAAATATTAAAGATTATTTAAAAGAAGCTAATAATTTTTGGAGTTACTATACTAAAATTTCAGTTTGATTGTGCCAGCATGAGCTACATCAATTGTCATTATGCTTTTGAGATGACTATCAATAACGTCCAGAAAAAAGTTATGGGTAAAGCTTAGAGGGTGTGCTAAGTTACAAATTGAAAAATTTCTTTTTGAAATAAATAAATAGTTCTGACTTACTTCCATGTTATTTTTTCACAGGTTATGAGCAGTGATTGGCTATGTCGACTATGTATCCCCATTCCCAGGGAACTTATACTACCTATCACCTGGAACACACAATTTACTTATTTACAATGTTTACATCAAAATTTTACCAACCCAAGTCAATTCATTCACATGCTGCAACCTGCAACGAAATACAAATGAATAAGTTACTCACTGAGGAAGTTTTCTCGAGTTTTTCACTCGTCTTTTGATGCTGACGAAAAAGTTGGATGACAGAGGTCACATTGGGATTAAGGGGATTTCCATGCTCATCTCGAACTGTCATATCCAACTTGAGAATACTGAAAAAGACATATACTGAAAACTAATAATTTATCAAAACTTATGAAAATTTACTTGTTGCCGGTATCTATTGTCTGAGCGACTCGCTTCCGCAATTGTCTGAGACCCTCAACAGTCCAGTTGGGACACATGATAGTCTTCCGACAATCATGAAGTTCCTCGATGTTTTTACGGATGGCCTCAAAGAGTTGATCTCGAACCTATCAATCACCAGAAAATGAACCTTTCGTAAATGAAACTTGTAAAATGTTTCAACTCACGAGAAAATGTTGTATGCACAGTTTGTGCCATTCCTTGAGAACATCCGTGATTTCCTGGATAATTGGAGGCGAACAGGGAATGATTACATCTCTATCACTATTCAAATAAAAAAATTCATATCAGAATAAATAACATATTTCCATAGTTCTGATAAAGAAAGGTGAATGACGTTACATACCCTTGGTGAATGACGTTAGATTCTTGGATATGAATGTATGACTTTGGGATAATCCCTTGTTCCTCTTCGTCCTCAATTTTAGAGACGTAGAACCAATCATAACATTCTGCCCTGATGTGAACACTTTCACCAAGATTCGAATAGAGAAAATATCCACCTGGGTCAGCATCATATCCAAATCCATATTGAACTGATAAAAAATAAATAATAAATATTGAAATCAGTAAACAAACTATGGTGACCTTATATTCAAATGCAGCTGACATAGATTATGTAATAATCATTGTATATGAATACTGTTAAATATTAATTTGATCCAATCGACACTTTATATCTTACAAAGTGTCAATTTAGACAAAATCCAAATTTTTTAGATTCATTTCATTAGTTTATGATTCTGTAATTTGATTACCAACTCCGTAACAACGATGTTCTTGAACCGGTACCCAAACGGAGCAGTCCTTCATTGTCTATAACGGAAGTAGGAAGAAGAGACGTTGGAGTGGTAGTTTTAATTCTAAGCTCAAATGTAGTTCGAATCGATTAGTAATTGGTCTGTGGACAGAACTAACCGCTCCATATCCATTTATTCCTTTCTCGTTTGTCGTTCCTTTGGTTACTTGTGAAATTTTAATAAATTTTCCTTCTTCCTGGGTTGGGTCTTTCCGTTTCTTTCCCTCTTGTCTGAGTTGAGTGAAAGTGAAAGTGACAACTTGTCACTACTGACAAGTGGCATGAGACATCTCACATGCATAACGAGTTACAATAGTTTCCTAATAATAATAACAACCATAATAAAACTTTTTATGCTAATTTTACCATTATTATCCGGTTTTTCTCACTTCCATTCCATTCAAGTGTTAAAATCAAGAGCTCTGTGCAAGGTCGGAATAGAATTGACCACTTTCATTCAAACCACCGCTCTAGTGCCCGCCTTTGAACTTCTATTCTTATGAGGGAGAAACCATCACATATTTCTAAAATAAAGTCTCTTCTCAAATCTGATCTGACCTTGGTGCTTTGTTGGCTAACTTTTAAGTTCATCAATTTCAATAAGGTCATCTAGGTCTGGGTGCCTGGCGTCTTGTAGTCTAAGTATATCTCTTGTAGGGCTTATAGTTCTCATATTTATCTAAAAATTTGACTTGACATATCTTACCTTTTTTCCTTCTAAGTAGTGCTACAATTTTCCACAATTCCGAGCTCTACTTCCTGTAATTGAGTGAGTGTTTCATTTATTCAACGAACTTGATTTTCTTTTTTCTGACAAAATTGTGGAATTTCGGTTTCATTTGGAAGTATGATTTTCTTTCATTTTCGTTTCATTTTTTTTTTTTTTTTTCACCTATGTATTCCAATTATTTACTTTAATTTTAATAAAATAATTATTCCTAATACATCTAAATTCAAATATTTCTTTCATTCATCTGTTTCCTGGAAGAATTTAATCACCATTAAGTTTTCTCAAATCATTAAAAAAAATTTAATTCAGTAGGGCCCGTTACACTAGAAGTTAGCAGCCTGCTGCTTGATTTAGCGTCCACTAGATCTAGCAGCGGGCTGCTAGATTTAGCAGCTCAGCCTCTAGATGTAGGGGCTGAGCTGCTAGATCTAGCAGCACTAAACTTATTTTGAAAAGCTCGAACATATATCTTTTTGACGAGTTTAGCTACTATTTTTAATCGATACTAAATCAAATTTAGCAACTTTTCACCGCGCCGAAAAAAATTTCATCGTGGCAGGGCTGAGTTATTTAATAAAATGTGTCTATAAATTCCACGGTTGAACATTTCCAGTTAATTTTTTTTTAATTAAATAGCTTATCCTATTATCTTTCGACTGATATAAAGCTCGGTCGAGAATAAATGATACCCGATTTTAGAAAAATTATTGAAAAGTAAAGCTGCTAAATCTAGGGTCTCTGCTGCTAAATCTAGCGGCTCTGATTCTAAATCTAGGAGCTTGAGCTCCTAGAAACAGGCGCAGCTCCTAAATCTAGGGGCTGCTGATAGATCTAGCGACATTGGCGCTGGCAACATCTCATTTATTGAAATTAGCCGTATTAACCTTAAAGAAATTATTTCCTATGCATTTCAATTGTGACAAAAAAATTTTTTTTTTTTTTTGTTTAACAAAATAAACGAATTACGTTATTATTTACGTTATTATTATGATGAACCAGTAGTGAAAAAATTGTCGTGATCAAGATTGTTTGACAAGATGAAATTAGGTTATAAAAATATCATGTCATAACTCTTGCTAAAACTATTATTTACTTTGTTCTTGAATGCCTTGCCACATCCAAACCCTAAGCATGAAAATGAGTTCTAGCTTTGCTTTCCGAAATGCAGTGTAACGCCTATTATTTGTTTTGCTTTCACCGTCCCTTGTTCAGGGATAGTGCACTACTAATAGTAAAATTTTCTTCCAATTCTAATTTCTCTTAAGATAATTATTTAAATTTTTGGTAAATTACAGAAGAATATTGCACGTTTTCTGAACAACAGACAAAGAAAGCTAAAATTTTTACGGGAGTTACTTCCAGTATCAGTTTAATAAGAAATCTAGCAACTAGAAATTTTCAAAACTTCCTCCACTGCTCTAATTATAGCTTATTCCGTATGTTAGTCGTAGTCTTTAGCAAAAAATTTTTAATCGTTTCTGTATTTCTGTTATCCCAAGTTGTAAAAGGAAATTTAGTACTTCGGTAAGCTCAACTTTTAATATTTATAAATTATATACCATCATCTTTTGAGAAATAATAGAATAGTTTACAACTTTTTGTTTCACTGTAGAACTATTTGCGTATTTGCTTTACAATTAATTGATTATTATTTTCTAATTTTATTTTTTATAAAGAATTTTTATTGCAAAATTAAACAATATGCTACGAAAGGTAGGCAACACTGCAAGCCCCTTGAAGTAGGAGCTACACTAGTTCTAGCAGCTAGCGTCCACTATATTTAGCAGCAGAGACGCTACTTCTAGTGTATCAGACCTTACTGTAATTGATGATAAATTAAATTGGATTTTTTTTTGTAATTTCGATCTTTACTGTTAATAAATATCAGAGGTTTAAAAAAATTATAATGTCAATTCGTTTCTATAGTTTACAACTTTTCTCCCTCCATATGTAAACTTCATGGAATTCTTTGAATCGGAACTATTCAAAAATACTTTAGTAATTTATGATATAACGTTCATGGAGTTTAGTTTAGCAATTAATTTGTATCGATTTTACTTATATGTTGCATATAATAAATTAATATTATATATAAAACACTGGTGAAGTATAATACTTTTAATAACGTAACTTGGTTACCTTATTATGTCGCTTTGTGATTCTGTTTTGTGAGTTCAAGTATCTAGANAAAAATTATAATGTCAATTCGTTTCTATAGTTTACAACTTTTCTCCCTCCATATGTAAACTTCATGGAATTCTTGAATCGGAACTATTCAAAAATACTTTAGTAATTTATGATATAACGTTCATGGAGTTTAGTTTAGCAATTAATTTTTATCGATTTTACTTATATGTTGCATATAATAAATTAATATAATATATAAAACACTGGTGAAGTATAATAACTTTTAATAACGTAACTTGGTTACCTTATTATGTCGCTTTGTGATTCTGTTTTGTGAGTTCAAGTATCTAGAAGTAATTGTCAAAATCCAGCAGAGGGCATTTTCAATGAACTAAGTAAAATTCTTTAGATTTTTTTTAAATATTTTGAACTGTCTTAAACTCTCCCTCACATCCGTAAAACCACCCATGGCATCAACCATATATGGAAAAGAAATGTCAATTTCTAAAACCATAACCAGGTTCTCATTACTTTTAAAATTTATATTTATGTAAATTAATAATTTTATTATATTAATTAATTTAAAATTACTCATTTTTGATATAATTCCTGAATTATCTATAGAACATTATACACACTAGTGTTCTCCATGACTCCCAGTTTGGCCGGAGTCAGAGTCATTGACTCTAACTCTCTAAATGTTGGGAGTCGACTCTCGGAGTCATGACTCTGACTCCTTGAATTTTGGGAGTCGACTCTGAGTCAGAGTCAGAGTCATGACTCTCGACTCCGGAGTCACATAATACAAAAATGGAAAATCGGGTAAGACAATCTGGAATTAAAATTTTTTTTTATACGTTTAGTCAAGTTTCCTTGACAACAAGAAATTAAAAAAAAAACACTTTTATAAGGTTAAATAAATAATAATTAAATAAATAACTTTTTTTAAATAACTAACCAAATAATATTTGCATGTAAAATTTGTTTGCATATCCATTGTCATATATTACGTCTGGTAGTCGACCAACATTCAAGAAAAAAAATTGGAATTTAAAAAAAGTTACGACTTATGGTGAAACCTGATGAAAGTTTATTTTTTAGTTTATTTTTATCACGCAGTGTGTAAAGTGACTCCCAAATCGCACTGAGTCAGAGTCATTGACTCCCGAGTCACTGACTCTGACTTACTGTAGTATAGGAGTTGACTCAGAAGTCATGACTCTGACTCCCCATATTTTCGCGAGCTGACTCTGACTCTGACTCTGACTCTGACTCTTAGTAATTAAAAAATGTTTAATATCTTCTTTTAAATATTGAGAAAAATACTGTAAACTGTATAAAATTTCTATAAATTGTATACGTCACTTTANAGCTGACTCTGACTCTGACTCTGACTCTGACTCTTAGTAATTAAAAAATGTTTAATATCTTCTTTTAAATATTGATAAAAATACTGTAAACTGTATAAAATTTCTATAAATTGTATACGTCACTTTACTTTTTTCTCTCCTTTTGTAAATTTAGATTATCTTGAATCGATGTTGATGAACTTTGACTTTCATTAACTGGAGAATTTTCCACATTTAACACAATGCAATCGTGCTACATTCTTAATTAAAAGTCCGTAAGAATGGGACGAACACAAACAGATGATTTATATCAGAAAGAGTAAACATTCTTAAGTAAAGTGAATGCAATGGATAAGATGAATGAAACGTGTTTGAACATGAATGAATACCAAAATACGGCTTCTGGGCAGGAAATGCACAAGAGTCATGACTCTGCTACTCATGAGTTGACTCTGAGAGTCATGACTCTGGCTCTCAAACAGGGAGTGAGTCAGAGTCATATAATGACTCTGTCTCCCAAATAATTCATAGAGTCAGAGTCCCTTTACACACTATTGTCAAGGAGCCTTGCGTTAAGTGATGAAAGTAGGTGAGAAAAAAAAAGTAAAAAAAATAGTCCCATATGCCCATGTTTCAAAAGAGTCATGACTCTGACTCCCAAAAACCCTGGGAGTCAGAGTCATCAAATGACTCCCGAATCTCAAAATCCTGGGAGTCAGAGTCATCAAATGACTCCCGACTCCCAAAAGCCTGGGAGTCAGAGTCATGAAAGTCAGAGTCAGAGTTATGGAGAACAGTAATATACAGATTATCTAGTGATTATCNATGAAAGTAGGTGAGAAAAAAAAAGTAAAAAAAATAGTCCCATATGCCCATGTTTCAAAAGAGTCATGACTCTGACTCCCAAAAACCCTGGGAGTCAGAGTCATGAAAGTCAGAGTCAGAGTTATGGAGAACAGTAATATACAGATTATCTAGAGATTATCAAAAAAAAAAAGTTTTTAATTTTTGATCTGTTTTAAGACTCAATTCATTTTCTCCATCTTAATTCGTGAAGCAAATCAAAGGAATTGGTGGAAATTGGGAGTGAGTACTGTAGAGTCATACGAATGAGTCAAGTTTTGAGTGAGTCATCTGACTCAGAGTTGAGTATTCGAACTCTACCTTCTGAGCCCATATCGGTTGTAAGGATCATATGTAACAATTGTAAGTTTTGTTGATTTTGTTGATAATAATAGTGTAGTGTTTGACTAGTGAGGCTGGCGATGATGTTATTTGTAATTTCGTCATCATCAGTAGTATGTAGTAAATTATCCGTCGCCTCCTTCGGTCGTCTCACTTTATAATGTACTACTCCCCTGGACAGTGATATAGTGGAAACGGAGACCTTGAACACTAAAGTCAAATAAACTTATTAGTAAGTATCATCCTCACTTTTACATACTTACTTTTTATTAAGGAGCGTCTACCGACGGAAAGTAAACAGTGGAGGATGGAAGAGCAAGGAACGAGGAAGGAGTTATTTTTCAGGCAAGTACCAAAGGCCTCAGGAAGGAACTGAACTGACTCTATGTAGTCAACCCTTACATTCTTCATCCTTATCGTTAGTCAACCAATTGGACCCTCTCTTCACTACTGAGATAGCTCCACTAACCACTGCTCACAACGGTCACAGTAACAAGCTTTAACTCATTCATCAACTCGGAATTCCTTAAGGTTAGTCTAATCCTTTACCATCATCAGTTGTCTCTGCAAGACACATGATGATGGATATTAGAGATTATTTACATGAATGGGTTAAAACGGGAGTCGAAACTGAAACAAATGTAAAGGGGGCACTTAGTTATCCATTATGGACAATGCATGTGATGAGGATATAAGAGATAGGTTCCCCGGAGAATAAGGGTTTGTACTTAATGTTCTTAAGCTGGTTTCATCATTGTTGTACTCTGACATTAGAGTCAATTAAATTCCTTGACAGTTTGAAACAACTGCTGTAATAACTGTTATAATGAAATGAGATTAGAGGAGAAAATCTTGTTTGTAAGTTATCTCTTATTCATTGCAATGCATGTAATGTAATCCTTATTGCGTCTAAAGTTTCTATGAGAAGCCGAGGTCAAAGGCATCTAAGATTGTCAAATTGGACAGATCATGTTTCCAGTTTTGATTGATTCTTATATTTATAGTACATTTTTCTGATAAGGTATATATTCTCAGCTACCGGATCTTTCAATAGCGATGATGCTCCGAATTCAAAGGAAATTCAAATTTATGCATTCAAATTTGAATGAAAGAACAAATTTTTTTTTCTTTTGAATTTGATTGAATATGAATGTTTATATTTACTTAGGATATTGTTAGTGAAAGGGATAATTTTAGATCAATTTTAAATTGATATCATTATGTAAACAAGAACCAATCCTTTAAGAATTTAAATTATAATATTTAACAAAATTATTTTGCCAAAAATGTTTCATTTTAACCAGTATTGCAATGAGACAAAGTTGTTGAGTTTTGAGCTGTAGTAAATAACCTAATCGAATTGAATCTAACCAAATTCGATTTGTTGAATAAATTTACAATAAGGACTCGTAAAGCATAATTTAGTTTGGTTTTGGTTAAGGGAAAGTGATCGTAAACATGAGTTGATTCAATTCAAAGGTTACATGATCAAATTAGAATTTTTTATTTATTTGAATTTGTCTGTCTTATTTTTTTCTGAGAACGTTTTTTTCAGAAACACCCATGTTGAGAAAGACAATGAATTTATTGATATGAGTTGTTGGATCACGTGCTACCAAAGCCACTACAAGTGATTCCATGTGCCTCAGATGGTTTAATTTTGTATAACCATCAGAAATGGATTGTTTAATTGACTCAATCTAATCTTGCTTTAATTTCTACGATCATTTTAAAACAATATCTCCATGAATTATTTTTCAAAAGTAACCTTTGTCAATACATTTTCTGTTGTCTTGTTTGCATATAAGATGCTAAACATTTCAGATTTTTCTGTGAGCTGCAGGTTTTGTTTTTAAATTAATAATAATTATTATTATTATAAAATAAACAAATTTCTAAGGGTATTTTTACTCTCTATTTCAGTTTCATTGGATGTTATCATACTAAGTGAGAGTAATGGAGCCAATTTCACATAATGAGTATGGGGGACTGGAGTTCCCGTACGACTTCTCCCACGAATCCATGGACGTTTTCCTTGACAGCCTCAACTCTGACCTCTCCCGTATTAACAGCACGAACAACAACATGGCTAGCCCTGTCAACACTCCTAGCCCCATCATTCATATACCAACTAACTCTTTCTACACCCTGAAGTCGACCCCTGTATCTACACCCATGACCATCCATGAAGGGTAAGTTAAGTCACATTTGAATCTCAATTCAAGTGTAGAGTAATAAGACTTAATAAGTAGAGTTGACTTGGCTTTATTTAGGTCTCGAGCATTAAAAAGGTTATGTGTCTACCATGTGTCTTATATAAAGAATTTGATTTTAGTTGAATTTTTACTTGTGTGATAATCGTTGTCTTTTCTCAAGAAAAAATTATTACTCCATAGTAACGTCTCTTGAAGGCCTAGGAAAGCTTCACTTTCTTTGCTAAAGCGAAGCTTGCAAACAAATTGTCTCCATGTGCCCTGAGTCCCTTTAGATAATTTTGGGAGCAGTAGACAAAACNAATTTTTACTTGTGTGATAATCGTTGTCTTTTCTCAAGAAAAAATTATTACTCCATAGTAACGTCTCTTGAAGGCTTCACTTTCTTTGCTAAAGCGAAGCTTGCAAACAAATTGTCTCCATGTGCCCTGAGTCCCTTTAGATAATTTTGGGAGCAGTAGACAAAAAAAGACTCAAAGTTTAAAGTCCGGTACTTTTAATTTAGACGATTTAGATTTATAAAGATTTTAGTTTAGGTCTCTCGTGTCATGAGTCACTCACTAAAGTTCCGTTTCTAATTTCTCTTCTCTCTCTCTCTGAAGTTGTAATTTATTCAATTGTCAATAATTCTACTATTACAGATATAGTATTACTTACATATCTATGTCTGTCAATCTTGTAATCGAGTTCCTTCTTGCTTCTATCACGAGCCTTCATGGTTCTATTCCTTTCTAAAACCGCCAAAATATTAATTCTTATTTTCTTTCGTGTGAATAACTATTGTAGACAATAAGGACATAGTTTTTAGTGCAGATATCAACTCTTGGATCGCTTGGTGGTTTTAGGTTCTAGTGAAGGAGACAGAAGTATGTTATATTATCCTATTAAAAATCAGTGATTCAACATCACACATTATCTTATATGAAATTTAAAATTCATTTGTTCAAAATTTTAATTTCTGTATTGACTAATAGTTGATATTTCGATCCTGATTGTTAGTGTGGTGGCGTCTTCTACTTCTCCGAGTTACAAAAATAAAATGTCTCGGACTCAATTGAAGCAGGAGCTCATGAGGATTAAAACAGCTGAAGAGGAAAGGCGAGAAAGCGAACAGCGACGACTCCAGCAAGGTCGTCTCAACCAAACAGCAGCAGTCCCACTCAATGCGTCGCCTATTCATTTGTCCACGGCAAGTGACTCACCCGCCGCTGTTCCCACTACCGTCCTTCCACCTCAAGTTCTCAAGGTAAAAATACTCGAGATAAATTTCTAGAGTAGTATCTTTTTCCAAAATAAATTTTAGTTGAAATTTTTAGTAAATGAATTTGCTCTTGGAAATAGTATTGAGACTAATAAGTGAATTCGAAGAATTCTATCCTTTATAAATATTTAAGTTTACTGAATTAATAATATGGGGTGTTTTGTGGGGTAGGTCTCTAACTTGCTGGAAAATCCAACACAGTACCACTACCGTGAGACTCAGCAGCGCCAAGTACGCCAATTCCTGAATTCGAATGGAGCGGTGAGTGGGAGCGTTCCTCCACGGGTGGGTGATGGATCCTCCTTCCTCCGCTCTGGTACTCAGCCGCAGCAGCGGTTTCAACAGCAGCTCATTGGTCATCAGGCAGTCTCTGCTCCAGCGNATTCTATCCTTTATAAATATTTAAGTTTACTGAATTAATAATATGGGGTGTTTTGTGGGGTAGGTCTCTAACTTGCTGGAAAATCCAACACAGTACCACTACCGTGAGACTCAGCAGCGCCAAGTACGCCAATTCCTGAATTCGAATGGAGCGGTGAGTGGGAGCGTTCCTCCACGGGTGGGTGATGGATCCTCCTTCCTCCGCTCTGGCACTCAGCCGCAGCAGCGGTTTCAACAGCAGCTCATTGGTCATCAGGCAGTCTCTGCTCCAGCAAACATTGAACTCAGCTCATCCTACGACCTCGTCTCCGCCTCTTCACCTGGCGCATATAGCTCTCTTGTCTCCTCAGTCACAAGCGTCGGATCCATCACAGAAGTCGGTGTAAGTCAATCTACCCACTTAAATATTATATCAATTATTTTGATATTAANCTTCACCTGGCGCATATAGCTCTCTTGTCTCCTCAGTCACAAGCGTCGGATCCATCACAGAAGTCGGTGTAAGTCAATCTACCCACTTAAATATTATATCAACTATTTTGATATTAATCGTATTATTAATTAATATTGGATTGGGAAACGCTTGATTAGGTAGGGCAGAAATCTTAAAATTTGAGCTTCACTTCAATAATATTTGAAAAAATTAAAAATCATATTAAGCAGAGTTTCAAAGCATGTTTGATATTTAAAAGGGTATCATCTTGAATCTCCTGTTGATGTGGAAATAATAGTTTTTTTTTGTGTCCTTTCAGCNATCGTATTATTAATTAATATTGGATTGGGAAACGCTTGATTAGGTAGGGCAGAAATCTTAAAATTTGAGCTTCATTTCAATGATATTTGAAAAAATTAAAAATCATATTAAGCAGAGTTTCAAAGCATGTTGGATATTTAAAAGGGTATCATCTTGAATCTCCTGTTGATGTGGAAATAATAGTTTTTTTTTGTGTCCTTTCAGCNTGATATTTAAAAGGGTATCATCTTGAATCTCCTGTTGATGTGGAAATAATAGTTTTTTTTTGTGTCCTTTCAGCCCGATATTATCAATACAATTCTTGATTTGGAAGACGATGCTTCTGATTTGACAGAAGGGATCCAGACACTCAACTGTACAGAGTCACGTGATTCTGGACGACGCCAAACAACTGGTCCATCTTCTGGCTCAAAGTTTTCTTTCGAAGATCCTACGCGACTAGCTAAGGAGAGACAGAAGAAGGACAATCACAATCAGAGTAAGACTATTTTATTTCTAATTGCTTCTTCTAAACCTTTCTCAGCACATGTTTAATTATTTCAGTTGAGCGCAAGCGACGGTTCAACATCAATGACAGAATTACAGAGTTAGGAAAGATGTTGCCGAAGGATGGAGAGTTGTAAGTCAGAGGCCAATTGAACTTCTATGTTCCAATGATTTCATAATCATGTATTGTAGATATCACAAGGAAGTTGGTGAGTTTCGGCACCATAAAGGAAACATTCTCAAGGCCACTGTTGATTTTATTAAACTTCTTCGGAAGGAAAATGACCAGCTTCACTCCGACCAGAATAAAATTGATGCAGAAAATAAAGGACTTTTGCTTAAAATCAAGGTAACTATCATATATTTATAGACCTATTTGATTAATCCTTGGGAAGTGTCATTCACCAACTAACAATCTCATTTAATTAACATAAAATGGCCATTTTGAAAATTAAAAACTCCATTCTGCATTTATACATTCATAAATTGAATAATAATACCATTTACTTGGGAATANTTTTGAAAATTAAAAACTCCATTCTGCATTTATACATTCATAAATTGAATAATAATACCATTTACTTGGGAATAATCTTAATATGAATGATATAAAATTCTCTAGAATTTGAAAATAATAATGAATTTTGCTTTAGGATTACGAAAAGTTGCTGAGGGAGCATAATNTTTTGAAAATTAAAAACTCCATTCTGCATTTATACATTCATAAATTGAATAATAATACCATTTACTTGGGAATACTCTTAATATGAATGGTAGAAAATTCTCTAGAATTTGAAAATAATAATGAATTTTGCTTTAGGATTACGAAAAGTTGCTGAGGGAGCATAATATTGTGCCTGAATCCAAATTGACATGGCAACGTCTTGGCAGTGTCAATGGACTTGAGCAACTCCTTGGATCTCCGCCAACCGTTGAGGTCAAGAAGGTTTGTTCTACAAAAATAAAGTTGTCATAAAAGATGTGAAAAAAAAAATTATTTTTTTTTTAACTTTAATTTGACTACAGGAACATACAGAGTCTGAGACGCCAGAACACTCCCTAGTTGACATCATGGAAGATGATGTACTACTTCGGATGGACGCTGCAAACGATCCGATGATGCCTCAAGGATTTCTTCCCGAACAGCGTATGGACTTCTTCTGATTCTCAACAAAATAAAACCAGCTCCAGTGTTCTAACAATATAAACAAGAGGATGTAATCATTAATGATATTTCCTAATCTTTTAAAATTCAAATTTTAGAAGAGAAATACTAGATAGTTTCCTATACATTGAGTAACTAGTTCAAAGATTTGTTAACTACAGAGTGCTTTGAAGAATTTGAAGGTGCAAAATGAAAGTGATGGTGATTGAGGTTGTTTAATTGATTAGTTTTATGTAAAATGACAAAAAAAAAATCGAATCAAATGTAGTGAGAAATTATTATATAGGGTTTTAGAATAATGACATTAATAACGGCAAGGCTACTTTAATCACGTGATTTTAGCATTTTAGACTGAAAGTCCTTCGTTCTTCTGTATTTCTTAGTTACCTATAAATTAGTTGAATAACTTGTACAACTTGTTTTTGTTATATTATTAGTGTGATTTCTACTACCCAAATGACAAAAATTCAGTACACCAGTGTATTTTCCTAGAACCTCTACGACAAGAGAGACATTATTATTCTGACTCCAGACGACGGATTCTGGTTACCAACTCCGAGTCCTCAAATACTTTTACCAGAATAGAGAATAATAAAATTATTTTCATCCATTACTTCTTCAGGTGTGCATAATATCTACTAAACTGTATTAGTAGATACGTTATTAATTTAATTTAATGACGAATTTGGGTCACGAAGCCTAATTTGTGAAAATATTGACTAGTAGCTCTCTATTATTGGTTCGTAGTGAACCCGAATCATTAAGACGTAAAGTGTGTCTACAAGAGAGTTTGTCTGAATGATTTCTTTAAATTTTTATAAGAATTTTGAACTTTTAGTTGATTTAATTTGTTAATTGGTTTATTTTTCATTTGTTTATAAGGTAGTGCTGGACATTGGAAAAATGATTGGGAAATCCGTGAGGATGAGTTTGTAAGTGCTTCTGGGATATGGGAGAAAAAAGGCGGGAATCGGTTAGAAATATTTGAAATGAATTCTTACATTTTACATCACTAGTCTAGTCACAGACAATTGACAATAAACTAAAGTAAGGATGAAGTTAGAGTTGAACAATTTAAAATTGGAATATTNACTAGTCACAGACAATTGACAATAAACTAAAGTAAGGATGAAGTTAGAGTTGAACAATTTAAAATTGGAATATTAATTATTATTAGTGAATCTGTCTCAAAATGTGTTTAATTTAATTAAAAATTAGAATGAAATTAAGGCACTCAATAGTTTTCTTTCGAAAGATTTCAGTCACTTCGAATCCAAATCCAAAACCAAAGAATAAACTTTTAGAGAAATGGACAAGATCATTCTGGCCTAAATTTGAGGGTTGGATGACTTCGTATGAAGACTTCATTGGAATTAAGCAGGTCAAAGAAGCCCATTCACGAGTCCTACAAGTAAGTACTTACTTAATCTAATAAATCCACTATACAAGGAAAATATTTAAGTTCTTCTGACGTTTTCTGACTTATATGACCATATACAGTCATTATTAGGCATTAGGCATGGATTAATTACTTGAAAAAAATAAACCAAAAGAAATAAAATAAAATGTAGTCAGTATTTATTTGTATGTTTATGTGGAACCTTATAACCTTAATATGACTTTTATTGCCTCTTATTTCCCAGGCAGAGACTGATTTTGTGACAGCCCAAGAAGAACGGCGACAAGGTAGGAATTTATTATTTTATATTTTTTATTATTGCTAATGTTTATTGTTTCTTTAATAATTATTATTTGTTTTTGTGTATTCTCTAGCGCAAATCTTGATGAACTCAATGCAGGTGCGATTGAGAGAAGTCAGATCAGATTTAGATAGAACTCCACGAGGAGATAATAATTACTTAGAACTAATCAAGCGAGTAAGTAATATTTTATACAATATATTACATATTTTTTTTCATTCAAAATTTTAATACTTCAGGGTAAAAGAATTATAGAAGGTATCTATCTCCTCTTAAATGAAATTAGTGAAAAATTGNATCTCCTCTTAAATGAAATTAGTGAAAAATTGAAAATGTCCAATTATTGTTCATTAAGTTTTAGCCTATCATCGCCATCCGCCATCACATCAGAATACTTTACATGCAACTTCATTATAAATATGATTTTGCTTCAAAAGTTTCTGAAGCAGATTTATCTTAAAAAATCCTTTTTTTTTTATTTATTTTACTTTGTGTAATAGGAAATTGAGTTGATTCGAGACGAGCGAAATCTTCGTGACACTTTNGAAAATGTCCAATTATTGTTCATTAAGTTTTAGCCTATCATCGCCATCCGCCATCACATCAGAATACTTTACATTCAACTTCATTATAAATATGATTTTGCTTCAAAAGTTTCTGAAGCAGATTTATCTTAAAAAATCCTTTTTTTTTTATTTATTTTACTTTGTGTAATAGGAAATTGAGTTGATTCGAGACGAGCGAAATCTTCGTGACACTTTTGAAAGAGAAGAGAGGCGAGAACGAGAACTTTTCAATAATCTCAGCAACGCCTTGCGATTCAGCCGTGAGAAGGAACGAGCACAGAGTGAGAAGACAAAGTACTGGTCTGTTATGGCTTCCCTCATCGGTGCTTTCCTAGGGATCATTGGAACTACCATCAACTCACAACTCAAACTACGGAAGCTCCGAGAACTGATGACCGAGAACACGGAAGCAAGTGCTGAATCAGTTATTTCAAAATTAGAATTCCTTACCACATCCAAGTCCGACCAATCAGAAGCTTCCATTTTGGCCGAAATTCGAAATTTTTTAAAAACTATTGAATTAAGAGAAAATCAAGAGAAACAACAAGAGACGAGTCCTACTACTCCTACGTATGAGGAAATTGGATTGCAGTTAGAAGAAGCCGAAGAAAGGAGACAACGTGACTTACTCATTGCCACACTCTCAGTTATAGTCATTGTACCACTTTTAATTATCAAATTTTCAGGATCTTAGTCTAGGTAATGACTTTATACGGAAGAGGAATCAAGACCTTTGTGATGAATTTTGGTTAGGAACTAGAATAAACAAGTCCAGCTGACAAGTTTCCACTCAAAGAGGATCTATGTATTGTTTCCCAACTTCAACCACATCGATTTCTGGTTTCACTTTGTCATATAGATGCGGAAAGGATCCTTCGGCATGATACTTGACACGAACGCTCTCATACAAGGTCAGGTCAAACATTTCTTCAAATTCTGAACGTGTCATAAATATATCCGCATATAAAAATGGGTAGCCACCCACATCACGAGTAAACCTGTAAACAACAGAAATAGGTTCAAATTCTTAATTATTTATCGAAAAATAGAAACCAAAGGCTCGTATTAATGAAACACGTGACATACGAGTATCTATAAACTAACAATTTAACAATTTACAAAAAGCTAAACTTCTATTACATACCTACATTAATTTTGTGTCGAATTTGAGAAATTAATAAATTTTGATTTTTGAAAGANGAGTATCTATAAACTAACAATTTAACAATTTACAAAAAGCTAAACTTCTATTACATACCTACATTAATTTTGTGTGGAATTTGAGAAATTAATAAATTTTGATTTTTGAAAGAAAAAAAAATTCAAAAAATCAGGCTAGCCCTACACCGCTTAGATTAATAATGTCACATATATCATTACTTCAACTAATTTTCAGTAAATACAATTGGTTCTTACTGTTCCATCTGTCGTAGAGCTTTGACAGCGTCAAACTTTTCCTTCCTTTTGACAGGACCCGGGACGCCATAGATTCCGATATCATTAAACATCCCATAATTTGTCCCAGGAACCATTTGATCTTCTCTTGGTGAACGCAGTTGTCCTCTGAAAAACCGTAACACCATTAAAGTTATGTTTCGCAAAAGAAAAATGTTTTTATGAAAGTACTTGTGCTCTCCATGATCATAGATACGACATGGGTAGACGAGGATAGGGTAGGTGTCGAAGAGTTTCTCTGATATGGCAATTTGTTCCTCGAGTTTATTGATGGGTAGGACAATGTCTTGGAATACTTGTTTTGTAAAGGTGATTGCTCGAATACCAGGAGTAGTGGTGAATTTAAGAAAAGCAGGTTTTGGTGGGAGTAACCATCCGAAAAATAGTCTGAAAAGCTTCTCGTTACCAAATGGAATCATACTCTCTACAACCCAGAAAATAGACCTATTATGTCTCAACAAGTAATCCCTCAGTGGTATATACTCTGAGTCCTCTCCTTTCGTCAGGAAAGAACGGACATGCTCGTAGAACCACGGCTTATACCATCGAGCCAAGTGGTTGATCTAGAAAAAGAAGAAGAAAAAAAGAATAATTACAACTGCTCCTTGCTCCAAATTTATTAAACTCATAATTGTATTACTTACTTTTCCCCATTCCATAACTGATGGTGAGTCTGCAAAGTTTCCAACCATAAGAACAGCTTCATTTTTAGAATAAACTGTTGCTTCTACAAAATCTGGAACCTATTATGAGTTTTAATAAGAGTGTAAACTACTAACTCATGTAATCATTCTGTAAAAAAATAAAAATAAGAGCACTAACATTTTTATTCTTATCCAGTGCACCTGATGCTTCCCGAATGGCGTCAGAGTAATTCTTCTGACCTTTGATGGGAATGTACTTCATATGGAGATAAGGTTTAACTTTGATAATCTCAAGTTCCAGAGCTGTAAGAAAGCCGAGACTTCCATGGGACCATGGAAGAGCAAAGTAGAGATCAGAATGTTCGTTATCACGTCTTGCAGTGACGAGAGATCCATCCCCAAGGATCATTTCATAAGCCTTAACAGCTTCTTGATAGAGACCCACTTTGTGGGAGTAGGTTGTCATCCCTACTCCCATTGCTAATCCACCAAGCGTCGCATCAGCAATCTCTAGAGTCACTGCCAATGTGTAACCTTTAAGAAGTCAAAGGAAATGTAATTGATTTATCAGAATTACAATTAAAGACGTAAAGACACTCAATAACTAAATAAAATTAGTAAATCTATCTCTACCTTACCTTTTGGAATAAGAAACTTTGTTATCTCTCCCACAGTTACCATAGGTTCCACTCGAACTGTCAACTTCTCTTCGTTGAGTTCCAAAATGTCGTATAATGGGATCGGGATCTGTTGACATTCTTCCTAAAAGGTTATATAGAAATTGTAGACAAACAATTTAGCCGGCAAGGATCAAGAATCTTAGATTTAGAGATTTTATATCTTGGAAAAAGGATTTTAAAAGTTGTCTTAAATTGAATTCAATTTAGGTTATGTTTTTTAGAGTACCTTCTTGAAGAAAGTGACTGAGAGACTGAGCCAGTTGGGACGAGAAGTGCAGAGTAACTTTCGTTTCTTTGGATCTTCAGTATTCCATATTCGTACCTACAAGAAAATAAATAAAAAAGGTATTATGTATTAATTCAAATTAAATCAATCATGATGTTTCGTCATTTACCTTAGCTTGTATATCCTTGACCCTCTTATCATGAAACTCTGGACCAGCAGACAACTGACGAACTGTCCAATGTCTAACCTTGAGGACGAGGTCAAAGAGGAAACTTGCTGGGAGACAAAAAAGGACTACAACCAATCCTCGGTTTTGTTCCAAAATCCGTATAAACCGTTTCCGGTAATCCTCCGGTACTAAATTCCAAAGCCACATCCTTCAAAATTCCCGGAGTGATTCTCGTGGTGAAGAGCCTGTCCTAACACCAATCTCCAAACTGACAAACCAGAGTCGAGTGACGAGTGGTGTCATCAACCCAATGAGTTTGTGACCTTGGCCATCCATGTCTAATCTTCCTCCTCTCTCATCCAAGTTAGCAACACAATCTCAGGTGTAAGAATCCAAAATCCACTCCACCACACTTGGCAACTGGAGTCCTTCCTTGTCTTTATTTTCCATTTAAAGCAATCCTCTTCTAAACTAATTAAATTAATCAAAAATGATTAATTCCATTGGATTTTTTGTTTTAAACTCATCAGTATTCACAATTCTCATCACTTTGTACTTGATGATTATCTTATCTATAACATAAAAGAATAAAATACACTTCAAAAAAGAATATCACAACGAAATACTCAGCATGTACAATAATTATTATAATTTATAAATTTGTTAGAGTGGAATTTCTTCACAAGCTGGAAAAGTCTCATTTTCCTGAGTATCCTTCCAAATATTATCCGTAGCATTCACAACGGAAGACTCTGATGAAAACTTTTTTTTTTATCCCTTACAAGTTGAATCAAAGTCTTTAGAAGAGAAAGAGTCTGTAAGGATTCAAATAAGTTCGAAAATCTCAGACCGGTGTGGAGATGGATGTGATGACATTATGTGACGGCAGTGGGTCTCTCCTTGTCATTTCATCGAAATTTTTTTCTTCTTCTTCTCCATCTGTAGGGTTTTTGTCGGATTGACTCATAGTAGTGGGACTAGGGGCCATATCAACCACATGGACATGAACATGGGGGTGATGGGAGGGGGGAACTGGGATAGGAACACGACGTGGAATGCTCTGGAACTCCTTCCCTGTGTGCCTGAGGCTGATCAGGTTCTTATCACATTCGGATTTTTGGATTAGATCCAGGCGGGTTTCTGGAAGTCTTGAAATAGATGACACACGTGCCCCGCCAAATGTTGAGAAGCTCTCAATCCCTATCCCCTTCTTTTGCCATCCACGTCCAGACGTCTCTGTGAAGAAATCAGTTCAAAATTTCAAAATTTCAAAAATAATCATACGTCCAGAAAATCGGAGAGAAAAGTGTTCAATTTTTATGCTAAATTTGTCTATGTATGTTTGAGTCTCACCGTCTTCTCCATCTGTAGCTAAAATTGACTCTTGCAACTCTTCCCCATTCCCACTGTCTTTCCCGCTTGATGACTCTGAACCAGAATCTCCACAAACGACTTTGCTCATCTAGAAAATAAAAAACAAATCCAAACAAACATTAATTAAAAACGCTTCTCCACCTACCAAATATGAGAAGAAGAAAGAAAAAAAATTTTTTTTTTAGTCGAAACTGACAAATGAAGAAATATTATTGATAGATTGAACTATAATTTCCTCAAAATTCATTCTTATAATCAAAGAACTATGCTCAAAGCTACTTTTCCCTTATTTTTAATAATGTCTAGACTGTTTAAAGCGACTTACACATACCTGAAAAGGTGCGAGTGTTGGATAGTTAGATGCTGTGGGTACATATTCGTCATACTTGTGTCTGAGAGGCATGGCTTCAGGAGCTTTGATACCCTGCTTCTTCCTCTTCCTGGTAGTGTAGATGACGGCGACCCAGGCGGCCGAAGTTACCACTACACAGAAAACAGCAATGATGATGAAGATTATTGTCATCGTTGTATTGTCCAGGCTCCAGCTCTCTCCACTACCTATACACAACGAATAAATTTTAATTATACTGTATTAATTTCAGTAACAATTTGTATAAATCAATTATTTTTAATTCTCTCATCAGTAGTATTTAGTACTCAACAAAAATCTTCCAAATTCTGTAATTTAGTTGCAGATGTCTAATATGAAGTATGCCTCGCATTTCGTCAAAATTAAATTTAGTTAAGATATACGAATATGCTAAGTTATCTTGTACCTGACACAACTGTGAGGACGGAGATTCCCTTTGCTGTACCAACAGCGTTCGTGAGGAGACACTCATAGTTTCCACTGTCTTCCGATTGGACGTCTTTGATAAGGAGTAAAGACCCATTTTCAGTCAAATGGAACCGCTTCTCCAGTCCTTCAGTGATTTGAACTCCATGCCTCCTCCATGTAGTTTGTGGCTTTGGACTCCCGTTGGCTAAACACTCTAAAATGGCGTTACTCCCTTCTATTGCACTCTCGTCCTCCATCACATATCGAAAACTTGGTGTTTCTAAAAAATAAGACCAATACAATTCAAACTAATTGAACATATAAAGACAAGACTAAATTCCTATCTCCAACCACTATCACAGAAGAACTGGTCTGAAGAGAAAACTAAATTAAGAAAATTGACTAGAAAAATAGTTTCCGCTTTTAACATTGTCTCACCGAATACTGTAACAGTTGCAAAGGTTCGTATCTCGCCTGCAGCATTCCTTGCAGAGCATGAGTAGATCCCCATATCAGCTACTTTGACCTCCATAATAAAAAAGGAATCGTCATTCGGCATGACGTGGAATCGTCGCTCGAGAGCTGCAGGGAAGTCCTCTCCCCCGTCCTTCTGGAAGGCAATTTCCGGTGGAGGATAGCCTTTTGCCCCACATTCTAATTTAGCGTTGCTACCAAGTCGAACTGTCACGTTAGAAGGCTTCTTCACAAATGTTGGGAAAACTAAAGAAAACAAAATACAATACACATAGAAAATTATGGCAACTCATTATCTAAATTCGATCGCTTACTGTGGACTGTGACGTTGGCTTTCTTCGAAAATACGAGGCCTAGTCCTTGACCAATGCACTGGTAACGCCCACTGTCCGACCAACTCACGTTCACTAAATGAAGCTTAGAGATGACCTCGATTCCTCCATCAGAACCAACACGATCACTCCGCTCAATTTGGTTTTCCTATAAACATACAATAATTAAATTGAGAATGCTCACAGTGCTACTAAACGGTTTAATTACTAGAATTTTTCTCAAACAATGAATTTCTTGATAATTAATGGTTACTAATCTTACGTTATTCATACAAATTCACAAAGGAAAGCTATAAACATGAATACTTTTCATAATTTGATCGGAAGTGTTTGTTTTTCCATTAATATTTTTCTGATTGATGGTTTTTGAGTGGATCAACTGTTTAGAATTGATCTACAACTGAAAACAATGGAAATTTTTTTTTTGTGTTTAGTCCATATCTATACAAAATGCTAATGAAATTTTACTATTGATAATGAAGATTCAAATTCGTGTTACCAGTTCTTTAGGCAGTCCCTCATGATCCTTTCTCCAAGTGACAGAAACTGGAATGTTAGGTGGTGAGCGAAGGTGGCATGTCATTGTCCCGTTCCCTTCGACCAAAAACACTTGTGTCTTCGGTTCTTCTAAGAAAACTGGTCTACGATACATTTCTAAAAACATACAAAAAGTTTGTTTACCTAAATATACTTCCTCAATCTATTTGATTCCAACTGGAAAAGTTGCCAGAAAAAACCTATGTACTTTGAAGTTCTTTTTACAAAATATCGTCAATTCGAAGAAGTTATGTAACAGGAACAGTTTGATGAATTTGCACAGAAGAAACTTTCACAAATCCAATATCTTTCATACCTGAGCACGACAGTTCTTGAAGTGTGAGATCAAGTAGGTTCCTATTGGCTAGTTCAAGTGGAAATGCGCAGTAAGGTTTAGTGCCTTGTTTCTTCCCTCGGATCCCTTCATGTCGGAGCCGTGTATTCTGCTGCACGAGAAGTTTAGAGAGAAGCCATTGGCTTTCGCAATCGCAGACGAGGGATGCGACGTCTGCCAAAAGCAGGCTCACAGTGGGAAGACGCAGGAAGGCTTTCTCAGACAACCACGTAATGGGATTGGCTGAAAGGTTCAGAGATCGAAGATTTCCGAGACCCTCGAGTGCTTCCGGATGAAGACTATGAATCTGGTTCGAGCCCAAGTTCAGAGTATGGCACTCTTTGAGACCATGGAAAGGAGCGTAGACATCCTCAAGGACCCAAGAAAGACTGTTCTGGCTCAAGTCACTGGAAACAGGAAAATGGTACATTAGCAAAATGATTATGAATTAAAATTTTTGATCTAGCGACACCGAATTGACTTCCTACAATCCAACTCTCATGCTTCATTTGAATAGAAAGCAAGAGATTGAAATAAAAGAACCTATTGTTGGGCTTTGGCAGAATTGAACTTTCACTTACAGAACTTCCAATTTGTCCAATGAAAGAAAAGCATCCTCCTGAATACTCATAATACGATTGTTGCTCAAATCCATAGTTCGTAATTTTGATAAACCAGAAAGCGTCTTCTTCGAGATCTCTTCAATTTGGTTATAACTCAAATCACTGGAAACAAAAAGTACAAAGTCCAGTAGTGTAAAAAGTACTATAATTTCATACAAATATATAATCTTATAAATTATGAACATTTAAAAAAACAACTTAATATATACATTTCTGACAACATCAGGGGGTATATTTCCTCCTACGTGCCTTACCACACCAATTACTTGCAACGTAAAAAAAAAAACTAAAAATTCAGTCTGACTTCCACACATTATACAAAATAATCCTCAAAAATCATATGCCTTAAACTTTATGCTGATGACTTCCCCCTACAAGTTAAAGCCAGCAGAACTAAATCCTGAGATCTTATGCTATTCATAAATTTTTCAAAATTTCATCTTTCACTGGCTCACGAATCATCAAATTCCTACTCACGTTTCACAAAACTTATATTGAGATTGCGAATTATTTTATGCTTAATAAAAATAAAATTCAAGGTTCGCTGAAAGTGAATCCAGCTTTCTACTAACTAAAAATTCATATACAAAAATAAAAATCAATTTTACGGTTCGTTAGTTGTGTCCAATTCAACGAAAAATCTAGTAAAATGAATTTATAATTTGAATTATGGTGAACCGTCATACGTAAAGTGTTAATAACACATAATTTAATTTAACATCCCTTGCTATACTTTTGACATAATTCCGTGTTCCCATGCAATTTACGGAAATCATCATAAGCACTTTATGTAATGTTAACAATCGTTCGACATGCATCCCTGTGTTCAACATGTCAGTATAAGAAACGAAAAAAACAACAAAACACCTGTAATGCAATGTCTACCCTTACCATAAACAATAAGTAACTTTTTTTTGACTAAATACTTATATTCCCAATAAAATTCCTGTCCAACATCATATTTAATTACTAAAACTTAAACATCCATTCCAGTTTCTCCATTGATTTCAAATAGGTTTTAAATTTGACATACTACAAATTTAAAACTCTAATTTGATAAAAAATTTTCATAAGATTAGACTTCCATCTGCTATGCATAAGAGCTTCTTAGATATCATTGAGAAAAATTAGTGAACTCGTTCTCTCCAAATTTCATTTGATCATTCTACTTGAGATGTTTGAATTCGTAGAGACTAAAGAATCCTTTTGTCATCCGACCCTTCCTTTCCCTTCTTTTACTCATAAAATGGTAAATGAAACTCCAGGGAGTTGAAGAAGGGTCGTAGGACTCCCTCTGCGCTTGGATAATGGGACTCACACTCATAACCTCTATCTCAAATTGTAAAAGAAAAAAGCAATCTTACAGTATTTGAACTTGTTCCATAAACTCCCAGGACTCGTCTTCAATCCGACTCAGTTCATTGTGGGATAGATTGAGGATCCGAAGAGATCGAAGTCCATATAGCCACCGCTTCTCCACTACACGAATGTTGTTCCAGTCCAAGTATCTGGAAAGAATAAAAGATTAAATAATTTAACTCCAGAGATCAATTCAACAACTGGATTTTATTTTCCAGAGAATTTAAGTTATGGAATTTATTAGCTGTATTTTTAAGTTGGAGTAACATTTTGAATTTGCTTACTAATTCTGCATTGAATGATTGGAATATTAGAAAAGTGGGATGTCAGATTCAATTAATTAAAAATACGCCGGAGTTTCTTTTGAAAAGATAAAGAGAGGATGGGAATGGAGTCTATTGTGTTGGTTTGAGTAATAACTTTGTGAGTAAAGAATTGGAAAAGATTTTTCTTACAGGTGTTGTATTTTCTCTAGGCCATAGAAGGCAGCATCTGAAAGGTTCCCTATTTCATTCCTTCGTAGGTTGAGGGAGAGAAGTTTCTTGAGCTCTTGAAATCGTAGGCTCTCCATCACTTCCAATTTGTTCCGGCTAAGGTCTCTCCATGAATAGAAATCAAAGAAAAAATAATGAAAAGAAAGGTGAAAAAAGTAGTTACGGATCTCCCTCGGTTCCTCATAAATAAGAACCAGTCAACTTACAATCTCTCTAAATTCCTCGTATGAAGAAATGCGTCCTTGGTGATGGATTTGATTCGGTTCTTGGCCAAATTCAACTCACTCATTTTCAGTAACGGATCGAATGAACCACTTTCCAGGGACTCCAAGAAATTAGAACCCAAGTTTCTGAAAATGAAAAACATAATTAAAGAATGAGTCAAAGAAAACTTTTTTTTTTTTTAATGTTGCAAGTAATTTGAGTTAAGAAAAGGCTACAAATGTAATCAGACATTTTTATTAACAAATTCAATATTTCACTTGTCTAAGCATAGCTGTAATGGTTTGTGAGAGTACTTTTGAATGATTAAAAAAAAATATCGTTAAAAAATTATGGCCCAATATAACCGACTTTGTCGAGATTGGTACCTTGAGTATTATTAAAATGCTTACGTTTGCGAAAACTTGTATAAGTTCGGTTTAGTTGAACATTACCGATTTCTTTAATTTCTATTTTAGTTTATGAAATAGCCAAATATAATAAAAATATAAAGTTTATATAACTAGATGTATTGAAAAAATGCATAGAAAAGTCAAATACATATTTGCAACAGGGTGTTGCCAACACTCTCAGTAAAAATATTACAAGAAGATTTACTAAACTTTTTACAGCTTTAATACTTGTTCCTGGTGGGATAGAAAGATTACAAGAAAGGAGTAGACATTATGGTGAGTTTGTACAAAAATGGAAAAAGGCATTTTGCTAAAGTGACATTCTCCATTACCTTTGCAAATTTCATTTCGGCATAATGGGAATTTATGTACTCCTACTGCAAGTTTTCTGAGTTTTTAAATTTCTCTTCGAGAATTAACAACCACGCCCTTCATTAATTTACTTTTGAGATTTTGACAATTTACGCCTATTATAAAGAAAATCTCTTACATACCAATATTAACAAGCAGTATTTTAATGTTTTTACATGTATAATCACAAGTGACTTTTTATTTCTAATGCCCTTGAATGATTGGTTTGAAAATTAGGCTCAGAAACAAAAATAGAAACTTAATAAAATTGATAACAGAAGACAGCAGACAGAAAAATCAATTAAAAAATATTATTGAACCGCTAAGCGCTTTTCAGGAACAAATATAAAAAATTTAAAAACCAAATTAGTACAAAAAAAAACTTATTACAATTCAAAAATATGGCACTAAATTGAATTGTGTATAAATTGGCACTGTATTAGTTAAAAAATCCTTTTTAGTAAGGAAGACACAAAGCCCTGTTTGGTCACCTGTCGCTCTTCTAAAATCCCTCTATACAACTTCCCCCAGAATTAATTTCTCTGAAACAGCAACTTTATTTTATTAAACCTTGCTTAGCTTAAGTTGCCTTTTAGGTGGAGCAATTCAAGAAATGTGATTATATCGTTTCAATTTCAGAGACATTAGTTATGTGACTTTCATTAACATTATCGAGGCGGAGATTTGCTTTAGACATAAAAATTATTATTTCGTGCACTTGGGCTGGACACAGCGAGAAGTAAGTAAGTGTTCATCAAAATATCCTCAATCTGCATTAGAATTAAAGTATCGTATAAAAAATCTAAAACTCACAAAGCCTGAATGTGATTGTCACGGGGAAAGGACGAGTTGTGGATTGTCATAATTTTGTTCTTGCTAAGGTCAATTTCACGTAAGTCTCTAAAAGACGAGAGAGCGGTAGGATCGATCCGACCAATCGAATTCCTGGACCTGTCAGAAAGAGACGGAAGTTATATCTCATTGGTTTTTTCATTTCATTTGAACTGACTTACAGTGTGAGTTGAACGAGACTGTCGAGTCTATCCGCTCCTCCAGGGATGTTCGTCAGATTGTTCCCATCTAAGAACCTAGACAAATAAGTCCCACACCTGTGTCAACAATAGGTTCCAACTCAAGCATAAGAAACACAATGGGTTTTTCTTACAATGATTCCAGATGGACGAGTCGGGAGAGATCCCCAGGCTCAACGGATCCTATCTCATTGTTACTCACATTCCTAGAAGAACAACAATAAGAACTCCATTAGACACAAATCCTCGGACAGAAAACCCTAGAGTAATCCAAAATTTCAAAACTACGGAAGCTTCAAAAAATTTGAATACAATGGTCCATGTCAGTTTCGTCAGACAATGAAACTCAACCAGAATCAACGACTTTCACAGAAATTGCGTAAAAAAAATGATATCGAATTATTGATATTGATTCATTCGCTCTCATAATTGTCTCTTAGATAATAAAAATGGCTATAAAATTCAATAAAATTTAACTTAACTCTTTGAAACTCATTTTATCAGATAAATTAATATTATTATTTCATCAAGTTATGATTCCAATGTTTAAATTGCAAAATCCCAAAAGATTTCAACACTTTACGTCTACAAACTGATAATAAAATTGCTTCAAGTTATTCTAAATTACAACAATAAAGAAATCAAATTAATTTGATTATTTTACTAAAAATTATTTTGCTGCAAATATGCTTATGTCTAAAATCTAATCATTGATTGAAATTAGGTTAGTATCCATCGTTAATATTTATACATTTATTTTAGTCTTCCTTAGTTGTATTAATTGAAGCAGACAAACAGTAATATCAGATTAACAATTTATAAGAAAATTATTTTCAAATAACAAATTAATTTCCCAATTTCCCTTGATCTTTACTTTATCGCTTAACATTAAATTTTTATTATAATTTATCACATCAATTAATTTAAGTGCAGGATCATTTAGAGACAAATGGAGTTAAGTTACTCCTCCTCATTCTGATTTATGAGAATTAAAAGCTCACAAATATTGTGCAACATTAAATCCAATTGTGATAAATCTACTAAATATCCATCAATTTGAATAATTTCATTATATGTATGGTTTTAATACGCTTCAGCAATAATAATAAAAACTCAAATGAGGAAATTAGGAAAAGTTTTACGTTTGGTATTGTTAAACATCATTCAATGGAAATTAGGCTCAACATTAGCATTGTTTCTTCTTGAGTTCTTTTTTCCATTGTCTTTAGTGAAAAACAATTATTAAAGATAATCTTCTCAAACTAACAATTGGTTACAAATCTCACATGAAACTTATGTGATGAGATGAGTACATTTCACTGAATAAAATTTATCATTTTTGTTTCTTCTTGACTTATTACTAACATAAACTGTCCCACTTCAGCTAATTTATTGTAAAATTCTCAAATTCTCTCATTCGTAGCTAAAATAGTGAACTGTACAGATAATAGTTAATGAAATGATAAGACAAGAATAGCAGGATCGCATTCATCACCACTACAAGTAAACATTGGCGACAGAAATTACTTAATTCTGTTTAGAATTATACTCATCCATCACTCAATGTGACAATAATTGAGGGAGATTGTCTATAACTTTAGGACTCAATTAAGATTGAACAAAAAAAATTAACTAAAGTAAGATAAATGATTAGTTAGTTCCGGGTAGTGTTATTATTATTATTATTATATAAATTGACCATGACCTTTTTTGAATTAAATTTTAACAATATAGAGCTACTTATGAACCTCGCCCTAGTGACTCGGTCGTCGGAGCGAGCAGGCAGCAGGGCCAGGGTGTTTTAATCAATAGACATCTCGTTCCCACCTCTAAAACATAGTATACATACTGTGAACCTCAAACAATCCATATTGTTATTAATTCAATTTGTTACTTTTTTTTTTTAGTAGTGCATTAATTGTCACATTTAGACTTAATAATTGTGGTTAGACTAGACTAACCAAACAAAAACAATTAACCATGAACAAATAACACTTGGAATAAGAAATATAAATAAGAAATTACGTGAACCTATTATGTACACTACTTTACAATAATTAATTCTCTAATTTATTTCCTTATGCAGTCTTATCTCCTTTAAGTTCATTATATGAAATTAAAAAGCCTCCGGGTTTCATTGAGAACCAGACTATAATTCCTAAGAATTAACTCATTAACGAATTAACACTAACTTATTTGCCAAAATAAATAAAATTAAAAGTGACCATGAGAATGAGGAATGTATTATTATGAGTGAGTTACTACTACGTTACATGACTGCCATTGCCAATGTTGAGGAGATTCAATTGAGAGTATGACTAAATCATTAATAATAATAATAATAATAATATCTTAATAATGAATTGAGTTCGATGAATTAGTAGGAAAATAAAAGATTAATTATTTAAGTAAACTTACAATTTATTTATCCAAATGGGGAAGTCTGAAGGGAAGAGTTTAAGGTTCCTGGCAGTACAGTCAAAGAATGTATCCAAACAATGACAGGCAGAGTGACAGAGGAGGACGTCTGAGGTAACCATGTCCAAAAAGATGATAATAATGAAAGTAAGGAGTGGACACAGAGATGACCGTGAGGAGTGACAAGAGTGAGATTGGGAGAGGAGAAGGAACATGTCCATCTCCCCTCCACAGAACATAAAGAGAAACTGAACCTTCTCATTCTCATTCTAATAATTTAACAAAGATTTCTTTCTTCTTTCTTCGGAATTCCTCAAGGCCGTCCATCTTGAGAGATTTCTCTATCTCACTCCTTCCTTCTCTTCTCAACCTCACTCAACTCATATTCACAATTCAAATTATCCCGCCATCTACCAACAACCAATCACCGTCTTCCATTTATACAATACTCAAAACAACAATGGAAATTTTTCTTTTTAACAATCATCACAATTCTCATTTTCATCACAATCAATCACATAACATTACTTAGAATTTTTTTTAATTCATTTACTTTCTTATATAATTTTCATTTTATTATTTATTATGGTTAAATGAATTCTCACTAATAAAGAATAGGAATAATGAATAAATATAATTTAATTATATTTATAAATTTTATTATAAAATTATCAAACTTATTATTTTATTTCTTAATTTCTTAATTTCTTAATTTCTTTATTAAATGAAATTAAATTAATTACAAAGGATATGGTTTGAATCATTAACCAATTAAATATTTATTGAGTTATTAACATGATAAGAATGAAACAGTTCAAATTTCTTAAATAATTACGTGAATTAAATAATCAATCAATAAAATGTTCTTATGTTTCCAAACTCTTACATCTAAAAGTTATTAATTACTCTTAATTGATTAATTTAACTTAGGAAATTGATAATTGAGTTTGATTAACTAAAAGTGTTAGTTTAGTGCTTACCTTATGTAATGCATTCTTATTTGAGTTAAAGTTGAACTTCAGTAACATAATTCTAACCTAATTCTAACCTAATTCTAACCTAATTCTAACCTAATTCTAACCTAATCGTTCAAGAATAAGAAATTAAGATAAAGTTATAAAAATGTTATAAAAATAAAACAACTTTTGCAATTTTGATACAATAGGAATAGAAATCCCACTACGGATAGTTTAACTATTGTCCTAAATAATTTAATAATCATTAATTTTTTAATTTCAAATTTTGAAATCATATTCATAATTCATAATTCATAATTCATAATCATAAAATAACTAATGACNATAATTCATAATTCATAATTCATAATTCATAATTCATAATTCATAATTCATAATTCATAATTCATAATTCATAATCATAAAATAACTAATGACAAGTAAGAATATTGTAAAAAAAATTTTTTATTTTATTTTTTGCAAACCTAAATTATATTTTGACATCGTTTTCAACAATGTCAATAGCAAGTAAAATTAATAATAATCATGAAAATTGAAAATAAAATAAAAATAGCAGAGAGGATTTGACAGGATTTCCGGTTTGTTTCTATAATATAATTTTAAATTAAACTAAACTCAAGAGTGAGAATGTATAAAATTCAAAAGTATTTCGTACATCATAAAGATGAAGTCATTCTTATTAATAAACCAAAATTATAAAGTAGTTTTGTCTCATTACATAATAAAAATACTACAAAAATGGGATGAGATGTGAAAAGTCTAATTTTTTNATAAAATAAAAATAGCAGAGAGGATTTGACAGGATTTCCGGTTTGTTTCTATAATATAATTTTAAATTAAACTAACTCAAGAGTGACAATGTAGAAAATTCAAAGTATAAAGATGAAGTCATTTTTATTAATAAACCAAATTATAAAGTAGTTTTGTCTCATTACATAATAAAAATACTACAAAAATGGGATGAGATGTGAAAAGTCTAATTTTTTATTTTTTTATCTATTCAAACTTTAAAATGAAGATAGAGAAAGTTAATAATAATAACTTTATGTTGAAAAATACATGAAATTAAATTGTTAGTTATTAATTGAAATTATTATAATATTATATTAAATATTATATATTTATATATATAAATATATAAATTATATATTTTTAAATTATTAATTCAACTCCACTAATACATTTTCCTAACTCATGAGTCATTATTATGACTCATGAATTCATTTCAACTAAAATGAAACTTATTGTAGTAAGTTTTAGATAAATTTAATTTTATTGAGGAGTTTTACTTTATTTTGTAATTTGTAAAGTTTAACTGATTGTGAGTTGAGGGGATGGTTGGTAAGGTAAAAGAAATGATTTAGAGTAAAGAATTAGACTTGAGGGGAAGTAAATTTTGTTGGATGTAAATGTAAGTAAAATATTTTTATTTTCTAATTATTCTAAAAATAAAATAAAATAAAAAAAAAATGTAATAATAATGAGTATATTTGTAATAGCCGGTGGGAATTTGTGAGTAAAGTAAAATAAAAATAATAAAAGTGAATATTATGTTGAGTGGGTACATGTCTGCCCGGGCACTTGTAGGAATGAGAGCCTGGAATCCAGAAAAAGACTCTAAAATTTTCTCCAGGGGAAACACTCAACTCTTTACTTTCAAAGGAGAAAGTCATCTAGAAAATTTTTTCAACCAATAGGAACGTCTCCATCCCTCTTCTAAACCAATCAAAACACATCTTCTCTTTATACAAGTAAGCTTTTTCACTCATTTCCAATCCAATCTCGTTGTCTCCAATAGATTTTTTAACCTTATCAAAATATTCTTTTGAGTCTATAATAGAAAAGAGTCTAATCAAGTCTCAAAAGATGAGAGGGTAGAAGAAAAAAAAAATTATAAGATTTTTACTTTATTTTTTAAATTCTTTTAAAAAGTTTTACTTTTTTTTTTTTTTGTTACTAGATATCAAATATTATTCAAAAATCTAACCACAAGGTTTCAATTTTCAACTTTTTAAGGTTATAATTATATTACATATTTTTATAAAAGTAAGTTAAGGTTATTATTTACAGTTAATGTTCCATTATTAAAGTTTCCTATATTTTTTTCGACTTTTTATTAAAAAATAATTAAGTGGACTCAATGAACTACAAAAAAGGATATCCAAAAGTAAACTTAGCTTACCAAATTAATTGTGATTTCAAATTAAGTTTAAAGACTAGAAAGTTCTTTAAATTCTTTTTATTAAATTCAACTAACGAACTTACTATTTTTTTTTTTTTATTTTTTTTTTTCGATTTTGGAACTTGTTTCCAATTAAACATTAATACAAACTTGAAGACGTCTTGTGGAGTGGAAAAAAAAAGTCTGATGAGTCAATATTATTTTATAACTGATGAATGAGTATTATTTACAGTAAACTTAAATTAATTTTTTCTTATTTCAAAATAACTAAATTTAGTGAAAAAAAAAAAATTTTAACAAAAATATATAATATATATTTAAAAAATTACTCCTAGAGAAAGAAAAAGAAAAAAATTTTTTTTTTTTTTTTTNATCAAAATATTCTTTTGAGTCTATAATAGAAAAGAGTCTAATCAAGTCTCAAAAGATGAGAGGGTAGAAGAAAAGAAAAAATTATAAGATTTTTACTTTATTTTTTAAATTCTTTTAAAAAGTTTTACTTTTTTTTTGTTACTAGATATCAAATATTATTCAAAAATCTAACCACAAGGTTTCAATTTTCAACTTTTTAAGGTTATAATTATATTACATAATTTTATAAAAGTAAGTTAAGGTTATTATTTACAGTTAATGTTCCATTATTAAAGTTTCCTATACTTTCTTCGACTTTTTATTAAAAAATAATTTAGTGGACTCAATGAACTACAAAAAAGGATATCCAAAAGTAAACTTAGCTTACCAAATTAATTGTGATTTCAAATTAAGTTTAAAGACGAAAAAGTTCTTTAAATTCTTTTTATTAAATTCAACTAACGAACTTACTATTTTTTTTTTTTTTTTTTATTTTTTTTCGATTTTGGAACTTGTTTCCAATTAAACATTAATACAAACTTGAAGACGTCTTGTGGAGTGGAAAAAAAAAGTCTGATGAGTCAATATTATTTTATAACTGATGAATGAGTATTATTTACAGTAAACTTAAATTAATTTTTTCTTATTTCAAAATAACTAAATTTAGTGAAAAAAAAAAAGTTTTAACAAAAATATATAATATATATTTAAAAAATTACTCCTAGAGAAAGAAAAAGAAAAAAAAATTTTTTTTTTTCACTATTTCTCTAGGATTATGTTTGAAATATTATTGAGATTGTTTGTTAATCGAATTATAATTTTATAAAAAAAATAAAACCCGAAATACATAATAATTCTAATCAGACTGTAGTTGATTGTTTACTTAGTAAATGAAAAAGTAAGAAATTTTTTTGAAAAACACGTAAAGCTTAGTTGATAAGCTTGTGCCATTATTTCTATTGGATGTGAGAAGAACCAATAAGCTCTTATTATTATTATTTCAGAGTTTCTTCCATGCTTTTTCATCTATTTTGAGAATTATGATTTTGTTATTTTGAAATGTGAAAGTTTGAGTTTCTCATGAAACTTTGAACAAAGAGTGAAAGTAAATTTCACTTTCATTGTTTCTAATATAGAAATTCAACAACATTTCTAGCTTTCTAGTTACTAATTGAGCTTAATAAGAGAAATATATGGTGTTGCTTGTTCTCTAACCAATCAGGACCTGTCTCTAATCCCTTCAAAATGACAGGTGTAAGGAACTTTAATAAACTTTTCTTAAGCTCTAAGGCTTTTTCATTAGTAAAAACAAAAGATTTTCACTTGTCTGTCAAAAACTTAATTCAACAATGACCAGAAGATGATTTGATGAAAGTCTTCATTATTCTTTTCTTTTTTAAAACACAACAACAATGGTTATTATTGTAGTTATATTAAAAATGAATTATAATCACATTTTTGATTTATATTATTATTAAATGTAGCCATACGAAAACAAAATTGGAATTGATATTATTTTTCTTTATATAGTGTTAATAATAATAATTAAATTTGATTGGTAGGTTAGCTATCCTTAAATTAAAGACTAAGTTAAGAGTTTTTCATGGATTAGAGAATGAGAAATTACTAAGTTTTGTTGAACCTCGCCCCTACCAAGATTGCTTTCTCTTTTTTTTTTTTTGTAAATACAGTGCGCTTCAGATTCTTAAGAACACTGGAAGCTACTTTTCTTCCATGCTCTTTCTTAGGAAAAACATCGATCTTAAGAATAAAAGTCGTTTATCTTGAGAAAAAAAATTTTTTTTTTATTTTTCTGTACAAAGTCTTTACGGTTTCAAAAAAAATGGATTGGAAAGTATGTATTTGACGTGAAAATAAAAAGTCTCTATGATCATTCGATGAGTTGTTGTGACTTTTTGAAAATTGAATTCTTTCCATATTATTTTGAGACGTTGTTCTAACAGAAGGGGGTTTAAAAACAAGATCCAAAATTTTCAATTAAAAAACAAAAAAAAAAATTTTATCCAATGATTGTAGAAATTTGATTTTTTTATAACATCAAACACTACTTTCCAATAGTCTTTCTGAAACCGTTCAGACTTTCCATAGCAAAAAAAAATGTTTTTTTTTTTTGCTCAAGATAAATACGTCGTCGTATTGTAAAGAATGCTGTTTTACTAGGAAAAAGTATGGGACAAAAGTAACTTCCAGTGTTCTTAAGATTCTGAGTCAGACTGTATATTTTGGNTATAACATCAAACACTACTTTCCAATAGTCTTTCTGAAACCGTTCAGACTTTCCATAGCAAAAAAAAAATGTTGTTTTTTTTTGCTCAAGATAAATACGTCGTCGTATTGTAAAGAATGCTGTTTTACTAGGAAAAAGTATGGGACAAAAGTAACTTCCAGTGTTCTTAAGATTCTGAGTCAGACTGTATATTTTGGAATAGTCTAACCTCAACCCAACCTCATGTTTTTGTCATTAAGTTTAAGTAAAAATAAAAAACAAAATTATTATTATTTTTTTTTTTAAATAATATCCACTTGTAAGAATTTCCAAGAGTTTTTTCTCTCCTTTAGGTTTTGTTTACTTTCTCTTCTATTTTCTCCGTAGGACTTCCGAGACTCATTTCCCATCTCTAATTGTTTCTAATTCTCTAGATTTCCAAATCCAATGAAACCATATAGTCTTATTTTCCAACTTATCCCTTCATTTTCTCCTCCCGGAGAGTACTTTCTCCAATTAAAGACAAGGGCTAAGAGAGAGGAAATGAAACTTTCACTTTCATCAGAGAAACCTTTCTCAAGGGAAAAACCACAACGGAACCCAGTAGTGTCTGCTGAGTTAAAAGAGAGAGAAATTTTTTTTTTTTTTTTTTTTTTTTTTTTTTTTTTTTTTTTTNATATATAAAACAAAATTACAAAATTGATAAAATTAGCTAAGTGCTCGTCCCTATCCCTCACACCCGGCACTTCAATATTCTTTTAGAAAAATTGGGTTTGAAAGGCTTTTTTTTTTGTGCATTTTTTTTCTCTTACAAATCTCCACATCATTTTTTTGGATCACTTTTTTTTTTCCTTTGTCATTTACAATGTGATCGTAATAGTAATAATGTCTCAGAGATGCAAGAGAAAGTGACAAGTGATGAAAAAAATCTAGAGAAAGTTATAAAAAAAAAAAAAAGACTATAAGAAGAGAAAGTAAGGCAAAGGAAGGAAAATTTGAGTTATCCTATTGAAATTTGAAATAAGAGTCAAGGAGAAAGTAAACTCAATTTACTCTACTCGAGTGCTATTGTTAAGAATTTATAATTTATAATTTATATGAATCAAAACCTAACAAACGATTTGATTATGTGTGTGTAAATTCCCTGAGTCGTGGTGTTAAGTTATGAGTCATGAGTCATCATTACTAAACGACTGAGTCATAACACACTTTTTCTTATTCTGTCCAAAACTTTTGAATTATAATCAAACTTTTACATTATTAATTTTATAAGTTGCGGTCTCACCTTTTACTCTTCAACACCTTTGACCTCTTATTTATAAAGTTAATTTTTGGATGAAGTTAAGTTATAACTTATAACTAACTTAATCCAAAGTTTAACATTCTGTCAGGTCAAAACTCCTCCTTCTCCTCATCCCTCCTATGTATAGACAAAATGAACCAATGACATAAGGATTAATCAAAAATTGAATTGTATTCTCATCAGGAATCATTCAACTGTATTATTAATTTAACCCTAACCTCACCAGTTGAAGTATTTTGTACACAGTAGTATAATAATCTTGTGAGGTTTCTTTCTCACAAATTGATTAAAGAGACTGTACTTTTATGATTATTTTTTACTCTGAGATGAAGATGAAAAGGACCAATTGAAAAAGGATTTAATTAAATAATGTACAGACTATGTGATGATATTTGGTCTTTATTGGAATTGTTTTCCCTCAAGATTCCTCAATTTTTAGTTCCCCCCCAAAAAATCCAGAGGTCCAATTTCTGAATTTTTTATTTATTTTTGGACTCAGATTGATAAAGTTTATTTACTTTATTAGTTTTTAATTTATTTAAAAAATTGAGCTACTTATATCAAGTTTTAGATTTTATAACCTTAAAATATTAAATGTAATTTAATTAAATAGTTTGAAATTTGAAGAGAAAATATCAAATTATAAAGATATTCAAGTTGATCTTTCAAGTTAAGTGGGTTTAACAAATTTAAAAAAAAAAAAAAAAAAAAAAAAAAATGGTAAATAATATACGATAGAAAGTTGGCGTCAAAGGTGAAATTTTATTCGAATTCAAGTGTAAATTAGAGTTGTTTAATTAAAAAAGATTCTCAATGAAATATGATCTGTTTTATTTTAAGATTAAAAAGTATAGACCAGTAGTTTTTGTCAAGTAGTGGTAAAAGTGCTCATTCTACTTTTTGGATATTTCATGAACATCCATTATTCCCTAAAGTATTAGTTGGAAATTGATTCACGTTATTTCAGTCACTCTATCATTTTGTTAGAAAAAAAGAAAAAAAAAAAATTTTTTTTTTTTTTTTTTCTTTTTTTACCAAAATTCAGAGTGAAAATGGAAAAGCGGATGTCTCCGGGGAAGGTGATGGAGCGGTGGAAACAAGAAGTTGTGATCTCGACATGTCACATTTAGTCTGTCCTACTCTCACCCAATCCAAATATTTCAGAATCTAACTTTTATTTTATCATACTTTGAAATTCATTCTTAGAAATTCTATATCCATCTCTCCGGTAACTCAAAAGTACCCATTCAACTCATCCTTTTTGGGTATTTTTTTTTAACCTATAACCTACTCATCTATGATCACAAAATTTAAAATAAAGTCTCATGGAAAATTAATTACAAACTTATTACTTTACTTTTAAACCATTGAAGTTAATTTTTATAAAAATTAGTATTAAATGGTATTTATTTATTTATTTTTTTAATATTTTTTTGGTCAAACTCAATTGGGTCAATGTGAGCATGTAAAATGTCATTTTAAATGTCACCTAAATGATCTTGACCTAAATTCTTCAATTTATCCAAAAATTAAACATAAATTTTCTTAATTAACACAACTTATGTTATTTTTTTTTTGATTTATTTATTTACGTGTCTATAAAGTAATATTTTAAATTAAAAAATGATAACTTTTGTACCTATGACCTCCGTTTTTATTTCTATTAGTAAAAATTAATAATTTTTATAAAATAATTTTTACAAAAANTTGATTTATTTATTTACGTGTCTATAAAGTAATATTTTAAATTAAAAAATGGTAACGTTTGTACCTATGACCTCCGTTTTTATTTCTATTAGTAAAAATTAATAATTTTTATAAAATAATTTTTACAAAAAATTTTTGACTCGGAGGTGTTAAAAAGTTAACAACAAGAGAATTTAGCTTTCATGATTCAATTAATTAATTTTTTAAAATCTCCAATTCAATTTAAATATGTAAATAACACAATACAATTTCACTGAATCAAAGGTACTCAAATGGTCAAATCTCTCCTTCGATTGTCGATTGTCAATTCTAATTTATCGAGTTTTGCAATAATAATCATATGATTTAAAAAAAAAAAAAAAAAAAAAAATTTTTTTTTTAATTCAAATTTACTAACCAATCAGTAGTATTCGTACAAAATATTAATATTCAAACATAAGTTAGAAAATTTGAATTGAGTAAATTTTAATATTTAATAATTAAAAAATTCTTCTTTGAATTTATTATTATTAAAAAGACGTAGTGTTATGGTTAGTAATAATTCTGGTTCTAAATGTATTTTTTAAAAGTAAAATTCGTAATTATTAAAAAGAAATGTCTAAAGAAGGAGGTATAAAAGGTAATAAAATCCTTTGTAAAGATGGTAAAAGTAAATAAGACATGTTAGACACTTCTCTCTCCCTAAATAACTTCCGGCTACAAAATCCGATCATTTCTCTAGAAATAAAGTAACATTGAGGAGCATGAGAAATGAAAGAAGAATAAAAGTCTGTTTATTTTGATTTCTTCCTCTTCTCCGAACTTGATGGAGAAGAGAAGAGTCGAAGACTTTCTATTGGAGAGAATAGAGACGAATCATGACTATCCGGTGAAAGTTCGGATAATTGGATATCTTACAACAAATACAGTGGGAATAGCCGGGGAGTGGACAATGACACCCAAGTTCACACACCCCACCCAGAGACCATAGACGGGCACAACTATTTTGCGCGTAAGGTTAGGAACTGAATGATTTAATTTGAAAAATAATGGATAGAATATTAAAATCATGAAGGACACCCAAATATGCAATCGCAATATGACTGATTATTACTCAAGTATTAATCAGGGTGCGTATATTTCGATCTGACTAACCACGACTTTGTAAAAGAAATTTTTGGACTATTTGTTACAAGCCTGAAATTCTGCCGGTTGACTTCTCCATTTAANTTGTTACAAGCCTGAAATTCTGCCGGTTGACTTCTCCATTTAAATGAACTGAGCATTCGTCACTAAAAATAATGCAGCGCGTCATTCCGGGTTTTTATGGCACATGTCACGTGCCCATTAGCATAAATCTGATCGCCGACCCGCATCGTCGTCTTTCAACATGTGCAGTATTTGCATTTTGTAGAGGTGAAAATTGTTCTGCTTTAGAATTTTCACTACTGACATTTGGCTAATTCCGGAATCCAGACCGAGCTTCCTAGTTGTCGTGTGTGGATCGAGTAAAGCAGCAGCTATGACAGCTGATGCCATTTCTTCTCCAGTTGCAGGTTTCTGGAAATTTTTTGGTTTCAAGTCCAACAGTGTGAACGACGATTCAAACTTGTCAATAATATTTTTTATGGTACCCTTACTTCGAATTTGATGGTTAATTGTAGATGGATGGGCATTATACCTTTCCATCACTTGTTGGTAAGTATCCTCAGGGTAGCGGTAACTAATTTTTATAACTATTAGTCGCAGGTGTGGTGGTAGACTCATTCCAGTAATGAGAAAAAAAAATTAAGCGTAAAACTATTATTAGTTAGCAAAAGCAATGAATTAGCAAAATTATTTCTTTCAAAAACAAACCTCAAATTTTGACACCTTTTGCATTTGGGCATCTGCCCCCCCCCCTTCCCTCACCTACTTTTAACGCTCTAAAACAAGAGTATAGGTCAATCTACTATTGTAAAATCGGAACCTCATTAATTAATGATACTAGTGAAAAATGTTGTTCCCATATATGCTGTTCAGTTCGGATGTGGTGTGTGAACTTGGGTGTCATTGTCCACTCCCCAGCTATTCCCACTGTATATCAAATCACTTGAACAGGACANGGGTGTGTGAACTTGGGTGTCATTGTCCACTCCCCAGCTATTCCCACTGTATATCAAATCACTTGAACAGGACAGAACCTACAAGCCCTTGGCATACAACCAATCAAATCCTCACATCAATTGACCTACATTCTCTAAATCTGGACAAGAAATTCAGATTCAATTAATTAAAATCTTACTTACATCAACTCATTCCATATTACTCCTGATTAATACACCTTTTATCAAAAATTGTATAACCTACTTTTAATTATTAGATCAGAAATTAAAGTTTATTTACTCATTTTCCTCACACAAATTAATATAAAAATTTAAAAATTTTTTGTTAAATTTAGTCTAAAAATTGACTAATTTAACATTAGAGACTAAAGAGTTTATATAATATTTTAAATTATAATTATTTATTAATTATTATTATTTATAACTTTATTATAAAAAAGTTTGTATTACTAATTTCTAAATGAGTTATTCTTGTTAAGTTTTCGTATAGGTTGTATTTAGAGGTCAAGCTCATCATCATTATTCAACAATATTAATTTATATAATTTATAACAATGAGACTGAATTTGTCAAGTGTCTACTTACCTAGAAAATAGTTGAATGAATTGATTAGAATTTTTTGTTTTACTTTTCCTGCATGGTATTATTATTAATTGGAAGTGGTGAAAGTCTCGTATTATTAGTTAAGTTGATTAAATTAAGTTTTGATATGGAGTGAGGAGATGTGAGTGGTGATGTCGGCTGTTTCTGATTCGTCCAAATCTAACAAAAAGGATTTAAAACAAAAAATATGTTCTTCGGGTCCTTTTTGTTATAAAAATCCTTTTATAAAGTCTGAAAAGTGAATTCATTTTTGAAAAATCTACATCGAGCTTTTCATTGATTGAGTTAATTCTCCGACCTTTCCCCACTTTCACCACTTACGTTCTTTCTGATGATGTGAAATATTCGGTAAAAGAGATGAGGTAGGCAGAAAATGGTCCATCAAAGAGATTTTTTATCATTTTTATATTATTTTTTTTTATAAATTTTTTTTTTTTTTTTTAATATATAATTCACTTACTAAAAATTACTGTAAAAAATATGATTTAAAATATATATTATACATATATTATATATATACAGGGTGTTTAATCTTTTTTTGCACCCTCTTTCTCCAATTTCGTCCTAGCTCCTCCCACCCCATGCNTTTTTTTTTTAATATATAATTCACTTACTAAAAATTACTGTAAAAAATATGATTTAAAATATATATTATACATAATATATACAGGGTGTTTAATCTTTTTTTGCACCCTCTTTCTCCAATTTCGTCCTAGCTCCTCCCACCCCATGCNTATATATACAGGGTGTTTAATCTTTTTTTGCACCCTCTTTCTCCAATTTCGTCCTAGCTCCTCCCACCCCATGCTGCTGTCTGCAAAAGAGTGTAAAAAAATGACGTCATGCTTTATAGGGTGCAAAAAAAATGTTAAAGACCCTCTATAATATTTCATATAACAAGTGATTATGAGTATGGATTTTTTATTTTTTGACCTCTAGGTGAGATTTAAACTTTAGAAAAATGGGGAGTCGAAGGAAGGGATTCAATGACACAACGTTCGGAATAGCACCTCTACCAGCTAGTAGCATTCCACACTACAAAAAACAAATGCCACCAGATCAAAAATCAAAACTTTTGGCAATGCATCGAGCAGGAAGAGTAAATGCAGGTAACTCACCAAAAAACTCACAAAACTTTTATTAGAAGTTTGAGTTTTCTAAAAATTAGGAGTAATGGACCACTGCTCTTTATCTCCTTAGGGATTTATGTGGCTATTGTTCTTGGGATATACCTCATCCTCCTTACAATCCTCCTCTGTCGACACTCACGAAAACATAGAAGTTCAGAAGAAGGAAGAGTCTGTTGCGGATTGGATGATGATCCGGAAGGTCCATTCGGTTGGTTAATAAAATTGACCTCTTGTTGCAACCATGGTTCACCACCTAAAAGACAAGAAATTCCAACTCATGCTATAGAAGATATTCATCACAATGAACCTGAGACTATTGAACTCATCGACAAAGTCTCACGGATACCTGATTCTACAGCGCATGATGAAGATGAGATTGAACCCGTAGAAGTTTAGCAGGAACCAATCAAACCAACTACCACTATTCCATTAGAATCCAACGTCTTTATCCAAATTCACACCAGTAGCTCTTTACAATGTTCCTGATTTTCTTCTCAATTTTCATTTAGAAGGGTTGAATTCTCATGCCCAATGAAATATAAATTGAGCTTACCCTTCCACATTACAATTACTTACTCTTCCTGTTAGCATTAAAAAATAAATAAAATAATTATTATTATTATTAAATTATTTAACAGTAATATTAATTCTAAACTTACTTGATTCCAATTTCCTTGAGCTAATTNACGTCTTTATCCAAATTCACACCAGTAGCTCTTTACAATGTTCCTGATTTTCTTCTCAATTTTCATTTAGAAGGCTTGAATTCTCATGCCCAATGAAATATAAATTGAGCTTACCCTTCCACATTCCAATTACTTACTCTTCCTGTTAGCATTAAAAAAAAAATAAAATAATAATTATTATTATTAAATTATTTAACAGTAATATTAATTCTAAACTTACTTGATTCCAATTTCCTTGAGCTAATTTCTTCAATATGAACCAAATAACGAATAAATGAATGCAATTGTAGACTAATTGAAGCCTTAATGAGAATGAATTATAAGAGAATTATAAAACAATTTCGAGCATTGGTAAAAAAAAAAATGAATCCTCGTCATAACTCATAACATCAGGAAATGTAAAAAATTCAAAAGAAATCATTATCATGTTTTCAAAAATTAGGCTTATTATGTAGAGGCTTATTAGATTAAAGTAAGGCTTATAAGAATATAAGAAGTAAAAGTTTAAAAATATAGTTAATATAAAGTATAGAAATAGAATAGACAGATGGAAATAACCGGTATATGAAACTTTGTTCCTTTAAGAAAATATTATGTTAGGTAATTCCAAACAGGAAGTAACTTTAAGGTTATTTCCTGTTTTTTGTTGAAAAAAAAAAAAAAAAAAAAACTGAAAATTGTAAAATTATGGTAAAGTTGATAATTTTGACTCTTTGGTCCATAGAATTTCTTTGGATATGATTTTGGGAAATGGGAATAAATATTTAGACACTACTACCTCAGAGTGTCATGAGTTGGAAATTATTTGTGATGATAGAAAAACTTTAACCCCCCCTTGCTGAGTGTATAACTGGGTCCCTTCTATTCTTTATATTTTTGGGTTTCCAAGTGCCTGGAAATTATTCAAATGCTGACAGAGTGGAAACGTGTCACTTTCTCTAAAAAGAAAGTCTCTGAATAGTAAAGTAGTTTTTGGAAAGGCTCAGAGTCCAATGAGCCTTTATACATTCAAATCCAAAGTCTCTTTGACATTTCAAACAGAAATCCTATTAGATACGTAAGAAGGGCAGACTCCCTTGCACGTCTGTCAGAACAAACTATTATAATTGCCAACTTAAAATGAAAGAGAAAGACACAATGACTTTTCCGTATGTTACCAAATTATTTACACTCCTAACCAAACTTATCCACACACTCCTATAAATTTAATTATTCCCCAAAAATATATAAATGATACCACTTAAGGAGTACAAAGGAAATAATATTTGAAAAAAATTTTTTTTTTTTTTTAATTTAATTCAAAAAATAAAGAACATGAAGAAGCTTACCAAGCTAAGGTTCTTTCTTCATGTTCATTTTTGAGTTAAAGGTCAGGTTCTAGAATCTGATTCTAGAGATCATGTCTAATGAGAAGAATGGAAAGATAATAATCATTAAATTTATAGAAAATTTTGAGAAGGAGTATCCGTGAAAAGTGTAATTAGTAACAGAGGTCACCTTTATTGAAGCGTTCTTAAGAAAATTTGGAATTAAGCCACGAATTCGTATGGGATTGGCTGAAGGAGTTGGGGCTCGTTCCCTTTCGTTCGTACGACGTGGGCAGGCCGTGGTTGGGAAGGCTAAAATAAAGAAGAAAATCAATAAATTAGTTACTTGTTCAATCTTAAGTTATGATTTGTTAGTAACAATAAATTAAATTTTGAAGAGCATTCAAAATTTCATTTAGAATTCGTTATTTCTAGATATGAGATGAAGTTTTTATGATATGAGTTTTTCATTTGTAACGTAATGAGAATGACTCTCAAGCTTTACGCAGTTCATTTAAATCAAATGCTGTAAATTTAATTTAAATAAAATATTCAAAAGATTTCTGAATTTTTAACAAAAGCTCAAAACCTAGTTATAGAACGAAACACTTGGAACTGAGGTATAAATATTGAAACTATGGTAAGAGTAAGGCAGTGGCTGTCAATGCTCTTTTTTATTTCTAGTACATTAAATTTTGGCTTGGAAAGATCATTATTGACACTAGCTACCTTACTTTACCCGAAACTAATTAACTAGTGATACATGATACTGTAGTTTGAGTTTACCTGTCTCTTGCAGACAACTCTGACTCCCTTTGCCTTAGCTTCCTTCTTGAGTGCTTCATTATCCTTTACTCTATCTAAGAAGTCTTGTCTGCACTTGGAGTGAAGAACATGATCCACGCGAATGTTGATTCTGAAATAAGAAAAAATGTAAAATATACTGAATTTTATTAATTTGACTCTAAAAATTAAAAAAAAAAAAATTTTTTTTTTTAAATCATTCACTTGAAAAGAAATTCAAAAAAAAAGGAGTTCAAATTTTATACAAATTTAATTGCCATAATGAGTTTTATTTTTAATTGATTTTGGTTATAGCAATAAAAGAAAAGACCCAGGACAAAAAAATTATGTGGTTGCGTACCTTTTTGGAAGGATCTTTCCTCGAACTCGTTTATTCACGATGACGCCAAGGGCTCTAGGTGTGACGTTGTAGACTCTCCCAGTCTTACCGTGGTAATATTTGTAGGGCATGCCCTTCTGAACTGCTCCATTTCCCTATGACAGATTGAAAACAAATTTAGTTGAAAGAGAATAATATTTGAATATAATCACTGGATTGCTTCATGACTTACCTTGACATCAACAATGTCCCCTACTTTGTAGACTCTCATGTACGTCCCCAAAGGGATGACACCCTTCTTCCGGAACCGTCGCGAGAACAAGTCTCGTGTCGACCGCCGATATCCTTTACTATTCGTCATATTTTCAAAACCTATAAAAGAACTACTGGTTTAAGCTAGAACTCAAATCTCAAAAATACTAAAAAGTAATTGTTCCTTCATCAATTGATTACCTTAGCGGAGACGGTGGTGAATGAGATGGCCAGATGAGAATGAACAATACCCGGTAGAGGTAACACGCTCTCTGTCATGGAGGCAACAACGTTGCCAAACTGTAGGGTGTCTCAAGATAAAAAAGGAATATCCGCATCAACTTTTGAACTCAATTCATAAATATTTCGCAAAAAAAAAACAACTAAAAAAACTAAAAATAAAAAGAAACCAACTGTTGTAAATTTTAAAATAATTTGGCTTGTAGTAAAAAGTGCTATTACTTGCATTAACTTTTTTCTAAATTAAACTATAATTATTTATTACAAAAAAAATATATAACATAATTAAACTTTTTTTTTTTTGTAAATCTATAAACATAGTTGAATAACTTGTATTATCAAAATCAGCATGATTAGCCTATTAAATTAGATGATTCATTTTATATTTGTTTTTTGGAAATTATTTTAATTTGAAATTATTTTTAACGACACTGTAAGTTGTATTAGAAATTGAATTTTTAGTTACTATATTACATCAATTTGACTACAATATATTAACTCAATTGATCAACATTATATTTTTTCGATACCAATGAATTCAATAATCAAGATTTTAAATTTGATAATTTTTAATTATATTACTAATTATGTATTAGATGGCTCTAATCTCTACAAAAATTTGAAAAATGATTAATTTAAATACTAAATTCATGAGATATATACATACATCCAAGATCATTTTTACTTAATAAATTTAAATTATATAAATAAAATAATTTTGAGTTTTGGTTCAAATAAAGCATATGTAATGTGCTGATTCTATCAGCACATTGTATTTTTATTAGAATTTTTTGTTAGAATACAATAAGTTGCTTAGAATCAGCGGACTTGTCTTTTCTTTAATTGTATCGAAATTTTAATTAAATTATTATTTGTAACACCCTAGAGGAGACGAACTCATGTTTTTTTTCTCTCTACTCAACTGCATGAGAAAATTCAAATTCCTTCCCTTATCCCGCCATAATTTTTTTCTTTTGCCAGATTCAAAATTTTTTTGTCTATTTGATTCGGTTGTTAGGGAGTAAGCTTAAATATTATAAAAATTTAATAAAATTTTCGTATTAAAATCTTTAAAATTTGTTCATTTTCACATTAAAAATTAATTTATATTCAAAATTTATTTACCTACTCATCATTTAGTTCTAAATTTTACGAAAACTTTTCTTGTATTTGAGTTATGAAACATAATTCAGTACTTTTGTGTTTAGAAATTCGATAAATTGGGAGGAGTCAATAGACATTTTCACAAGAGCGGAAGTTTTAATTTATACGAATAATTGAATTAAAGTTTGATTTTATTGAAAAGTTGATTGACGGGCACGGGCAGACGGTTTACTAGTTTTACGGTAAGGTTGTCAACAGTAAAGGCAAAACAGATGACAGAGACGTAATCGATTTAGCAGAAGGAGGATCTGAGTTTGTTGATTTGGTTGCTGACTACAAGTCAGTAGTGGGAGAAGGAGAAGATTTTATCAAAGACTAATGGACTGATTTGGTTACCTGTGTATCTACAAATTATCATCGGGAGTTGGAGTGAAGTAAGAAAATAATTTTACTGATTAAATCTAATAGACAGGATAATCATTCTATTTATTGTTCATTATAAATAATTGACTTCTTTTTAGGCTTCAAACTGTGAGAGAGTTGAGTCATACATCTGTCCTGGAGGTAAAGAATACCCTACCCAATGGTAAGCAAATTAGTTTCAATATATTCAATTGGAGTGAGAGACTAGTCAAATTTACTAATTTTTATTCTTTTCTATGAAGGGGACGAATGCATCTCAACTGGAGAAGGAGATAGGACTTGAATTCCCAACGAATGAGAGGTTCTTCGGACTCGCCAATGTAAGTAATGATTTTAGGAGTAATGATGCAGTATTTAAAAAAAAAATCATATTTAGGTTAGTTCTTTGTTTATATTTAAATTTAAATTTAAATTTAAATTAAAAAAAACAAACTATTATTATACCCTATAATTTCATATTTCAGTACTTATGAATTACAAGGTTCTTCTATTGAATTAGTATAAAACTTGAAAAATTGAATCGGATACTTTTTTCTAGTTTGGAAATACATGCTACAGCAACAGCGTTCTCCAAGCTCTTTACTTCTGCAAGCCGTTCAGAGAAAAAGTTCTCGAGTACAAAGCAAAGAATAAGCGACCCAAGGAAACATTACTATCCTGCCTCGCAGACCTTTTCTACACAATCACGACCCAAAAAAAGAAAGTCGGATCAATTGCCCCTAAAAAGTTTATCGCCAGGCTCCGAAAAGAAAAAGGTACATAACAGTGGTTTAATCCTGTCACCTAGTGGTGTCACCTGGTGTAACCTGGTGACACCTAGTTTGTTAGTCATAATTTATGACTCATAAACCTAATGTAGAAATGGTTTATTTGACATATTTGACAAAACAACATATTTATGCTAAACACCGCTCATTATGTTTGAAAATGTGTGGTAAGTTACTTGCGAGCAGAAGAGGACAGCCGGAAATGAAAGGAACACATTATTTCGGAACTCCACTGATTTTATGTAAACATAATTCTGAGTCATCTTATTCACAAAGACATAACGTTACGGTGTCAGCTAAACCTAATAAGGAAATACAAAGGAGCAATTTGTACTAATTCTAATATTTTCTGCAGAAGAGTTTGATAACTACCTACAACAAGATGCTCACGAGTTCCTCAACTTTCTTATTAATCGAATCAACGAAATCATCCTTGGTGAGAATGAAAACATGTTTTCAGAGTTTACGATTGATGCTTTCAATGTTTCATATTTTGTGATGTTAGCCGAGCGACAAGTCGGCTCAAGTAAACAGAAAGGTTCATCAGAGTCTCCTGGAGAAAGGAGTCAGGAGCCTACCTGGGTACACGAAATCTTCCAAGGAATTCTGACCTCAGAGACACGTTGTCTCAACTGTGAAATGGTAAGCCAACATTCAAAATATTCCAAATTTATTTCAAACCTAGGTTAATCTTCCAAAGTTGTTGTAACGCAAATACAAGTTTCACAATGTCTGTTTATATTAAACATGCTTTTCCATCCAATGAGAGGAAACTCAGAAAATTAAGAAATATATAAGCAGAAGAGCTCAGGGAATTGAAACTAATACGAGTATAAAAAGTTTAAACATCTTAATTTGAGTCAATTTTTATTTTTATTTTTGGCAGGTCAGTAGTAAAGACGAGGATTTCTTAGACCTTCAAGTGGACATTGACCAGAATACGAGTATCACCCATTGCCTCCGCTGTTTCAGCAACACAGAGATGCTTTCCGGGGACAACAAATTCAAGTGTGACAACTGCTGCTCCTACCAAGAAGCGCAAGTAAGTACATTATTATTTTTTCATCCGAAATCAAAGTTATTTGATTACTACACTTGGAATACTCTTGATTGTAGAAGCGAATGCGTGTAAAGAAGCTCCCTGTGATTCTTGCCCTCCACCTCAAGAGGTTCAAATACGTCGAGCAATACAGTCGCCATATCAAAGTCTCCCATAGAGTCGTCTTCCCGCTTGAATTACGCCTCTTCAACACTGTGAGAATTTAGCCACCTCACAGCTAATAGCCACCAAAAATTAGCATAATTTTTTTTTTAAACTTTCCTTTCAGTCTGACGACGCAGTGAACCCTGACAGACTATACGACCTAGTGGCTGTAGTTGTTCATTGTGGGAGCGGCCCCAACCGCGGTCACTACATTTCCATTGTGAAGAGCCATGGGTTTTGGTTGCTCTTTGATGATGATATGGTTGATGTAAGGGAAAAAATATTGGTAGAATTAATCAAAAAAAAAATTAATTATTTTCATACTTTTACTTCTTATTTTACTTGAAGAAAATTGATGCATCTGCGATAGAAGATTTCTACGGACTGACGTCCACAGTCCAAAAATCCTCTGAAACTGGCTATATTCTCTTCTACCAGTCAAAAGATTACAACTAGAATTTCTACCAAGTGACGTCAATGTCCGCCTTGGAGGAAGAAGCTAGGGAGAGGCAGGAACTGGACCCAAGGAACGGATCCTTGTGGACAAGCAAAATTTGACTCGGAGGTATCTGAGAAGTAGACCTTCTCGGCCCCTCGATCACTTTGGATCTATTTTTCTATGAAAAACCCTTAGTTGTAGGGAAATGTTGTACCATCAATGAGTAACTAGGAAATGAGGGAATGAAATGACTTGAATGAAGTGACGATTCAAATGAAATTGATGACTTAAATAAAATAAATAACTAAATAAAATTAATAACTGAATGAATTAAAACTGTAGAGATTTTTGGAAAACTTTTATTCCAGTAGGAGCGGAAAGGTGATATTCTGAAAGATGATTAGTAATTGGACGTAGGTTCTCCAGGAACTACATCTTCGTCGTCGTGTACTCATTAGGGAAACTGAAACTGTGGCTCCCATGGGCGACAATATTTGGCAAGTTTCCTGCGTTCGGAATCACATTCCAGGAAAGACTCAACGTCACATTCTGGTTTCCTCTAGTAAGGACAAAAACAAATATAAGAAAACTAGACAAGATACTTCGCTTGTTAAGCTAAAGCTCTTGTCAGCCAGCGCCAGCTTATAACTCTAAATCTAATATACTTAAGTTACACTTATTTCTAGATTAAATCAATCCAAATTAATAAGTGATTCAAAAAAAAAAATTTAAACATACTAAACAATATGTTTTTCAGAAAGTGAATACTTCATATATATCTGCAATTTTCNAAATACTTCGCTTGTTAAGCTAAAGCTCTTGTCAGCCAGCGCCAGCATATAACTCTAAATCTAATATACTTAAGTTACACTAATTTCTAGATTAAATCAATCCAAATTAAGTGATTAAAAAAAAAAATTTAAACATACTAAACAATATGTTTTTCAGAAAGTGAATACTTCATATATATCTGCAATTTTCGATTCAGGGGTTAACTATAAAATTTCCGGAAGCTATACACTNTCGATTCAGGGGTTAACTATAAAATTTCCGGAAGCTATACACTAATTGTACAAACGCAGACATAAAATTACCTCAGACCGTGTCCATCGTCCCAAAAGTAATACTTGGGTCGAATATTTTTATGGTCAAGGACTGCATTTTCACCCCTTTGGATAATCTTGTCCCATATGACGACTTGGTTGAGTTTGTTGTTCGGCGTCTCATACTCAGCCGTGAGGTAGAGGAAGAGCTGTTTTACATTCCAGTTAAAGAGTGGGCGGAGATCAGCCTTGAGATCAAAGATCATGAAGCCCATATCGTTCTTCTCTCGTGAGGCAGAGTAATCTGGAACATTCCGTCTACATATGGAGTAAAAAGAAGGAATTAAAATTAGATGATTATATTGGAGTTGATAATGATTCCTAGATCGCTTGTTTCTTAAGTATTTCTTTAGTAAGTAGGGTATGTTCCTTACACGACAACGGTGACTGTGTTGATAGCAGCTGATGTGTTGTAGTCCCTGAAGGCTGTGGTCCCAAAACAGATGAAGGTGAGTCCAGCAAGTACAGAGACTGTGTAAGCGGCAAGGGCGTGACTACGCGTGAACGCACTGTGCATATTGTCCTTTGACCTTAACAACTCAAAAGAATCAATTGAGAATTCAATTAACTTACTCTTCTGTGGATGTCTTCTGTCGTCGGCTAATAACTCCAATCGGTAAACTTTTTACTAATGATTTCCTTATCGAGTACGTGGCTCTTTTGACACAAATCCGCGCCAACTACACAAAATTTGAATTTGAATTATCCAAATCTCAACTCAAATTCTAACCTCTCGTCGTCTCAATTTCCCATTTACTAATAAGTTAATTCTCTCTTCTTGAACATGACTAAAAACTAATTATTAAATAAGCTAACTATAATGTGCGGTCGTAATAAAACACCGTCCGCTGATGGTACCCTAAACTAACAACCTAATCCTAAAAACCTAACCAAAAAACCTAAGTTCTAGATAGTACATAGGGCTAATGCATTCAGCGGACGGTAGTTCACTCCTTACCTAATTTGCAATGATCCATTAAAAAATATGATCTAATTTGTATTAAAATCGGTAAAGATATGTTTAGCAAAAACGTGTATTTTAAGCCAAATTTACTGTTTGGGATATTGGAATCTAGTTGAAAAAACTAGGTTAGTGTGAATTTAGAAAAAATCATTATTTTGTTTTTCGTCTCAGAATTGGTTCAAATACATTGCCAGTCGGAATACAAAGATACGAAAGCCCGCCTCCTTTCACGTTTTAACTTTAGCACACGAATTGCTAAAAGTTAGAGTAAGTCCTCTGTCTGAACTCCTTTTTCTTCTGTATCACTGCTAAGGATTTTCTTATTGTAGCTACCGTAGCAGTTAGAGATCTCCAGCATTTCTCGCAGCCCCTATAAACAGACACAAAGAATTAGAGTATGTAATCAGTTTCACTCAAAGTTAAAGTGTTGTCAAATCACAAGTTAAAATCAGTGTAATTAAAAAAAACGAATTAGAAAGATCTAGAGAATTTGAAAAGAAAATGAAAGCATAAGAAAAAAACGGTAGATATTTAACAATTAACAAAAATCTAATAATTTTTAATTATGAAATGACAAGAAAGGATGATTAAAAATTAAGTCTGATTACTCTATTTTCTTTCGAAAGCGATGCAAGAAGTTCTTCCTCTCTCCGAATCGCAGCTTCATCCATTTCAATGGCAGATCTTATCACATATTTCATTTCATTCATTTCGTCGGTGTTTCCTTTGAGCACCTGGATATAAGAAACATCGGAATCAATCTGTTGGGAGTTCATTTTTATTAAGTAGTATTCGTAGTGGTAAATAAATGATACATTTCTTACCTCTGTATTTGTATCAATGGATTTGAGAAGTTTCTGGTCAAGTCTCTTGTTCCGAGCAAGTTTGAATACATGCTCCCGGTATTTGGACATGATGAGGTCTATAGCATTTTGCTGTTCTTCAAGCGCGATCCGGAGCTCCCTGTTCTCCTGCTGAAGCTGAGTAATGTGTTTGTTTTCCTGTTGAATCCCAGCTACAAGGGCAAGACGGGGTCGTTCTGACGCCAGGTCATTCAACGCATTAATATCCTCATGGTACTAAATATTAACATCAAAACACATAATTTTAAAACTATTATAATGTCTGTTCCAGTTGTATGTAGACTAAATATAAAGAGAGAGAGAGAGAGANCACATAATTTTAAAACTATTATAATGTCTGTTCCAGTTGTATGTAGACTAAATATAAAGAGAGAGAGAGAGAGAGACCTGCCTTCCTGCCTTCTACTTCCGGGTTAGAGTAACTCAAAACTGAGGATTGTTGTNAGAGAGAGAGAGAGAGACCTGCCTTCCTGCCTTCTACTTCCGGGTTAGAGTAACTCAAAACTGAGGATTGTTGTAACAAACTTATACGACCGCTGAATGTAACAACCCACACTATTTCCCCACTGTAAAGAGAGTCTCCTTGGCACCTTTGTAAACCTAACCCTAACCTTTATAAATCCTCAATGGAAATCCCATAGACATCATCAACGGTCGCTGCCTGTTCTATCCTGCCTATGTTATTTCTTTTAGTCTCGTATTAGGATAGATAAAATCTAATATTTTGACTTACAAATATCATCTCCAATTACTACTTTTGTCTTTAGTTAAATGAAAAAAATAAAATCTTAGTCAAAATGTACATTAACCTGCTTCATGGCTTGTACTTCATTGTAAACAGTGTGTGACTGAGAGACGAGAGCATCTGCAGCGACTTCCCGATCTTTCAAGCGACTACTTAATTCCTTTGCTGCACTAAGGACGTCAGGAAAAGTGAGGGCCATATCAGAAGACCAACGGCAGAGTCTCAAGACTGTAAATAAGATCCGATGTAATAAAGATAAGTTATCTTCCAGTCCTTACTATCCTACACAGCAAAACGAGGAATGAATTATGAACGGGAGGTCAGTGAGGAATGAATTAATTCTTAATAATTTCTATTTTTACAACAAAATATTACATAAAAATAACAATGACATAATACAACATAAGAAATGCAATAACTTACGCATACGCTTGTTGGACTGTTTTGTCAACTGTCAGATGTTTTTGAAAATGAATTCGTTGATCCTGAAGTTGGAGATAAAGTTATTAAAAGTAGATTTTTGATGAAATGGTTATTGAAGTCAAAATTCAAAATCCACAAAAATATGAAATGAATTACTATCGTAAATTAGTTATCGTTTCACATTTTTTTTTTTCGAACTTTGGATTTTATTTTACTTTTTGAGTTCATAATCTAAATCAAGATTGCATGAGGCAAAATACGACTGACAAGTTGCCATGGAAACGTGAGTTTTCAGAGTTGGGCAATTTTCTTACCCGAGATGAGTTGAGAAGAATTTAAAAAATTTAATTAGTTTTGTGTAGAAACTTTATATTGAATTATATACTCAAATTAAATAAATTCACATGGAATTGTATCAGAAATGAAAAATATCGGAATTTTATTCAAAGATTAAAAAAAAAATTGAAAGAAAATAAATCCAATTGATCCAAATCCAATTATTTGAATTTTTATATTTTCATTGTAANTCAGAGTTGGGCAATTTTCTTACCCGAGATGAGTTGAGAAGAATTTAAAAAATTTAATTAGTTTTGTGTAGAAATTTTATATTGAATTATATACTCAAATTAAATAAATTCACATGGAATTGTTTCAGAAATGAAAAATATCGGAATTTTATTCAAAGATTAAAAAAAAATTGAAAGAAAATAAATCCAATTGATCCAAATCCAATTATTTGAATTTTTATATTTTCATTGTAAAAAATCAATAAAATTATATCTGAACTGAAAGGTGTAAAAAAAATAAAACTATTAGATTATTTATTTAATAATAATATTGGTGATATTTTATACAAATACAAAATGTATGTTTATTGTATGCTTTTGAATCATTTTTGACTTTGTTTGTAATAACACAACCAATAATAATAATAATAATAAATATTATTATCCGTCGACAAATTATATACAACACTCAATATACGCAAGTTCAATAACCTTTAATCATTCATTAACATCTGTTATTTTTCAAACTGAATGTTAATTTCATTCAATTAGTTAATTTTATTGAGTCCTAAAATAAAATAATATTCTAACAGTGATGATTTTAGAAACAAGAAAATAGAACACAAAATACTAATAATATGAAATACAGTATACATTGTACAGAGTGAGTTGAATTGTGATGTGAGAATTTAAAAATTAATAAATAATGACTAGAAAGACAAATTATTTTTCAATGATTGATAACAAATTTTAAAACTTAATTCCCTTGATATTCTTTGTCATACATAAGAAAAAATTTTGACATACTACAGGTGACTGGTTACTAAAATATTAATGTCATGTGAAATGATAAAAGAAAAATTTAACCAAATTAGACAATTAGTATAATTATTCAAATGTAGCGCTTACTAAATTTAAAATACACTTTGTATAATTCGTATTCAAATTCAATTCGATTTATTTTCAAAATCCAATAGAAATAATTTAGCTCAGACGTATGATTGAAAGATTCCTTCAGTATTTTTGCTATTCTTTATCAAATAATTAATCTTTTTTTTTGTAATTCATAATACAAGAGAAAAATTTTATTTTATTTTTTCTAAACTACTCAATTTTGAAATGAGAAAGTGCCCATGTCGGTTGATAATAAAAATTCAAAGGATGCATTGAGTAGAATTTTGTAAAACCCAATCACCAATAGAATCGTGCCGGGAAGAATAAGAATTCAAAAAAAAAAATAGAAAATAAAAAATAGTAACTTCGCCAATTGTCAAACGAAAAGAACAAAAGAATTAAAAAAAAATCAATTAAAAAAAAGTTTTCTTTTGAANAACTTCGCCAATTGTCAAACGAAAAGAACAAAAGAATTAAAAAAAAATCAATTAAAAAAAAGTTTTCTTTTGAAGATTTAGTTATCGTTCTTAATTATCGGATTATTAGACTTAAATGTCTAATTTGAAGTTTAAATTAACTCATTTATTGTTGAGAACTAAGAGGAAAGGAATATTTTTTTTTGTGTAATGTTAAATTTCAATTTAATTGTTGACTCGACTCATTTATTTTCAAGTGTTTAAGTGNATATTTTTTTTTGTGTAATGTTAAATTTCAATTTAATTGTTGACTCGACTCATTTATTTTCAAGTGTTTAAGTGATTGATGGGAGTGTGGAGGGAGATGTGAGGATAAATCAGTCATGTGCTAATGGGTATGGTGCCTATGCTATGGTGCAACCCCGGTTGAAATTTGGGCTGATTTATGCCCGGTAAAATTATTGACCTACTGCTACTGAGAAAATTTTTTTATTCGTTCACTTTAAGGCATGCNCGATTTATGCCCGGTAAAATTATTGACCTACTGCTACTGAGAAAATTTTTTTATTCGTTCACTTTAAGGCATGCCATGTGATATAAAAACTGGAGTTGTCAAATTATGGTACATGTTTCGCTAATCATATGGTTTGTTCCCACTAATTTAAACCTTTAATTTCTATCTACTTAAAAATTTTCTGTAAATTTAAGTGGTAGATAGGTCAAAAAATGACACTTTCTGTGGTCAAGTTTACCCCGGGGAAAATTGGCCCATTTCGGGAATCCATACCCCGGTTTGATTTTGGACATTAGCACATCTCTGGTATAAATTGTTTTCTTTTGAGACAATATGACCTAGGTCAAACGTCGTAGGGGTGTTGAGTGGTGAGAATTAAATACCGTTAGAAGCGACGCATGTGAACTTCTTTTTTTTTTACTTATTTCTTCCCTCTTCCTCATCTCAAGGAAGTGGAAACATACTCAATCAGTCGAGATTCACATCTTACCAACTCAACTCACTCAACTGTACTCTGTACTGTACTGTGCTTCAATTTCATCTAAATAATCCACAACTCAACTCTGTACTATTATTCTCACACTTTCATCCCGTTTCGAAGAGAATTTTTACAAATAAATTTTNTCCACAACTCAACTCTGTACTATTATTCTCACACTTTCATCCCGTTTCGAAGAGAATTTTTACAAATAAATTTTCTACGGACTAAAACTGATTAATTGGTAATGTATTTTATAACCTTCCGTCTTCTAAATTTCCCTTCTATTTTATATCTAATAAGATTAATTTTTCAATTTTTCCAACCGGAGCTGTTTTCATCTTCTTTAGAATTTTGAAAAAAAAACAAATATATAGTCACTTATATAGAAACTTTTGTTGATGATATAAGACTAAGGGATTGTTTGATCAACTGCCAAATCAAAAAAAAAAAAAAAAAATAGCAAAGTCGTCGTAATCAAAGCCAAATGTTCTAATACTCTGTACAGTCTGTGAAGCAAAGTTGGATTTGAAAAATAACATTATATTTTTTATTGAAGAAAAAGTTTATTTTTTCTTCTTTCAAATAAGTTTTTTTTTTTTTTATATAAAACTGGAATAATTTCACTTTTAAATTTCTTGTAATATGTTGTAATATATAATAAATTGCGATTATGTATAATGTATCTCTGGATGTTAAAGAATTGGATTTAATTTTACGTAAATGATAACATAACCTTGGAGAATGACGACGAGGGGTTTGAGTTTTCAGTTCTACTGGTTTTTCGATTCGAAATATGCTCCTTATGTTATAAGTTATACTGTCTAGGTATTTATAACTTATATCATTATAATGTCAATGCTTATATANGAGGTTTGAGTTTTCAGTTCTACTGGTTTTTCGATTCGAAATATGCTCCTTATGTTATAAGTTATACTGTCTAGGTATTTATAACTTTATATCATTATAATGTCAATGCTTATATAATTAAATTTTACGCATAATAAGATAGGTTATATTTATAGATCGGNTTATATCATTATAATGTCAATGCTTATATAATTAAATTTTACGCATAATAAGATAGGTTATATTTATAGATCGGTTAAATTATAACACATGGAAATATTATGATATCAATTGTTTCTTCTTTTGATTCAAATGCTCAACATTTTTGACGTTAAACTAATTTGTCATCTCCTCCTCTTCTGTGATGTTTAACTCTTTCTTCGGATTTCCATCTTTAAATTTTCATCTACATTCTTAAGTCTTGTCAATTTTCTCGTTTTCTGATTCTGTAGTTGTTGTTTCCTGGAAACAACATAGCAAATGGAAACAGAAGATACTCATTCGAAGGAGAAGATTATGAAATTCAATTTCCGATTTTCAGTTCGTGCTTTAGAATTTTTTTTTTGGTTTCAGCAGGCATGATGATGGGTTCCACAGGTTGAAATTTCGTAACAAAAAAAAAAGCAAGGTTTCCATTGTTAGTCTTACTGCACAGAGATTGGGAATGAGAAGGATTTCAGAGAATTGNCAAAAAAAAAGCAAGGTTTCCATTGTTAGTCTTACTGCACAGAGATTGGGAATGAGAAGGATTTCAGAGAATTGGCATTTTTCTTTTCAGCACGTCTGTAACCTTATTGGTTTTTTTTTCTGGTTCTCATGATGGCCGTGTTTATGGGCACTTTTTCAAAATTTTAATCCATAACCAGAACGCAGGGACTATGTTTAAAAAAAAAGGAAGTATGGAATAGGAGAAAAGCTGAATTTTATAGCTGAATTTGCATTAAGAATATGAGAACTCATCACCGTTCTTCAAAAACGTATCATAGGGTGAAATGAATTCTGAATTCATTTTTTTTAATGTAGACATTCATATCGTTGGACATTTTTTATTGGGTAATTTTAGTCAGCTGGGTATTATTGTTGCGGGGAAGTACATTCCAATGCATCTGGTTTAGAGTAGAGATTATTCAAAGCTAAAGTGTAGAGGTAAATTGTGACAACTTTTGTACTACTAATTAATCATTAAAAAACAGGACAATTGTTAAGCCTGTTTTGTCGAAACAAGAGGGAAATTAAGGGCTAAATGTAAAAAAAAAAAAGAATTTGTAATTTATTAAGTAGAACAATTTGATTTGATAAACCTGAAAGAACAACAACAAAAAAAAAAAATTACGTCGAAATATTAGTTTTCTTACAAAAAATTATTAACTTTATAACTTGAATAGAATCTCGTATTGTTTGAATTTAAACTAATTTCTTATAAACTCTAATCAAAAGATACAATTTTTAGAAATTGTTTAGAAACCAAATATACAGTAGTGTAAACTCGTAGAATTCATCCTCTTATAAAATTGTAAAGTGTACTAATATAACTTTATATTCTGGTCTAAATGAATTGAAATTATGCATTTATTACACTCTCCCGTCCCGTATTTAAATTATAAACCATCACAGAATAGAAATGAAACGTTAATCAGTCTTCGACTAACTCTNTCTCCCGTCCCGTATTTAAATTATAAACCATCACAGAATAGAAATGAAACGTTAATCAGTCTTCGACTAACTCTGTAAATAATTTCAACTTTCATTTTATTTATACTTAAGTAAATACTGATTTTTCTGTACATGGTATTCATCTTACAGACAACTATTTCTGTTTTCGCCAAGAAGAAACAGTTATTTTTGGAAATGAAATGAGTATTGTATGCTTAAATTTAGATAGATTATAAGAGAGTAAGTGCAGAGATTTTGTTGAAATTGAACGAATCTGGTTAGTACTTTTTTTTTTTTTTTTCGTTTGAATTGAACTGGGTGGTTACTTGTATCGTATCATAATTTTTAGGGGAGAGTCCTCTTGTCTCCTTCGTCGTCCGTCCTGTCTTCTGGAATTGATTTTCTGTCCTCGTCTATTGATCCGTGTGTGTCTCATTCAGTTATTGTTGTTTTGATTGGGTAGCGAGAGTTCATCGACCAATTCCATTGATTTCTGTACTTGGTGGTGTAATAAAAGTGTAATAATAATGAGAAGTCTATCTTTACAGGTTGAGATGCTGAGGGATTGTGGTGGAATGAAATTGTGATGTCGGTGGGAGGGAGAGGGGGGTGGTGGGTCAGTGGGATTTAGCTCCTCTTAATGGATACCAACGGTGGATCTCCACTTTTCCAGCCCACGCTCTTCGTTCCCCACCGCCGTTTCTACTTTGCTCGATCCTTCAGTACCAGACGACGCTATTGCAGGAAAATACTTCAGGTATGTTAATATAATATGTATTCACTCACACTACGGTGGTTTAACTAAAAGCCAGTTGTTAGGTCTGTCAATCTCTCTTTTATCTTTTTACCTAACAACTTAGGAGATAAAGTTAAGTTTTTTTTTAAGATTCAAAAACTTCTCCTTAAGTTTAAAAATTTTAGGTTTGAAAAGAGTATTGGCAGTTAGTAAGTTGCTCGATGTCGTTGTCATATTATTACTCTGACTTTGAACGCACTTAATCCCTCTTAATTTCGTAAACATTTTAATATTTAAACTTTTGAATACTTAAAAAACTTTTTTTTTTCAATTAGATTATGTAATTTAGAAATGTTATGTTTCAATTAGTCATACTCAAAGACATATTATTATGGTATAGGTAGACTTAAGATACAATATTCGTACGCTAGCAATATCAGATTTTTGTCATCAGATTCTCTTCATCAGATTTAATTTTAAATGTTCTGGAATTTTATGTTTTTAAAATTCTTTTTTTTTGTTATTTGAAGAACTACGGTAATTTTGAAAGGTGAGTTTGATTTGAATTTTAGATGGTTATTGNTCTTTTTTTTTGTTATTTGAAGAACTACGGTAATTTTGAAAGGTGAGTTTGATTTGAATTTTAGATGGTTATTGATTGAGAATTATGATTATAGTGTAGCTTGTTTATTTCTTGTTCTTGTTTATTTTTTTTTTAAATTAAACAGGTTTTTGGTAATTGAATTAAATCGGATATGGGTGTATTGAGTTTTGATGAGTNTCTTTTTTTTTGTTATTTGAAGAACTACGGTAATTTTGAAAGGTGAGTTTGATTTGAATTTTAGATGGTTATTGTTTGAGAATTATGATTATAGTGTAGCTTGTTTATTTCTTGTTCTTGTTTTATTTTTTTTTTAAATTAAACAGGTTTTTGGTAATTGAATTAAATCGGATATGGGTGTATTGAGTTTTGATGAGTATGAATTAAGAGATTGGGGGTGTTGTTGAGGTTGTAAATATTTGTTTGTGTTATTTTTGTTTTTTGTAAGGGGTGTGTAGTGGTGGTAGAGATTTGAGGGTGTGTTTTGTGTGGTGAAAGTGGCTCTCTTCCTCTGATCTCGGGACTTAATTAATGGAGAAAGAGTCTATGTTAGTTTTCTCTCTAGAAACCTTTCATCTCCTAATTGGTTCTACTTCGTCTAGAAATTTCTCTGCATACAGATCAATTTTTACCATCTACTCTACCAAACTCTGAACCATATGGTCCATCAACCATTCATTTTTATGATAGGAGATTTCTTGAACAAACCTTGGACACATGTCCATGATATGTCTCAAAAACCGATTACATTTTTTCCACTTTTCCTCATTTTAAGGATTTCTCCGAAACATTTCATGTGAATGTGAAAGGAAAGGAGACATGATGGAGTTAGCATCAATTTTAGACTGAAGAAGAAAAAGTTATCGTTCAAATAATCAATCTACTCGTCTTCATATATCCTATGTTTTACGAACTTAAGAACCTCAACTTATCAATATAATCTTGAAATTGTAGAGAATTTCTATAAAATATATTAGATATAGTATACGTTTCAATTTCTCAAACACGCTTTTTTCATGTTAACATCATTTTCAGAAAGTTCTTCTTGTTTGGTAGAAATTAGTTTTTTTTTTTTTTTTTTTTTGAGTTGATACAAAATAAAAATGAAGTATTTAATAGTGTACATTAGACCATAATTATTCTAGAGTTTTTGATCTTTCCGGTTTTGTACAGTGTTGATATGAATGAGAAAAAGAAAGGATTCTCAAACGTAATTAATAGGGAATCAGACTTCAGACAGATAAAACTTAAAGAGGATATTTTTCTTAAGTGCATCTCTGAGTTTGACTAAATCTGCGGTTGTGATGGTTGGTTTTGTGTGAAATTGTTGGAACGTGTTGCTTTGTTTGAGGGAATTTTTTTTTTTTTTTTTTTTGGTTTTTTCGAAAGATTATGTTATTTTGGAAGATGAGTCCATTGTGTATCTTTTGACTAGTAAGTTGAGTTCAATGTAGTGGAACTGAATCTGTAGAAGATGAGGAAGAGAAGCAGTTGAGTGTAAAATTCCAGGGAAATTTCTGGTTGAAAATAAAGTACGACGAAGAGAGTGGGTTTATAATTAAAATTTTCTCATTGGTGGATTCGAAGGATCCCGCCGTAGAGGACATGTCTAGGTGAGGGAGAAAGTGAATGCTAATTCAACCCATTAATTATCCCAAAAACAAGACTTCCAAACTACTAAATCTTCCAGACGACGAGAGAACAACAAGACTACAGAGACAAGCAACTTTTTTTCTTCTCAAGTCAACCTTATATTTATTTCCAAACACTTCTAGTACATAAAGAAAACTCTCATGAATTTTTCATATCATTTTAATATTGGAGAAAGCATGAAAGGGAATTTTTTTTTTTTTTTTTTTTTTCAAATGTTGTCTACCTATCTACATGTTTTGTTGATGATCTGTGAGAGAATTTGGATTGAGATTTGGAATCAAAAGCTCATTTTTAAATGTTAGAGAGTATAGAGATTCAAAATTTAAACAAAATTTTGGGTTTTTTTTTTAATAATTTTAAAGCAATTTCCTTTATCCGAAAAGTAGATGAAAGTTTTTAAAGTTTTTTTTTTTTTTTTTTTTTTTTAAAGGTTTCACGCCGTTCTAATTATTCTTTATGTTGATTTAAAACTAGATGCTTACCTACAGTTAATCGTCGAGTGCCATGAATTGCTAAGTAAAGTACTCACTTTAGACTTCAATTCTAACAACCAATTCATGTGATTTTGTTTTAATTCAGGATATGCGCAGAAAAAAAAACACATTTTCTAAATAAAAAAAAAGGCAAATGAGTATTTATTTGAATTGAATGGTTAAAAAACAATTTTAGGAAATTTTCTGATTGTTTCCGTGCATGGGTATCTATGTTTCCTTTTGTGAATCAAATTATTTGGTAACATATTGTTTTTATTTTGAATTTGATAACTGTTGTACAAAATAATTTTTAATAATTCTACATTCTATTGTTTTTAATTCGAAAGNAAATTTTCTGATTGTTTCCGTGCATGGGTATCTATGTTTCCTTTTGTGAATCAAATTATTTGGTAACATATTGTTTTTATTTTGAATTTGATAACTGTTGTACAGAATAATTTTTAATAATTCTACATTAACTTAACTTTGTTTCACTATTGTTTTTAATTCGAAATTAAGGGAAATTAAGAAGTGGTTGTTTTTTAAAATGTTTAGATTGGATTGACTTCTCACGTTTTAGATTTAAGAAATTTTTAACTCCTGTTGTTGAAATTTTATTTTCATACTGTATTATTTTTCACGACTCAAATTTCATATCAAGGAATAAAGCTGTTGTTGCTACATTGTACTTTTTGAAAAAAATTTTTTTTTGTCTTTCCTTTGAAACTTTTTATTTCCCTGGTCATGTATTCTCTCAGAGGTCGTTTGACTGCTCTTTTTTAGTTGAGAAAAGTGAAGAGTTTGAGTTTTTGATTCGCAGAGAAAGTTCCACCTTTCCTTTTTGCTGAATAAATTTATTCTACTTCTGAAGTGTGATTCTGTCCTTTTCATGAATATTTTTCTTTCTCTTCTGGAGATGGCTAAAAACGGAACTTGAGGAGGTTCTCAAATATTATTATCGAATTTCCAATAAAAAGCCATCTGTGTGGTTCCTTTTTTGGAGAAAGGAAACTTTAAGAAGGAAACGAATCCTTCTATATTTTTTTTGTTTTCTTATGGGACTTATTAACTTTTATGAGGCTTTAGTGTCTATTTTCTTACGTTAGATGGTAAAAATGGCTATTTTTCGTTGTGGGTTGTAAACTCAGAGAATGGAAGTTTTTTTTTTTTTAGCGCTTTAGCGGAAGTGGAAGATTGATGTGAGGGATGTGAATCCTAATGCGATTTTTTGTTCATTTTACAACCGGTGAGTTTCCATATGGAACCAAAACCATCCATGCCAGAAGGTGACCAAGGTTCAAATTTTTCTTCAACGTTCTAGATCTTAAAGTTGGATAAAAATTTAAATAAAATAACATTGGAAAATGGTTTTGTTTCTCTCCTGAACATCTTTAAACATTATTTGTATTAGAATGGAATTTAGTGTACATTTTAAGTTATAAGTCTGTAGTAGAATCTCTACAGAAGAATTAAGTACATAACTAAATACTTTTAAATTTAATGGATCAATGTAATTTATATATGAAATTGAAATTATAGAAATGATGGAACATTTTATATTTTGCTCAAGTTCATTTTTCATAAACTTTTATTTATATTTTGAGTCATAAATTAATTGAGTCATGAATTAATTATAGTTTGACAATATTTTATATTTTTAATATACAATTTTCTATTAATTTAATTTAAATTCTAATAAATTTTTATGTGATATTTTTTTCCCGCTGCTTAGTCGATGGAGAACGGTAGTGAAAATGGAAAAAGAGATAGTTTTTATTTTATGAAGCAGAATTCCTCTTTTACTTTCTCTACTTTGGAAAAAAAAAGAAGAAAACGAACCTTATGTTTCCTCTATTTCTGAGAAAAAAAAGAACTTTTTAAAAATTGAAAATTTTGATATGTGAAAAGGCTGGAACGGAAGGTATCTGACAGGAAAGTCTTCTTGGCCTGTCACCACTATGCCCAAAAATTACATTTTTCTCACCCTCATTTCAAACCTCATAACCCAAGTTAAGATATAAAGTCAGAGTTCAATAAGAATTAAGATGATAATAATAAATATATATAATATATTCTTCCAAATTTTATAATATTTGNTATATAATATATTCTTCCAAATTTTATAATATTTGACCAAAAAGAAAAAGAAAAAACCTTCAAAAACAGTAGTTTGTAGATCATTTGGTTTTCAACTATTTGTTAATAGTAGTTAGGTCATTTTTATTCATGAAATTTTTAAGTGTTTTTTTTTACAAACTGTGTTTTTCACACCAAATATGAATGGATTAATACCATAAGCTTATGCTATAAAGTTGATAAGGTTCTTTGAAGATTTAAAATTGATTTAACACAAGTTCGAGATCTGGAGGTAGAAGGAAAAGGAAATTAATGAAGATTTTGAAACAATGGGAAGTGAGAAATCCATTGTTGTAAACTAATACCGGCCTGTTCTTAAATATAATTTCATTGTTATTATTAATTATTAATTGTTTTTCTCTTTTTGTTTTGCAGGGCGTAGTTCTGGTGGTTCTCTTGTTTACAATTGGTCTGAATCTCCTCTTTATTGTGGAGACAGGGCGTCGGCTGAAGTCACAGGAAGAGCAGCTACAAGCTTCCTATCCACAGCAACACATCGCCTTCACGCCTTCACCTTTACCACCAGGTATTCTAAATTTTCTAAATATTTACATTTAATAACTTTATTCAATTTTTGATTAGAAAAAAAAAATTTTTTTTTTTTCACTTGAATTTGTTATTAGAGCCAAAAAATAGAAGAAAAAACCCTCCCCAGTCCCCCACTTCACTCGCAGTGCTCTCCAATTACGATGCGGTCTCTCTTATACAGATTGCATACATTTGAGACGAAATTGGTGGGAAGGGTTTTTTTTTTCATTCTTAACTCTAGAGTAGTAATTTTTTGAGTAAAGAGGTTGGCTTTGAAGATATTTACTAGCAACATGTTTGTGATTTTGAGTAAACACTTTAGGTTGATTAATATTTCATTTATACGCTAAATAAGTCTAAACTTTGTGTGAGTCTAAACTGCTGTATTTATTATTAAATTGAAAGAGAATAATTAAAACTTGACTTTAATGAGTGTGTAAATTTCATTGCCATTAAGATGATGATATTCCCCAACTTGAGTCCATCCAACAAATTTTCAATTCTTTACAAGTTTCTTAGTATATGGATAGAAGTTTCTATATGGATAAAGGTTTGGTACATAACGAAATCCACTCAATCCAGGATTTCATCCTTTTTACTAAGTTTATCATGAATTTACAGAAGTAAATTGAATTTTGTATTTTTTTTTNAATCCAGGATTTCATCCTTTTTACTAAGTTTATCATGAATTTACAGAAGTAAATTGAATTTTGTATTTTTTTTTACAATTCAATTTCAATTGAATTCATTCAAGAATGAATTTCTACTTGACCAAAAAAAAAAAAATTTTTTTAAATTCATTTTTAATACAGACTACCCTAATTTGTAAAGTGAAAGGAAGCATTGGATACTTTCACTTTACAAGTTAGTAGAGGCTGTAAAAGTATGAACATCCTGAAGATTTGGTGTATAATTTGAGTGTTGAACTGNACATCCTGAAGATTTGGTGTATAATTTGAGTGTTGAACTGCTTCTAACTTTCAGTGTCGAAAAAAGAGATGAGGTAGTTTTTTTTTTGTAATGTTTATATTGGCACTCTCTCAGTTCTGATTTTATAAGAATGTGGTGAGGTGACTAACCAATTCTTTTCGTTCTCATTGTACTCTTCTCTCTCANAATCCAGGATTTCATCCTTTTTACTAAGTTTATCATGAATTTACAGAAGTAAATTGAATTTTGTATTTTTTTTTTTACAATTCAATTTCAATTGAATTCATTCAAGAATGAATTTCTACTTGACCAAAAAAAAAAAATTTTTTTTAATTCATTTTTAATACAGACTACCCTAATTTGTAAAGTGAAAGGAAGCATTGGATACTTTCACTTTACAAGTTAGTAGAGGCTGTAAAAGTATGAATATCCTGAAGATTTGGTGTATAATTTGAGTGTTGAACTGCTTCTAACTTTCAGTGTCGAAAAAAGAGATGAGGTAGTTTTTTTTTTGTATGTTTATATTGGCACTCTCTTAGTTCTGATTTTATAAGAATGTGGTGAGGTGACTAACCAATTCTTTTCGTTCTCATTGTACTCTTCTCTCTCANCAGTTCTGATTTTATAAGAATGTGGTGAGGTGACTAACCAATTCTTTTCGTTCTCATTGTACTCTTCTCTCTCAACTCCAATTTCTCATCAAGTAACAAGTAATAAACCTCCGTTTTACTTTTTGTAAGAATTTTCGTTTCTTTTGGAACTTTTTGGTTAGTGAGGAGCATGTAACTCTTTACAGATGGAAAAATAATAAAAACTTTTCTATAGCCTAACCTTTTTTTTTTTTACTAATAGTAAGTTGAATAGGCAGAAGGAAAGACTATTCATAAAGTTGTATTTCACTAATCTTTGACCTGCAGAGGTCAAATTTCACTACTACTTTCTGAGAGTTAGAAAAAAAAAAAAAAAAAAAGTTGAGGTGCTAGAGAAAGTTTTTTCCCTCAATTTTCATTTTAGAGACCTTTCTCTTTTTCTTCTGTTTTTTTGAGATAAGGAAGAAAATGAGGCAATTAAGGAATCCATTGGGGAGGAATCGAGAGGTCGCATCCCATTGGCTCATTATTTTCCAATTTACATCTCACCTATAAGACTCCTCTTCATCATAAGGTTTTTAGGACCAGACGCACATATTTTATTCCTTCCAGAAAAGAAAAAAAAAANAAGACTCCTCTTCATCATAAGGTTTTTAGGACCAGACGCACATATTTTATTCCTTCCAGAAAAGAAAAAAAAAACTTTGACAAGCTGTCTTTTTTCTTTCTTTTAGTTTCAGGAAAAATTGAACTGAATGGATCAAAAAAAAAATTTCCCAAGAGTAAATTTTCTGGTTTAAAGTTTTGCATACCATTTCTCATGAATAGAAGAAATAGATTGTGTAAAATGGATGTCCGTCTTATTTTGAATTAAAAATTTTGATAATAATTTTTGAAAAATTGAAAAGTTAAAAATATTGCTGATGATAAAATCAAGAGTGTTTGATTTCGAAATTTGATTAGCTTTAATGAGAATTCAATTCTATTTGTATGATGATGATGTGAGTTAAATTTATCTGATCCCATGTACATTCTTATNAACTTTGACAAGCTGTCTTTTTTCTTTCTTTTAGTTTCAGGAAAAATTGAACTGAATGGATCAAAAAAAAAAATTTCCCAAGAGTAAATTTTCTGGTTTAAAGTTTTGCATACCATTTCTCATGAATAGAAGAAATAGATTGTGTAAAATGGATGTCCGTCTTATTTTGAATTAAAAATTTTGATAATAATTTTTGAAAAATTGAAAAGTTAAAAATATTGCTGATGATAAAATCAAGAGTGTTTGATTTCGAAATTTGATTAGCTTTAATGAGAATTCAATTCTATTTGTATGATGATGATGTGAGTTAAATTTATCTGATCCCATGTACATTCTTATTTTTATAATTTTATTTTTTCTATCAGCAGGAGTTCCTGTGGGTTTGAGTAGTTCTGGTCATGGGGGTCGTGGGTTGGCGGTGGAGGTGTTCTCTAGTCAGTCGGGTGTAGAAGTGGTCATTGGTGGAGCAACGGTAGATTGACAATAGAATTTTTTTTTTTTTTTTTTTTTTTATGTAACCTTTACTTACTATAAATCATCTAATTCTATTTTCAGATTGTGGATGATCAGGAGAGCGGAAAAAATCGTGGGATTCATGTGGTAGTTCTGAACCAAGCGACGGGGGCTGTAATGGCTCAGCGTGTCTTTGACACTTACTCCCCACACGAAGATGAAGCGCTGGTTTTATTTCTCAACATGATAGCCAGCGGACGAATTTTAATTTTTGCTATCAAGGTAATAATAACTCTTTTGAAATTCTATACTCCTCTCATATCTCACTCTCTCTTTTGTACATTTAATTTGTCAAAACCAAAATTGGCCTGATGAATGAACAATAGAGTTAATAATAGAGTTAGATTTAAGTTACAAGCACAAATTGAACCATTTGGGAATAGTTACAGTACATTACATATACATATCATGAAATGTTAAAAAAAAAAAAAAATAGAAAAAAAAAAGTTAGGCTATCTTTGGCCAGACCCAGAGCTTGAATTCTATTTGGAAACACAACGTGGAAATAATTTAGACAAAAAAAAAGAATAGTTTGATGGTAGAAAGTTTGTAAGTGTTTTTTTTTTTGGCAAGTTGGTGCCTATAATGAAATGGTGCTTTGTGTTTTGTTCTTTTGGAACTTTGGAAGAATGTACTGACAAGTAAAATTCTTTGGAAATGAAGCGTAGGAAATGTGGAAAAGGACTTCCGTCAGGAGTTTCATCTTCATTTGTTCCTTTTGGCTCATTCAGTCGACTCTATAGGACAAATGGAGGAAATCAATGGCTGACAACCCTAATTAAATTAACCATGCTCTCAATTCTTAGAAATTCAATTTCAAAGACTAGGGAAAGAAAAGAAGTCAAAAAAAAAGCGTGGGATCAAAAAAAAAAAAAATTACTTTTTGGCATGAAGTTTCATGTTGTTAGATATATCTTTAAGTATTCTTGACATGAACGGTTAGGATTGAAAGAGTTGATGACAATAAGTTTAGGTAATGTTTTTCATTTATAAATTCTTATGGTTGAGAGCACAGTGTGACTAAGTGTCCATATCAAATTTTACAAATTAATCAAGAGAAATTCAGAATTACACCTCATATCTTTACATAAGAATATTTGAAGTTTGTAAATTTAGATTTTCCTTGACCGCTTTATCCTTCTCTTTTATTATGATTAGAGGTAGAGGTAATTGAAATTATTAAAATAGGCGAAAGTATTAGTTGTGTTAGTTTAAAAGTTTATTTTTCTTAGGCTTGAGTAGATGAGCATGTTATGAGTGTTTGTATTTAGATAGATAATAATAATATGTTCATAGACTAAACATTTTAATAATGATTACTAAGCACATGTGCTGTTGCATTTCCGGATGTAAAGAAATCCTTTGAAATAATGTCTATATAAGAGAATTTATTATTGTTTGATTCTAACTTATGTAACTGGATCCATGTTTCCATATGGTGTCAGATTATATTGTTTTGTTGAGTTTTTGAAGCGTGAAGAGAGAGACAGGATAGATAATATGGATATAAAATATGGAGTGTAACATTTTAAACCAATACTTATGAAGACAAATGCTGGAAACATCAGCCAAAAATGATTTTTGTTGGGAACAAGTATAATTTTCTGTTACTTCTCCTTGTCACTTTGGATCAGTGTATCAGTATGAGTATCAGTGAGTATAGGTTTCAAAAGAATGGTGTAGAATGAAATCTCTTTCTCTTGTTCAACTTTTCTCATGGAGAAGTTCTGTCATGTTTCTTTGGATTGAAATAGAATAAATTTTTGATCAGGGTTGATATTTTAGGTGAATGAAATGAAATGAAATAAGTTTAGTTGATTCCATTTGTTTCTGTTGGAACTAACTGGATAAAATTTACAATCACAATTAGGACTATAATATGACACTAACTACTTAAGCTACTAGATATCTGTAACGACTGTTAACTTGTTTCAAACAAGTTGTTTGTGAATAATAAGTTTTGAATAGAGGTATTGCGGATAGTATATCCGGCAAGTTTGCCGGATATTGGATATCCGGAGTTTTTTGATTGCCGGATATCGGATATCCGACACGGACATGCTTGCTTGATTATGCTCGTATTGCACATAATTTTTATTTAAAAAAAAGATNTATCGGATATCCGACACGGACATGCTTGCTTGATTATGCTCGTATTGCACATAATTTTTATTTAAAAAAAAGATGCGTTTTGACTCATTTCACGGCAACGTGCAGGAGTCAATTTTTAAAGTCTCTAATACATTTAATATCTAATCCTATATAATAAATCTAATAAAATTATTGATTCATTTGTGAGGATTTCTGAAAAAATTGTATAGGAAATTATACGCGCGGATACTTATAAGTATCCGGTATCCGCCGGATAGTTTATCCGGCAGAGTTTTAGGCGCCGGATATCCGGCTGCTGGATATCCGCAACAACTCTAGTTTTGAACCAATTTGATACATAGTTACAGAAATATTTCAATTTCAAATTGTTTAGAACTAAAAAATTGAATTTGACAACTACTATAATAATGTAATGTTGCTCCTGATTGACTAAACGGATCTTAATTTTTATTCAAAATGAAGCAGGAATCAGTTGGCAAAAAGTGTAATTTCTGCCACTTCTATTTTTTATATAAACTAATTTTGATTTATTTATTTTTTAAATTGAGAAATAATTGGACGAATTTCTTAAATCTCAAATCCGTTCGGATAAAAAAAAAACAATTGGTCCATTTAGTCCGAATATTTTTTGATGCGGCTGTGTACTAATATTTCTTTTGGTAATGAAAAACCACGTTTCTGGTTTTTGAACTGCTTCATTGAAAATTCTTTTTGAATTGAAACCTCTAAAGACTCCTTCTGTCGATTCGGATTCTTTTCAAGGAAAGTTTGCTTATTTTTTTTTTTTTTTTTTTCAAACTTCTTTTGTTGATTTTGGCACTTTTGCAGCCTCATTTTCTCAATTTTCATCTTCCATTTGGAATCTTTTCTTTATGTAAAGACGCGAGCTGTTTCATCATTTACGCACGGATTCGCCTTTTATTCTTCTAAAGATTGAGAGGGAGTAGAAACGGAGTAGTCATTTGGAGATGGGAAAATGTGTATTTCCCATTTACGCAGTTCATAGTGGAGATATTTCTTTGAATTTTAGTTAGGCCATGTCAGAATTCAAAAGGAAATTGAGAAAATCTTCTCATGACTTTCGAAGATGAGTTTGTCGATGAATTTTAAGTTATTTGCAAAAAAAAAAATTTTTTTGAACTTTCTCTTCATTATTTACTTTCAAACATTCTCTATTTAGAAATGAAATAGCCATTGGCTCAGACTTTATGATGATAGAACTTGGAGGGAAATTTGAATTCTGTTGGGATAAAAAAAACATCTCTATCATTTATCATCATTAATTGTTCCAATTAATGATTATAAAAATATTATCGAAATTTTAAGATTGTCATGCTATTGAGGTCGAGTTACTCTCACTCAATAGACTGTTTGATAAGGTTCATTTTAATCTAAAGCTTATTAGTGTCGAGTATGATTTTCTTTATTGAAAAGGAATTAGGTTTAGGTCCTATTAATTAATGAATAAAAATAAAATCGTTGAAATTCAACAAACCGGAAATTAGGAATAAAAATAATGGTTCTTCTTTTTTAGATCATTGTATTTAAATTGCGGGAAATATTTTTTTGAATTTAATGATTTTTCTCAATAGCCAGAACGCTCTATTGGATTGAAAAGGTAAAAAAAAATAAGTGGAAAGGAATAAATTTAGTAATTGTAATGGAGCCGGGCGTTTTCTTGTGAGATAAGTTTTTGAGATGAAGCCTTGGGTAGGGTAATTGGTATTTTCTGTTGTAAATAAGGTGGATTTATGGTTGGATTTGGTCCAATTTGCGTGGCCTGTTTTATATTCCCTTGAGTTTTGGTTTTTGGTTTATTTCTGGCGTAAGTGGATTAGGTTCTGGTTGAAGCGTAGTTTCGAGGATTGAGTCCTCTGGCTTCAAAATCTCCGTTTAATCTCTGGCTCTGCCTAATCTGATTAGTTGATTGCTCTGCCGAGGTAGTCCAATTACCCAACGCCACTCCAGCCACCCATTCTCATTACCAAGACTCTCAAGTTTTGAGAGTCTTAAACTGGGTTTTAACGAGGACAAATCGTCTTCGGATGATAAGAGACTCAAAACCTAGCATAAGACTATTCTACTCTCACTGGAGTTTGGAAGAAGAAATTCATATGCAGAATACGAAAGATGGTGGTGGACTCAAAGATTATAACTTTCCAAGTTTCTGCCAGAAAATGAGAACCACCAGTTTATTTTCATATTCAAAGAAAAATTATAGAATTTTATTGGGTTAGAGGTACTAATAAGTTAGCGGTGATTTAAAATATGAAGACTTTACCACTTTTTCTGTACTGAAGGTAATCGGTTGAACTTATCTAAACCTAGCATAGCTTAGGTAAACGGAAGTCGTCTTATGGTTTGGTTACTCATCAACTCATCAATTATTTTCATTTTCATGCTCATGCTTAATATTTTTGTATAAAATAATTTTCAAATGAACAATAATTATTATTGTATTTTAAAATTAAGTTTAGAAATTTCTATTAAAATTACTAGGGGTCTACCTTTTCATATTGCACACTTTCACACTTTCACAGAAGTGTGAAGGAGAAGTGCGAAACTCCTCCTCAGAAAGTGTAAAGAACCAATTACAGAAGTGCAGAAAAACAGGTCTCACCCGAAAAAATTTCATACTTGAGCACTTTCACACTTTCACAGAAGTCTTTACAAAAGTGTGAAAACACGCCCCAAAATTCAAAACTTGCCAATGAGACTCCATAGCGGGACAAAGTGTGAAAGTGTGAAAGTGATCAAATAATTTTTTTCACACTTGTTTACACTTCTAATTCTCCGTCAATTTAAAACGTGATTCAAAACTTCAGATTTTCGTTTCAATTGTTTTCAAGATTTTGATTAACGACAAAAATCATTTGAAACAAAATTACCTGCTCAACCTCAATTAAATTCAGGTAAATTTCATCTTCCTTTGACTCATTAGCAGAACCAAGATCCTCCAAATCGTGCAAAGCATCCTCAAATTATATTGCAAATAATATTTTACTAAATAATAGTAAATAACTAAATAACTTTACTAAATAATTTAATTACTAAAACTCAAGTAGAAGTTACTTCAAAACTAGGGCTCACCCGATTCCTCTTCACACTTTTGCACACTAGTACAGAAAGAGTTGAAATATTTTCAAGTGTGAATTGTATAGAGGTCTCACCCGTTGTAGCATCACACTCATGCGCGCTTCAACATAAAAGTGTGCAATAAAGTCATCTGTGAAAGTGTGAAACTAAAAAGGTAGACCCCTACTATAAGTACCAAAAATGAAAAAACTCTCCCCACTCATTTCTTCTCAATATAATGTTATAAACTTGAGATTTCGTTGTGAATGAGGAGCACTGCGGGTATTAAATTTAGTTTCTTAGAAAAAAAAGAATAGTTNAAACTTGAGATTTCGTTGTGAATGAGGAGCACTGCGGGTATTAAATTTAGTTTCTTAGAAAAAAAAGAATAGTTTCAATAAAGGATTGAGAATTTGATTAAAATAGACATTTTATTATTATTTAGGATGAAGGTACGTTTCAGATGAAGTCAGCCTGTCGGCAGCTTCTGATTCGGCTAGGTTCTGAAAAAGCGCGGAATTTGGGCTGGAGAGATATGTGGGCCATGGTGACAAGGAAAGGAGACTTTAGTCTCCGTGTCCCTTTCAAGGCTTACGCAGAAGAAGCTACGCGAAGCTCAGAGTTCCACGCTTGGGGAGCTCCTGTGAGAATAGCGGTACAAATACCACTTGTTTCTATACAAGGTAAACCACTAATCAGTCACCAAATTATTCTCAAAAATTAATTTTATTTTTATTTTATTTTTCTGTAGAGAGTGAATGCGGTTGGGAAGAAAATGAGGAGAATGAGCGGCGGCGAAGGTTTTGTAATAGAATCGAAGGTTACGGAAGTGTCTGCAGTTGCAGGGACCCTGCACCACTTGCTTTTCCTAAAACACCTGGCAAAGTAAACACTGATTAATAATTATTGTTTATTGAATTTCTCAATCTGAGGTCAAATTATTAGATTTAGAGAGTGTTTACGGTTTTATTATTTGATCACTTGAGGAGATGTTTGATTAAGGTCTTTTGTTAATCAACAATGAGATCAACTTTACTGTTTGTAGAATGATACTTTTGGTTCGTTGAGAAGTTGATTAATTTTAACTTTAACTTTTGATTGTTTTAATGAAAATTAATAAATTTTTGGTAACTTTTGTAGATTCTAAATTACTCTACTTTGGATGTACCAGTGGCAGTCATCGCTAGCAATCGCCCACATTATCTATTCAGGTATGCACTGACTAACTAAATGAATTCAATTCTCAACTCCACTGTCTAAAGTGGAAGAATATTTTTCTATAGAAAATTTCCATTGTTTGTAGTAGAGACTATTTTTTCCACAAATTTCTCATGTTCTCATGTGTATTTTTCGGCTTTTGAAACCTTAATCCCAACTTTGACAAGTTTATAAGCTTTATTTTTTGAGTGGAAAGTTTTTTTTATTTGGTCACTTCTCTTGAGTCATTTCCATATCTAATTGGATAGTTAGAGTAGTCATTCGACTCAAATTGGAGTTGAGGAAATTATATACGCTTTCATGCGCCGCTTAATTTATACTTTACATTTATAATTGCGGAGGTATACATTATAGGGATTATTTGAACTAAACTTGTTTCGTATATTTAAAAAAAAATTAATTTTTATATTATAAGATGTNATTTATACTTTACATTTATAATTGCGGAGGTATACATTATAGGGATTATTTGAACTAAACTTGTTTCGTATATTTTAAAAAAAATTAATTTTTATATTATAAGATGTTTTTTTTTAAAGATAGTATTAGATCTATGGTATCATTAGTGATATTGGATAAATAGAGAAATCCAGAGTTAATTGGTATTTTATTCTTTTTGTATATATATTTTTTCCAGAATGCTCCGTTCTTTGTTGTCAGCAGAAGGAGCGAATCCTTCGATGATCAGTGTTTTCATTGACGGTTACTATGAGGAGCCATTGGCCGTGGCTCGACTGTTTAACCTTCGTGGAATTCAACACACACCACTAGGCGCAAAAAATGCAAGGATATCGCAACACTACAAAGCCTCTCTAGCGACTACTTTTAGCCTCTTTCCTCAGGCCGACTATGCAATCATTCTGGAGGAAGACTTGGACGTCTCTCCCGACTTTTTTACGTGAGGACCACTGAATGTTCTTAAACATAAGGTCTTTGCTAAACCAATTGATTGAGAATAATGAGAGTTATACAGTATAACTCTCATTATTCTCAATCAATTATAACTAGGGATTGCAATTGGCGGGGAAATTGCCCCGACAACGGGGACGGGGAAATACCCGTTTTCCCCGTNTCTTTTAGTAAAAATTGGTTGATTTAGATATTAAATTTAGGATAATTTTTATTATTATTAAATCGAAGAATAAGCGTACTAATAATATTAACACAAAATGTCAATATTGTGCCCACTTTTAGTTTATCAGATTATTTTTAAATCAACTTCCAAGCTAGGGATTGCAATTGGTGGGGAAATTGCCCCGACAACGGGGACGGGGAAATACCCGTTTTCCCCGTCGGTCCCCCGATTTTTTTTTTTTTTTCGCATTTCACCATTCACAACAAACTAACAAACTTTTGTGAAAAAAAAATAATAATTATGAAAAAAATTTTTTAAAGAAATAAGAAAAAGAAAAAACAGAACTTAATTCTATTATGTTGATGTTATTTTCCCCGATCGGGGATCCCCGGCGTTTCCAGGGAATCTATTTCCCCGAAATCCCCGATTCCCTGATCGGGGACGGTCTTCAATTGCAATCCCTATTCCAAGCATCATTTTCTTTAATCACCATTTCAAGAAAATTCGGCATGAGATATAATCAACGAAAATATGTAGAGGGTTATGCAAACTTTTTTATCTCCTAGTCGTAGCTGTATGATTTTTAATCAATAAATTAATATGATTTTCCAACTAAAAATTTCCTATTAACTTCCTAAAAAAAAAATTTCTGAACCATAATAATAGTAANTCCAGGGAATCTATTTCCCCGAAATCCCCGATTCCCTGATCGGGGACGGTCTTCAATTGCAATCCCTAGTTATACTCAAATGCATATTATCTAGAGTCGTCTACTAGATGCGACATGATATATCGATCAATAATAAGGATTTATTTTTTATTTTATGATGTGGTCCATATTCTGTAAAAAAAATTACAAAAGTTTAATGAATTTTTTTTTTCCAGTTACTTCAGTCAAACGGTGGGTCTTCTGAATGAGGACGAGAGTCTCTACTGCATCTCCGCATGGAATGACCAAGGTTACGAGCAGACGAGTGCTGACCCTACACTTCTTTACCGTGTCGAAACAATGCCAGGACTCGGTTGGATTCTCAAAAAATCCCTCTTCCAGAATGAACTCGAGCCACGCTGGCCTACCTCTGAAAAAGTAAGTGAAATGTCAACTCTAGACTCAAAGCAAAAATGAAAGACTACACAGGGACTTTTCAATCTGAATACCATCAAACATCAATTCACAGATTCCTTATTTTTTCTAATATCTCTTTCAAATTTTTTGAGGAGATGAAAGTTTACCAAAGAAAGTTCCAAGTCAGAAGTTCCAAACGAAGGTGAAAACAAATAAATCAGGTTCAATTTTTTTTTCAATTTGATTTTTTTTTTTTTTTTTTTTAAATATTGGAAAACTTCTATCTAATCGGAACTTTACATAAGGTCGGAATAGTAAAGTTTGAAGAACGGATCAATGTAAACTTTTCTGAATTCTGATGCTAAGATTTTTGACTCCATAGTTTTCTTTTAGGATTCAAGTAATATTGTTGTTGGGTTTTTTTAATAAGGTCGTGAGAGGATGTTAGAGATTAGTGTTCGTATATTCTTGAAAAGTTTGATCTAAAAGAAGATAATTTTGGAGGAAGTTGTTTGTAAAATTGATATTTTGATTGACAGATGTGGGACTGGGACATGTGGATGAGACTGCCAGAAATTCGACGGGGCCGTGAGTGTGTTATTCCCGATGTGTCTCGGACGTACCACTTTGGGGCTTCTGGTCTCAACATGAACGCCTATTTCCAGGACCTCTACTTCAAAAAACGATCCTTCAACACCTTGCCAAGCGTTCTCCTCAGAGACATCCAGAGGTAATCTCTCTTTTCCTCTCAGGGGAAAGTCAACAGATCAAATACTCATCTTACAGACCGTGTTTACTCAACTCCCCCCCCCCCTGCATCCCTAGAGCTCTCAATCTATTAGTCCAAACAAAGAAATAGAGGAATAACCGGAAAGGATAGACTTACATAACCACTCTCTTTATTAGCTTTGATTTCTTTACAATGGAGTAAGAAAGGCCGGGGGTAGCGATTAGGAATCTACCCGGCGGACAGTTCTTGCCATATTTTAGTAGTCAACTTACAGCTTTGTGTTCCAATGGACTCAAGATAGGATGTTCTTTGTCATTAAGGCCAGAGGACACTGTCATTGTGAACTTAGAAAAATTATTTATAGAATTTTTAGATATGAATTTTATTATATTTGACTTCATGGTGTAGATTTAACGAGTCATTGACCCTGTACGTAGTAATGAAGATGAAACAAATATGGTTTTCGATGAAACATGTGGAATCTGGATAAGAACCGTAGGTCATGCAGAAGGGTAGGGAGTGAACGTAATGAGTAAATTGAAAGCTGATTCCTCCATCATCCTCCTGTTTGACTTTCTGGAGCGTCTTTTAATTTCCTTCCAAGGATATTTGTTCTGGGATTATGATTGGTGGGGGTGGAGTGGTTCTGAGGGAATTAGGATTAAGTGGCTCTCCAAGTGGGACTTGGCGGGTGGTTGAGTGACTTGACTCCATTGGTTCTTCAAGGAAACGAAATCCCCGAAGTTTGATCTCTTTTATTGGATTTCCTCTTCCATCCGTCCACTTACTTCTCAACCAATTGATTTTTGATTTCCTTTTTTTTTTTTTTCTAGTTTGAAGAGAGCAAAGTACGAAGAGTTGATTGGAGGGTTACTGGCTGCGGCAGAGCCACTGGATTCGGCCACGTCTCCATGCGACAAAGATTTTGTCCCAGATGCACATGTAAGTTTTAAGGAACTATCGAATCATCCGTTCCTTCTCAGTCATCTCGCTTGACAGGAGCCAATCAGAGTCCAGGGTTTTAGATGACAGGGTCAGGAGATGATGAGGAGGCAGATGGTTGGAATTACACAAGATATAGACAAGAAAAAAGTTTTCTGTTTTTCTATATAACCAGACAAGGGAGTCACATTATCTGTCATTTCACATTGACTCCCTTCCGAATTTCGGTTCCTGTGATGATGAACCAACTTGAGTCATCACGTCGAAAAATAACTGCCATTTTTTCAACCAAACTAACAAATTGGCGTGTAACAGTTTCAATTTTTTTTTTTTTTTTTTTAAAAAAAAAAAAAAAAAAAAATTTTTTTGAATAAGTTCATTTTTTTTTTTCAATTTGCATTTTAAAATTATGAAATACTCGAAAAACCCCGCCTATAACGGGAAGTTTTTGTCGTTTAAAACTTTTTAAAGCATTGCGCAGATCCCGTTAAGAACGCGCATTAAAATTAAACTGAATTTTTCTATTAGATTTATTTTTAATTTTAGCGTTATTTTTTTTTTCACCTTTTTCTAAATTTCTTGAGAATCTTATGGAATTTTTCATTTATTGTTTTTGTGTTGTATTTGTTAGTGGGATTTCCACTGCCTGTAAAAAAAAGTTGTTATTTTAAAGATCAAACTTGGACGAATTCATTTAATAGATGAAGTTCGATAAGTTTTGTGCAACAGGCTGTACATGAGAGAAATTTGTTTTTCGTTCTATGGGAATCGGCCCATCATGTTTTGCTGGACGTGACAAGTTTTTCTGACTCCCAAGTTAATTTAATTCTATTTTGTTTTGTTTTCAGGGCGAAATCTACTCTCTGTATATTGTGATGCGTGATTCGCGTGATTTCGAGACATGGCTCCAAGTGGCCAAGGTGTGTTCTTTTTCTAATGAATCAAACTAAAAATATAATAAAATATTTTAATTTACTTACCAGTGCCTCAAAATTTGGGACCTGGACGCTCGTGGATTTCACCGTGGGCTCTGGCGTCTCCACATTGGGGGAAACCAGCTCCTCGTAGTAGGAACACCTTTCTCTCCATACACGTAAGGAACTAGACCACCATACCTTACACAGTTTAACGAAATAGTTTTTTTTAATGCCATTTTCCCTCTTCAACATTGTTACATATTTAATTTAAATAATCAATAGGAATTTTTAATTTTTGGGGGAGTCAAAAGTTTGGAGAATATTTAGTGGTGTAAGTTCCGCAAGGCTGATCATTCGGGTTAGATCTGACTGATTAATCGATGGAGCCATATGCCTTACTTATTTATTATATTTCTACTTCATTTCAAAAAATCACTCATCATTCACTCTTTTTTCATACTTTTTTTTTACTTCCTGAATTGGAATCTTAATAATTTCTAAACTTACTTAAGACAAGTGAGTTGAACGTTACTGATATAGACTGACTCATATGGAGTTATGGAACAGGAGCCAAAAAGTATTCTATATCTCAACCAAAAATGTATCCATGCGGAGCACGTGTTTCATTTCATTCCTCAGTGTCAGGCTCTTCATTTTACTTAGTTTTTGAACCCCAACTGATGGAATGAAGAGAAAAGCCAGAACCAATTAATGCGAATCCTCTTCCACTTGTTCATTTCAGAATTAAGCGCTATACGAAAAAAAAAATAAAAATAAACTCTGCTCCAGGGATAGGAATTAGGAGCAGAGTCATTAATTTTCCGCCAATTAGTAAGAGAATGTTCCGTTCGGAGCGTTCCTGTGGGATTCAGGACGTCGGTTTCTAGAGTGAACTTTCGATGGATTTACCCCATGTCGGACAGGAGTGTTGACTCTTGAACTCTTGTTTCTGTCATTAATAACACGAATGTTAACGAGATGAGGGAGTTCTCTTCGAGCTTCTATAAATCAACGTCCTGTTTTTCCTTACAATTTGTCCTGATATTCTTCAATATTACTTCTTCCATTCTCATCAATAATATTTGAGTTTTTGTGGTAAACGAACCTGACTGGTTTACATTACATTTGAGTTTCCAAAAAAAACAACAAAAAAACAACGTCCTATCACTTTCCTCACTCATTCGATTCAGGCACTCAATGTTAGTGGTTTTTCTACTCATATAGGGTAGGGTTTCTTTATAATTTTTATAAAAATAGTTATTTTTAAAGATGGAAAACTTTTTTTTTAAGTTTAAAATAATAAATTAATCATTTATAAGACTAAATTAAAAAAAAAATTTTTTTTTTAATTATATTTTATTTTGTTATGATTTGTAGGAAGTACAAACCGTCTAACGTGAGTGCCATTTACGTCCCTGATCCAAGACGAAGGAAGACGACAAACACACCAATAAGCGTCCACAGACTGAAAGTCAACCAATCAGGCTAAGCCATACCGTCAGTATATGTACTACCTTCTCCGGAGCTCTCTTCCGAATGTGATCATTTCAACTGAAAAAATTGAGAAACAACTTCCACTACATTCCACTCAGAAAGTATTTCAGGACATCCCGAGAAGCAAGTCTTGTCGAAGCTATTAGTACAACTCTTCTCAAGGAATTTCCCTCGTGGATTTTTTTTTTTCACTGGATTAAAAATAATGATTCTGTTCATTTCAAATCTTTCTTCACTCTAACTTTTACAAGCTTTAGTCAAATCAAATAGCCGAGAGCCACACAGCTCCACCTCTATGAATTTTAAATTTATTCCAAATCATTGTGACATTGTTTTCCTCTCAACTCCTCAAATTTAATTTCTTAGACGCAATGGTGCTGAAATGAGTCGGAGAATTAAGAACATACAAACACCATAAGAAAAATCTTGGAAAAACTTGGGCTAGGAGTGGAATTCACCGCTTCCACTTCTTTAGTTTGACATGATCGTCATCTTACATAAAGTTTGCTTTGCTATTGGAGATTGACTCAATTAACTAATTCAATTTGCCCATTCCAATTATTGTCCAAGTGAGAACATAAAAGAGATTTCTTGTCTTATATTATATCCTTCCGTTATTCCTGTAGTTTAGTTGGACTTCCAATCTACCACTACTACCATCAAGTGACATGACATTTCTGGCTCCTAATTCCTATGTCCTACGCATAGTTAAGGCATATTTATTATAATCAAAACTAACTAAACTACTATTTATTACCGTGTTATCTTGTCCTTTTTGACTTTGTTAATCGCATCCAAATAATTCAATGATATGAATGACAATAAACGAAAGATGAAAGTTGTTCCCTAGTTGTAACAACAGATAATTCAAGATTTGACGATCAAAAGGATTATGCTTGATAAAGAAGATTAGGAAAATATGTTCATAAATGCTAGAGGAGAGACACGATCTAAATCATTTTTACTTCAGTCTATCAGTTTGCCCATTCACCATGGGAATCTTCCTTCTCTTTTCGGACTGGAAAACTTTTGAAAAAAAAAAAATTTTTTTTACCTATAATATTATTGAATTACTTGTAAATCATTTATATAGATTACATAATACAAATGTACTTAAAAGATAACTTTGTTTTCCAAGAAGAATTAGGGAAAAAAATTAAGTAAGTTAAAATTGAAATTCTAACAGAAATAAGGTTTTTAACGGACATCTGTGAGGGACGATCAGACGAAAGAAAATGGAATTCTTTCGTCGATCGTTGGTTCTGTGGCAAAGCGCCTGCGTCGTTTCGTCTGTCTAAATGCCAATGAAAAAGATCATCAAAAATTACTTTTCTCAGGAAACAGTATCGTTCCATTTATGTTGATATTGAGGCAGAAATAGTTCATTTCTATTCCTTTCTGTACTGTTTCTTATTGATAGGATGTTTGGTATGATGACATAAAAAAAAAGTAAACGTTCTGCGGGATTCTGTATCGTTAGTGTGACAGACATTTAATAATAAGTTGTTCAACTCTAAAGTCTAAAACCAAAGGAACGCCGCCACCGACAGGTAAAATCTTAAATCAGTATTTTAATTAGAAAAATTTAAAAAATTTTTAAGTATTTTGCTCCATCTAATGTTAAAATGAGGCACTTGTTGCGGGAAATTTTGAAACAGAAGTGTGTACGGAACTGGATGCGTACCATGGAGTTGCATTAAATTTCACTCAGTGGTACCTAAGAATATTTATTGAGTAAATTTCACCCAATCATTTAGCCACTCGGGAGTCGGGACGAATTGATGCACTTCATATCAAATCAAATTAATCAAATTAATTTAATTTCTTCTACATAAAGATGTTGGGATTCAATCTTTTTATAAAAAACAAAGAATGAAAGGATAATATCTATATATCAGCGCAGAAGTATGAATTAATTTGAAAAAGAAGAAGAATTATTTAGCAATGGAAATTATATATTTGGAAAAGTGAAATTAAATAACTTAAGTCTTTCGATTTGACATAACATAATAATAATTTTTAATAGGAATAACTCTTCTATCTTAGTCATAATTATTTAAATTATTAAAATTATAACAAGAAAATATATTTATTTTAGAATATTTCGAGAATATTTCAAAATAAAGAATTATTCTAAAGTTGAATGTGAAAAAGTAAGAAATTTGACATTGATTATGAATCTGGTATTTTAAAATTTCTCTAAACAAAACTAATATTTTTTATAAATTATTATATTTTCAATTTAAATAAAAAATATGTAATATAGTGTAAAATTAAAATGGAAATGAAAAAAAAAACAAAAAAAAAGGTCTATATTTAGTGGGTGATGGGTAAAATTAAGGTGGGTAGGAATGAATTTTAGTGAGTGAGCATTGACGGTTTTCTTTTGTCTCGTTTCAGAATAGCGTCATTCATCGAATCGGCGGCAGTTGTTACATTAGGTTCAGTTTGGCGTTCGGAGTGGATTGGATATTGNAAAACTAATATTTTTTATAAATTATTATATTTTCAATTTAAATAAAAAATATGTAATATAGTGTAAAATTAAAAGGGAAATGAAAAAAAAAAACAAAAAAAAAGGTCGATATTTAGTGGGTGATGGGTAAAATTAAGGTGGGTAGGAATGAATTTTAGTGAGTGAGCATTGACGGTTTTCTTTTGTCTCGTTTCAGTAGCGTCATTCATCGAATCGGCGGCAGTTGTTACATTAGGTTCAGTTTGGCGTTCGGAGTGGATTGGATATTGTTACTTGTTAGAGTCTATAAGATTTTAGAAATCAAAGATTCNGTTACTTGTTAGAGTCTATAAGATTTTAGAAATCAAAGATTCTTAATTTAATCATTGGTATTTGGACGTACAGGAGTAGTCAATTGGTTTTCCTTATTATTCTACTCATTTGAAGTTCTTTAGAACTTGAGTCTATTGGAAATGTCACGGCACCGGGATTGGGACTTACGGTGCAAAGTTTACGTAGGTAACTTGGGTAATGACGCTACGAAGAATGAATTAGAGACAGCATTTAACAAGTATGGACCGTTGAGAAATGTCTGGGTAGCCAGGAGCCCTCCAGGATTCGCCTTCATTGAGTATGAGGACCCAAGGGATGCTGAAGACGCCGTTCGTCACTTGGACGGGACGTAAGGACTCAGTCGATTTAACTAAGAAAGACCTAAGCCTCAAGGTTTCATCACCTCAGAGCTCAGACTAATAACGTCATCGTCACACGACCATCTCGTGGTATAATTCTGTCATTAATTGTTTGTTACAAAAGATGTTAATGTCTGTTTCTGAGTTGAGCCGAAAACAAAGTAATTAATATGATTATATTTTTATTTTTATTTTAAATTATGGATGTAGGCGAATCTGTGGCTCTCGTATCAAAGTTGAGATGTCTACAGGACGGACTCGTAANGAGCCGAAAACAAAGTAATTAATATGATTATATTTTTATTTTTATTTTAAATTATGGATGTAGGCGAATCTGTGGCTCTCGTATCAAAGTTGAGATGTCTACAGGACGGACTCGTAATACAGGAGGAGGAGGTGGGGGCGGCGGTGGCGGTGGCCGACGCGGAGGTTATGGTGGTGGTGGAGGTCGTGACTATGGAGGCGGCCGGGGATATGGTGGTGGTGGTGACCGTTGGGGAGGGCGACGAGGGAATAGCANATTTTAAATTATGGATGTAGGCGAATCTGTGGCTCTCGTATCAAAGTTGAGATGTCTACAGGACGGACTCGTAACACAGGAGGAGGAGGTGGGGGCGGCGGTGGCGGTGGCCGACGCGGAGGTTATGGTGGTGGTGGTGGTCGTGACTATGGAGGCGGCCGGGGATATGGTGGTGGTGGTGACCGTTGGGGAGGGCGACGAGGGAATAGCAATCGGAGGTAAGTTGAATCACAATCCAATGGCAGCTCTGGCAGATTCAGCTTATTCCCTAATTCTGCTACTCATTACCTTCTTCGGTTGCATGTACGCAAGGGTAGACTAATTAACTACAAGTAATCATTAGACTTAACTAATTGAGGTTTTTTTTTTTTTTTTTATAATATAAGACGAAAAAAGCTTTTTAGGTTTTATGTGGAGTTCGAATTAGAAATTTAAGTTACCAACCTTGAGCTAATGAAGGAAAAATTATAATTATTGTAGTAACAGTTGACAGTTGGATGTAAACCATAGGTGCGCTGTTGGAAATATTTCTAATCAATATATTATATATTAGATAGTCTGTCATTGCTAGTGAAGTGTTCACTTCAGATATAGGCTATATACTTGTTGCGTGAAAACAGAAGACAAGAAGATTGAGTTAGGTTTCGGGTATTCTTTGTAGGTAGTGTAGCTAGTGGTATAAGTTGATAGGAATTAGGGTAATAAGCCGAATCTGCCTCAACTGGCGTAAGCCTCACAAAATATGACTGGTGATGGGGATTTTCAGTCTCTCTTCGAAAATTTTGTGTCCTTCATTTATAGTGAGAATCCGATTGCGGATCGATTTCCTCTCAAACCATTAAATTCCACGGGATCTGGTTCGGAAGCTCCGAAACAGGTTAAATCTACGAGTACACAGACTCCGCTTTATCTACTCGCAATTGGAGGCACATTTAAGAAGCGCAAGGGTCAACAAACCCCACGGCGGCGACAGCCAGCAAACACCAACAAACAAAATGAGACTTAAAAGTGCTCACTTCACACCCTACACCAATCAATGGCATCATCCTATCACCGAAATGAAATTTACGCTCAGAATCTTACATGGCACGAGTCAGCCTTCTCTTCCTAAATCAGGAGCTCTTTAGCTATTTCCCACACATCTCACGCACTTCCACATTTGTCCCAATTCAAGAAGTCCAAAGTACGAATCAGACATATTCTAAGTTTCCGTTTCTCCCTAAGTCCCCTCGGAATGATGGGGAGGGCCAATTCGGACCTACAGGTCCAGTTGACACCTCGAACGAGTGTAGTGTCTAACTAATCAATATCTTTCTCTTCTCACTTCCAGCCGATCACGATCTCCACGCCGTCGGCCGACGTCTAGGAGTGAGTCACGTTCGCGCAGTCGTTCTCGTGGCCCCAGACGTTCTCGATCACCATCCACTTAATCATAAAACTGTCACAGGTATTCAAAACATCGACGAATATTAACTATTCAAATCTTAAGTATGAGTAAGAGCTTTTTAACAAAAATTTCACAGAGTTTTTGGTGTTTTCCTGCTGGAAAATTCGGCAAAAATATTTTCCCCCGACATTGTTCGATAACGTAAATTCCAAGGTTGCTATGAGGAATAATCCAAAAGTCCTCTAAGAGGTTAGCCCATAACTATTATTTTTAGGAAAATTATCAATTCTAAAAAAAAATAATAAACCTTCGCTTTTGTAAACAAATTTAATTTTTTTTTACTTTCGAATTTTAAATTATTAACAGTTTCAAAAATATAATTTATTGATAAATGTCGACCTGCATTATTAAATCTTGTCGAAATAATTTTTAGTGTTAATAAAAATACACTTATAAAAATTTAATCAGTAAAATTAATATTGAAATTTAAAAATTATGTCATAGTAACATACGTTTGAAATTATACTGGCTTACCAAAAACCACACGGTTATGTTGGAATGATGCAGCAATAACACCATACAATTTTTTTAAATCCAAATTTCTAGCCTATCTCAAGATTATGTAATGATTGACTCTAAGAGATATATTCCGCAAACCAACGGACCAATCCACTAAACCTGTGCAGGATTTTTGTGAGCCATAACCAGTTACCTAAAACCACACGGTTATGTTGGAATGATGCAGCAATAACACCATACAATTTTTTTAAATCCAAATTTCTAGCCTATCTCAAGATTTTGTAATGATTGACTCTAAGAGATATATTCCGCAAACCAACGGACCAATCCACTAAACCTGTGCAGGATTTTTGTGAGCCATAACCAGTTACCTATAACCACACGGTTATGTCTGAATGATGCAGCAATAACACCATACAATTTTTTTAAATCCAAACTTCTAGCCTGTCTCAAAATTTTGTATTGATTGACTCTAAGACATATTCCGCAAGCCAACGGACCAATCCACTAAACCAGTGTGGGATTTTTTTTGAACGATAACCAGTTACCTAAAACCACACGGTTATGTTGGAATGATGCAGCAATAACACCATACAATTTTTTTTAAAGCCAGGAAAAAAAATTAAAATTAAAAAAAAATATTAGTTATCGGCTAACCTCTTAGAGGACTTTTGGATTTTATTCCTCATAATAGCAACCTTGGTAAATTCTGTGAAATTCTTAGAACATTTCAGCTATGAGGAAAGTTCTATGCAGTTTTCAGTGCAATTTGATTAAGTTTTGGAAATCCACATCCAACAAAATTACATGAAAGTCTTCAAGGTTGCTATGAGAAAATCTTTTTTTCTTCTAATTTTTAATTTTCATTCGAAATAGTACTATTTTAACTTACATAAGAACGCAAGCGACTTTTCTTGGCAGAAAAGAAAGCATTTATTTTAATTATAGGTGTTGCGAAGGGCATTTTTTCCCTTCGATAGAAGATCGATGGGAACGAATAAAACAAAATCGAAGATCGAAGGTTCGAAGGATTTGCATGTGGGCTGTCTATCGAATAGTAATAAAAAGCGGAAGCTATTTTAATGTTCCATTACGTTGTAAATTGAGAAATTATAATTTTATTTCTAAATAACAAATAAAATTAAACACAGAGTTGTTTTTAGTATATGTGTAATTGTAACCAGTTCGTTTTAAGTTAGGATGGAGAAAGGTAAGCATTTCTCCGTGTACTGGAATTTTCAAACAAAGAACAACAAATGAGTGATATCATTTTATGGAATGAATGAAAACGTGTGTAAGTCGACCACACATAAAATTGAAAAATTTAACCTTCGAAACTTCGTCGAAGATTGCCAAGAAAATTCGAAAATCGAAGCTTCGATATTTCGAAGACTTCGGTCGAAGTCTTCGAGTTTTCGAAGCTTCGCAATACCTCTAATTTTAATATTTCATTATTACTTGCTTGCACTTTATTAATGAAATGACGAGTAGGATTAATTTGCCCTATTTCCTTAAACTCTGGAGTATGTAAACTAATTTAGCTGCCATCTCGATACGCAATCTATTGAGAATATCGAAATGCACAATTCCAAACAAGGAGAATATTCTCTCCAACCGCGCAGAAGAAAAGGAGGTTCCCAAAATGAAAACCATGAATTCTTCCGGCTGTCGTGTGCGCTATTTTAGTTGATTTTTGTTTAAAACACTGTTTAAAAAAAAATAGATTGTTTAAAACAAGTTTTAAACAGTGTTTTATACACACCTGTTTTTTTTCCCGCAACACTGAATTAAACTAAAAAGACTTGATGTTTTTATGTTTATGTATGCATTCCTCAGCAAGATCGGAGTGCGTTTTCTTTTAGTCCTGTTATTTCCATAATGAAGTATCCTAACATGATAATGTTCTTTATTTTTTCAGTGATTATGTGAAAGGTGATGGAGGACGGCATTAAATTTTTTTTTTCGTTTTTCTACACTTAAATACTTCTACTTTCATGTTTTCCTTGATTCCATTAGAGCGATAACAAAAGTAAGACTAATCTTAAGTAAAGTTGAATGTTAGTGTAGAGTACATGATTCTGAATAGAATATATGATGGTATTGTTAAAATAAGATTACAAGAGTACTTACTCCTCAAAATTCCCTTAGAAGATCAACAATGAAGAACTGAAGTTTTTACATATATTTCCCATGAGTTCTATTTCGCATGGAAGCTCGTTTAGCAGAACCGACTGTCTCAATATTATTTGGCAACAATTATTATTGTATCGTAAATGTTATTATAATTTACACTATGTTCAGAATATAAGTAGCTCCACTTATTTGATCAGACCAACCGTTTTTGAACTAAAAGTTATGCTTCTACCTATTAAAGCCTGTTTGTAACATTCCTGCTCGTAAATCTTCTTAGAGTATCTCCCAATAAGTCCTAATTCTTTCTCCACTTTCCCCAAAAACAGTAAAGGTGAGCCAGATTTTCGAAGTTAAAATTGAAAAGTGGAGTGAGTGATCCCACAACACTAAAAGTGGCATGCAAGTCCTGCACGGTTTCGTCTTTTGTTAACTAGATAGCCTCCACTTTTTGATTTTGTTGTCGAAGCTTCGCAAAAATTTGACGCATCTTACTACTTTTAGAAAATGAAGGAAAAGAGCGCGAGATTTCTTGGGACATACTGATTACTATGCCATTCATTTATCGAGTGATTGACTAATCCAAAGGTATCCTGATGGATTTTTGAAATTTTACTCAAGGAATTCAGCGTCGTGGGGAGATCAGAACAAAAGGCCAAATCGAAACATGGTCTATTCAAATATTGTTGAGCAGTATCGCCAAGTACCAAGATATACCGCAATCTGGCAAACTCCCTTTGCCAACACTAAGTATGATTAGGTTCTTTAAGAATTAATTAAAAAAATTTCAAACTTTTGCGTAACGATTTGTATTTTCTATTTTTCTGGATGAGTTTTTGTACAATTTGGAAATAATTTGGAAAAATCAATTGAACTGAGCGGAAACCAGGCAAGGACGTTGTGGAAATTCGCTTCAATGCCAATCTCTGGTTCTCGGTACTGTATAAACTCGTTGTTTCTCTGAATTATCGCGAAACTTTAATACAAGAATCAGTCAATAACGCTTACGTTAAAGAAATTATTTATGAGTAGAATGATGCGTAAAAAGTATTAGTTCCCACGACGACCTCCTCTTCCGCCACGATTTCCTCCAAATCCTCCTCGCCCAGCCCCACGAACACCACCGGCGAAACCACCACGACCACTAGGTTGTCCACCACCTGAAAACAAGAAATTAGAAACAATGTCAGGAGCGCTATATTCTTAATACTGATAGAGGCATATAATTAGCCCTTTTCCATTGTTGACTCCTTTCTTAAAAAATTTCATTCGGAAGCTCACCTATAGTAACTCTGCTTACTTAAAACTCAAACCAAAAATAAGCTTAGATAGACAGGCGAATGTCAAAAAATTATAAAAACAAATTATACATGGATCTTTCCCCAATTTTTTTTTNAGCTTAGATAGACAGGCGAATGTCAAAAAATTATAAAAACAAATTATACATGGATCTTTCCCCAATTTTTTTTTTATAATTAAATTATCATACGATCTTACCTCGTGGTGTTCCTCTGCCCCCGCGTCCTCGAAATGATNTTTTTTTTTTATAATTAAATTATCATACGATCTTACCTCGTGGTGTTCCTCTGCCCCCGCGTCCTCGAAATGATCCACGACCTCTCTGTCCACTTCCACTAGACTGATCTTCTTTAACAAGTTGAAGAACTTCATCAGGAATTCGAAGATACTTGATATTTGTTCCTCTAATATAACATTCCTGCATACGCCAGAATCTGTCTCCGTCCCTAGCAGTGCAAATAACGTCAACAAGACATACGTTCATCCAGCCATCACAGGCTTTCAAATGTCCATTGTAAGTTTCTCCACTCTTCAGCTCCACCAACTAATAATAAGAGAGACCTTACGGTGAGAAGGGATTCATAGTGATTACTATACTAATTATCATCCTATCATTTATCATAATATTATAAACAATAAATATTATGTCTTGACTTACAACCGGAAGGTTATGGGCTGAACGAAGAACTGAAAGCGGCAACTGGAATATCACAAGGACAAAGTAAGGTTACGATAAGTGTGATGGATCCAAAGGTTACATCATGGTTTTTCGAACGTAGCACCTACTATCAGAATCTAAGTCAGCTTTCTAAAATTACACTTTAAAGCGTAAACCGAAGAGGAGACATAATGCAAACTTTTTTAATATTATTCAATAGGGTTATAAAATTGAATCAAATATTACCATTGTTGTGAGCTTAGTAGTGACACAGGAACTCTACTTCTAAGCTTCTAATCACAGAAGACACAAAGCTAAAAGTTTAAGTTAAGATTNAGTAGTGACACAGGAACTCTACTTCTAAGCTTCTAATCACAGAAGACACAAAGCTAAAAGTTTAAGTTAAGATTATTACCAAAAGGTGACTCACTTTTTAACTTCGTGTTAACAANTAGTAGTGACACAGGAACTCTACTTCTAAGCTTCTAATCACAGAAGACACAAAGCTAAAAGTTTAAGTTAAGATTGTTACCAAAAGGTGACTCACTTTTTAACTTCGTGTTAACAATAACCTAAAAACCTAACAGAGAAAGGTACTCACTAATAGTCTGACTTATTTTCAGCATTAGGTTGGTTTGGTCTGAAAATAATGAGCACCCTTTGATATATCCAACCTTAACTTTGACCTTTTCTAATTTTCTTATTATTCTCACATCGAGCGGGATGAGACTCTTCCCACTGCGCTCTTCACGACTTTGACTTTACTAATCTAATATTCAAATCTTAAAAACTCAAAATCCTTCCGCCTTTTTACATCCTTTTACTCAATTTTTGGAAAATTGACGGCGACGACGTCAACATAAATTCCGAGGTCATCTCATTCACACAAATGTAATTTCTCAACATCCAAACTCAAACTTTTTTGTTCGATACCTCAAAAACTGAAACCGAAACTTCCATTTTTCAACAATAATTTTTGTTGTAAGGATTCTGTATCACCCGGTGGTTAGATGTGAGGAGACTCATACTCTGACAATAGCCAAGGAAAGCTTTGATACCCAGAGACAATGACAAGTATGAATTAAAACCTCTACTGTAAAATAAGGATAACCATGGTCTAGTGTAGAAATACACCGGCTACTCTTTTTGTTTCATATTATGTAAATGAAACATTATTAGAATCAAAGCTGAAGCTTAATTTACCAAAAGAAACCGAGACATATTATAGTTAAAGTAAAAATTGTGAACTTTGTATTACCATTAAGTTTTGTTTCCTACTAACACCGACCCGATACCGTAATTATTACTCAACAAGATTCAAATAATAGGTACTCTCAAACCAAATAGCATTGAGCCCTCGAAGTTCTCGCCACGAGATTTTTTGTTTTTTCCTTTCGAGAGTAATCACCAAAACCATATCGGGTTTCTTCAACTCGATGTCCATCCATCCAACTGTGGATTGCTCCAGAATTCAGATTTGTTTAATTCAAGAACTGTCAAACTCAAGCCAAAGGAGTTGAGTAAATAAAGAGTACGGAACCATGCAAAGGTACTTAAATTATTTATCTTTTCGATAACGGAAATCCAAACTTTTTGAAACCGATATAATTTTTTCGGTCTCAACTCATGCGAAACAAATTTAAGCCGTTTTTCCTTTGTTCGGGACCGGAACTGAATATTACTAATAGCTTTTTGTTTCTGTTAATTTACACATGTGTGTAAGACCACTTGATCTTACGAGTTTAGGATTTCTTATTTGTAATCATTACCAAAAATTGTTTGAAAGTAATCAGAATGTCATATTTTTGTACGTTAGTGATCACTTATTCTACATCCATCCGGTAGAGCAATGCATACGAAGCTAACACAAAGGAGTGTTAGTAGGAGTCGGAGGTATTAACTCGGGTTGGATTATACCAAATAGGGTTCGTTTTTGTAATATGTAATAAATTACAAATGTACTTACTAATAGTCTGAATTCGTGATTAGGACAAAAGGTTCTTATGCCTGAATAAAAGTAAGCCCCTTTTGGTATAATCCAATCAGTTTATAAATTATAATATCTGAAGTAGACTAACAAATATTATATTTTTGATTCGTTGTTTCAGTTGGATGTTTGTTCGGGGAGGAGGATTGCCTTAGCCTGATCTGGGGATGTCCGCGGAATGGGTTGCATCGGGAGCCATTTGTCCCATATCCTGAGCTCTTCTGAAGGGTTTGGAAGAGACGGACCACTCTCCACGCGCAGGCGCACTGTCTTTCCGGTTCTCAACGTTGATGAGTTGGGGAGACACATTTCTCCAGGGAAGTTGGAAGTGACAGAAGGAGACCTCGTTCTTCACATCAACGGACGTCCCTCCCTCATCTGGCCTCTTCGCTGTCTTCGTCGATACGGCTACGAAAATGATCTCTTCTCCTTCGAAGCAGGGCGTCGTTGTCCAACGGGTCCTGGGATTTACGCCTTCAAGTGCTCCATGGCGCAGACCCTCTTTGAGCTCCTCCAGGCGAAGATCCAAGGAAATCCACTTGCCCAACCCATCATTCCAACGAGTCAGCGACTACCCACTTCGGCCGCTTCGGCCCATGCTAACCTTAGCCCTCTCTCACTCAGCCCAACCTTCGACTACGTCAGCATCAATGACAATCAAGGTAACTATACTCATCCATTTGTCATAATTCTGATTCTGTGATTCTAAACTTCAACTTTTACTTTTAAAACCAGGTTGGTAGTCTGATTAGGTCCATAATTATTTGAATTATGTTGGTTGGATTGGAAAGTAGAAGTATTCAAATATTTTTGTGGATTTGGTGAAATGAAACAGCACTAGCTTCACTTATCTACATTGAAGCTATTCTGATAGCGTCAATTTTGTACATTGCAGACACACCAGAGGAGCAGTTACGGAACAATAACTCCGGAGTTCCGGATAGCTTAGTGGACGGTGACGGCCAGCCCCTCTATGTGAATGTGGAGAGCTCCGGTGTTCCCTACACGAACTTTGACCCGACCCCATCGACGTCGAATGGGCATTTGATGAAATTACGGAACGGCCTCCCTCAGGACTCACACACAGTTCTCTACACTAATATTGCCCATGAGCCCCGCATGAACTTCACTAGAAACCCTGAAGTGAATTATGCGGAGTTGGATCTCGAGCAGGGTCATGCTCAGGGTCAAAATTACTCCGCACTCACTCCTCTCACAGTCAAAGAGTCCCCACTCACAAATCAGCGATCAGTTGTGAGCAGAACGACGAGTGTGAGCTCACGGACAGTGACAACTGAGACAGCGACAGCGGAACTTGGCTACGCCACAATAGACTTTGACCGGACAGCTGCCCTTAGTGTTGTAACTCGTTCCAAAATCAAATTAGACTTTGGCTTTTCTTCCACGGAAAGGGACGAGGAGTCAGAAGAACTCGCAACGACAATCATTAGAAAAACGCGCCACAATTCAACAGTTCTCTAACCAGAAGTACCATTTTCATGAATTTGTACTTTTAAAAATTCAAATGGGATAATCTGAGGCTCAAAACACTGGAATAATTCACAAAAGAATCGAATTTAGGATCAGGAGTTTAATAAGGAATAGGTTTCCATGTCGCTTTATTACGCATTTCCAAATCCGTTCCATTTCTTCTTCAGTTATAGGTTAAGACAGATTTTAAGGAATCGAGACTTGTTTTCTAATACAGTAAACATGCTCATTACTAAGCGCTTCTTCTTTTTGACAAAATCTTGTTCAATTCGAAAGTAGTCAACGCAGAGCATTTCTAAAATTCAAGTAATCAAATAATACATTTCAGTTTCAAATTCAGTTCTTTATAGAACTTACATTTGAGGTTACTATTTCAAGTAAAAGTAATCGTAATCATAGCTGAATAATAGGTAATGTAATCCGCAATGATAACTGAAGTATTTATTCAACTCTTAATCGCAACGAAACTTCAAATTAAAATCTCTGTTGTTCTAAATTATAGAATATTTTCAGGAAATTTGTGGATGCAATAAGTAGACAGTGACTACTTCATTGATTACGAGATTAATACCATCTTATAAAGCTGTTGATAGCTGATTGCTTTGGAATAATCAGACTAGTCATATTGAACCTCGGCTATAATAAATCCAAAGAACCGTGGAAACCATTTGTTTTTAGCCGATGTTCACTACAGACGAGACTTTTAACATTGAACTTCCTATCTCCTAGGCCTAACAAGAGACATATTCGGGTTCAATATACCAGAGATTCACTACAATGAGAGTTATTATAGTCGAGTTCAACTGTACAAATTAAACTGTACAGGTTGCTTCAGATTACAGTGCACCAGTTTTTCTCCAATATTCACCAGAACTGTCTCACAGTCGACTTAGCGAACCGCGCCAATTTGAAAATAAAGAGGGTGTGAAGTGGGCAGACCGCGAGCCTAACTTAAATTCAACACTTAATATTATTAGTTTCACCAATATACAATTTTTATTTTCAAGTCGGGATGGTTTGTTAAGTCCCCTGTGACATATTCAGTGAACGCTGGAGAAAAAGGTTTATTTTAGTTGCAATAACCTCTACCTCTATTTAATTCTTCCTATTTATTCAAATAATATTTTGGAAGTAGACTCGTTAATAAAACTTTGGACCAGGATTCTATTGTAAAAATTTGGAAAGCTGCGCTTTTCTCATTCGTCATAACGAAAAATGAAAGAAGAAATGGAACGTGATGATAGGATAGGACAAAAGCCAATGTTCATGCTCAGGATTTTTAGTCCTCTTTGTATTCTTTCTTACACAGGGTTCCTTAAACTTTAGTATCATTTCTATTAAAAGTGAGTTCTCCTACTCCTACCCACTTGAGTCAAGAACAGGAGGTCATTTTTATTACAAATAATACAAAAATTTGGACAATACTGTACTGAGAGTACTAAATCCTAAATGTCTTGAGCTTTCTCAGTCTCGTACTACATTGAGGCTGGTCCTCGGTGTATTTAATAAATGTCAAAGGTCAGTAAATGTGCAGATTTAGAGGAATTCTCTTTCTCTGCTGCTTCCTTTATTTCCAATCTAGATCTGAGATATTTATTTTTTATGACAAAGAGGAAAAATATTCCCATAATCCCATCTCATTGGTCCTACTAAATAGTAAGATCACAACTGTTGACCTAGTTCTCAAAGTCAGTATTATCACTATTCTCAAAGTCATTGCAAAAACAAGAGATATTGGATGAAATTCGAGCCAACAATCCGTTCGCATCAGTCTCTTTATTTTATGTTATGCGACTGACCTGTAATTTGATGTTCTAAGAAAATTCAATATTTACCCCAATCAAATTCTAATATTCTAATTTTATTCCTATTTCTGATTGGTTGAATTTGAATTTTAGTAGGTGCATCAAATTATAGGACAGCCGGTACGTTTGTAATTAAATTAGTGTTGTTTTAAGACAAAAATCAAATGAATTTGAATTTGAATTCTACTTACAGACGAATACTCAATAAATTTAAAGAATGAAATGATTTAAAATTTTGAATTTGATAAGATTGAATGCAGTGAGCCGCAACCAAACCTACCCATCAAAAAAAAATCAATTAATTGCCTAGAACATTAAAAATCAATTAATTTTATGTGAAGCTTTACGCCCGTTGTACACCTAACTCTAACGTGTCCTTCCTCCGAATTCTTCTTCTGAGGATGTTTAAAATTTCAATTTATACCTAAAGTCACTAACTCTATGGTTGCTCGGGTGAATTTTTGGTAAAGGCAGGTGTACGTCGATTATTAAATACTTCAAANAGTCACTAACTCTATGGTTGCTCGGGTGAATTTTTGGTAAAGGCAGGTGTACGTCGATTATTAAATACTTCAAAACAAATAATAGATTGAGTTTGTTATTGCCTAGTTCTTGAATATATTTTTCATCATTCCAGACTGCGCAATGTATGAAATATGTAGAATGCGTTCAGTAAAATTAATTCGTAGCATTTTTAGTTAATTTTGAGATGCTGATGCCGTTTTATCACTTCACTATACTAAATTGTTTTTGACATGTTTAAATTTCATATTCGAACACCCTTTGTCGTTTGTTTTGTTCTTGGATCCAGGCTTCAAATTCTTGATTTGATTCTTTGCTAAAATAGTTTTTCCAGTCTCCTACCTTTCCTTTCCTCAGGAATTGCGATTCGCCTTTGTTTCGAATTCCAATTTCATCCCAATGTGAGTAATTTACTGATGGATTTTCTGCCATTTTATCAAATCGAGTGTGATGAACAATGAGTTGGATCTCCTCTTCAGTCATCGGTTTTTCCAGAAACATACCGATTTTCTAAGATACAAAGTTATTTTGCTCAGCTTTAACAATTTAAAAGCATTGGAATAGAGACGATCTTACTCGAACAATCTCAGCAGGATCTCGTGATAGATCCTCATAAGATAATATTAGAATGTACGGATCATCTTGTTTCTCCATATAACTTTCTAGGTGCTCAAAGTAAGGACCATATGGAACTGAAAACAACATTAGTCAGTCATTATACCTGGTTTTGTAATTTCCCTAATGTTATAGAAAGGTTATTTACACCCTAATATCGAAATTATCAGCGAATTAGTTACACAATGAAGCGCGTGACATGTAGCGATTAGAAACAATGAAATTTAAAAATGCATACTCAAAACTTATTAAGTTTTTGTAACCTATGAAGTCTAACTGGAAGGGAAGTGTTAATTGGAATATAAAATGTACCTTACCTTGGTTATTCTTGAACATTTTGAGGAAGTCATTGAAGGTGCCCGTGTATGATGAGAGAGCAAGCATGCGTGCGAAGTGGAAATAAGATACGACAGTGTCCTTGGGGTTCCTCTTCACGTAGATTAGCTTGGCAGTAGTGATATCCGGCGGGAGGAGGTCAAATGGTAAGTGGGTCTTCATGAGACGTGGAGATGCCATATTCGCCACTGAGTGGATTCCAGGGTAGAGGTACTCTAGATACGGAAACCTGCTTTCAAGTACTTTCTCAGACGCCTTCAAAAAGTTAAGGTCATGTTTTACGAGATAGACGATTTCTTGCACCCACGTCGTACCTGTTCAATGAAATTCTAAAGGCTGTATTCATCAACACACATATTTCTTTCCAACTTCCTTACATTTCGTCAGAATTTTTTAAATATTTTGTTCAAATTATTTATTAGTCTGGACTTACCAGCTTTAGGAAAACTGGCCACAAATACATCAGTAGGTCTGACTTCGAAGTTTTTGAGGAGCCTAATGGAGCCATATTTCACCATTTGAGCAGGTAAGACATATGTTGGCTTCCCTGTTCTTGGACTAGGAACACGATAAAATTCATGATGACCCCCATGGTAGTCATTGTTGACGGGGAGACGGACACAGTCTCGTAGATTCTCAGAGAGCTCCATCTGTTTCCGTCGCCGAGCCCACCAAACCAACCCGAGAGTCGAACCAAAGAGAACTGTAGAGAATATCTTCTTGAGTCGACGATAGCGACCTTCTTGTTCCTTACTCTGGCGCTCAAATTCTGCATTTGCTTCTTCATCCCACTCTGATTTTGTTGGTCGAGAAGTTTCAGAAATGAAGCGAAGACGTGGACTTAGCGGAGAAAACCAATGGGAAGAGATACATTCCTTGAAAACTTGACTGTTTGAACCAAGAAAATGGAATCTCTCCCTTGACGATAATACGTGTCTTAGCACCCTCATTTCTGAAATCAAGAAAACCAAAATTATACATACAGTAACCAAAGAAAATTTCTAAATTTTTTAACATTAATTCGAAATTTTTCTGCTTTAAAAAAAAAAAGATTTTTCTTTCCCCCAGAAGGGACAAAATGACCTATACGAAAGTTGCAANATACATACAGTAACCAAAGAAAATTTCTAAATTTTTTAACATTAATTCGAAATTTTTCTGCTTTAAAAAAAAAAAAGATTTTTCTTTCCCTCAGAAGGGACAAAATGACCTATACGAAAGTTGCATCAATTATTAAAGTCAGTAACATTTACCAATGATTCTTTTCTTTCTCATTCATGAGCTGTACAGGTCATAGGGTAAAGTAGATATTTTGGAAACGGAGATACTATCCATGTTGACCTGTTACCTAAACAGATTATCAAATAGAAAAATATCGTAGTAAAAAGTTAACTCATGTTAGTATTTGGAGAAACTTTTCTAAAGGTCATTTTGTCCTTTCTCGAAGAACGAAAATCCTTAAAAAAAAAAAAAAAACTTTGAAAAAATTCGAGACAGGGCACAGGGAACGTAATGTTCGAAAACTTAATAAATTTTCAGTGACCCCTTGGTCAAATCCAACCCATCATCATTCTAAGTGTTGTATCTAATAAAATAAAACATAATTAAAGGTAACTTTGGCATTCAACAATTCATCTCACTTTGTAAAGATGTCCTGAGTCCAGGCAGCAGTGCAGTAGTAGTAGAGAGAGATCTTCGTTATTATGGTGTAAAATTTACATGTGGTACCTGAAAATAACAAAAAAAAAATCAGCTGTAAGATTTGTAGCGCGAAGGGAAGGAACATTGTAGTGATAAATTTCCCTCCGTCTCAATAAGTTAGTTTTTTAGTTCAAAAGATACAGTTTGAAACGGAAGGAATCCAGGGCAAACGACTCACGCAATGACGACTTACGCACTTTCCCACCTGTGGTGAAGAATAGAATTTGAGCTCTTATCTTACAACCTTACTCTTCATTTACTTACACTAATTAACAATTAACTCAACAATTAACTCCATGCAACACTTCACTCTCACTTAATTTATTAACTAAAAACACCTCTTCCCAAGGCACAAGGTAACAATTGTATTTTTATTATTAAATTTTTAAAAGAAAACTTTTTCGAGTACACAAGAACTTCCATTAGAAAAGACTAGACATCTGCACTGCGTTACTCTAAAGGTTGTGGGTATTTAGCGTAAAATTTAGTCACTATCTAAACCGAATTAGGGTATCAAAATAGGAACCAATGGATAAAAATATTTAGACAAATTTTTTTATATAATAAAACTTTTTCTAGTTTATTAAATTTAAAATAAGACGAGTAGGTAATGGCGAATTTTAAACCTTAAATTTATCTAAGAACCTAAAAACTTTGGTTTCGTTAAAAATGATAGTTAAAAAAAAACTTTTTTTTTTAGTTACGCCCGTTGTATACTTTGCTTTCTCCGTCCGTTGTCTGGGAAAAGTGTAGTATTATTAGTGAATTTTATGTCAACAAATCTAATTTCTCTTATTAGCAACAATATTGAAATGGTTAGTAAATTCACGAATAATACTGCACTTTTTCCAGACAACGAACAGAGTAAACAAAGTATACAACGGGCGTTAGACAATGCTAAACAAAAAAAAAAAAAAAATTTTTTTAGTTAGACAATGCTAAAAAAAAAAAATTTTTTTTACAGAAATTAAAAAAAAAAATTTTTTTCTTTTGAAAAATTTAACTTGACTACTAGTAATTGGATAGTATGTTGGTGTAATTTTGACTTTTTAATAAATAAGTTATAATTCTAAAGTGTATTGATATAATGATAGAGTTCGGATTGTAAAGTGTGTTGAAAGTGCGTAAATAATTTTGTTCGGCGCGTAGTATGGGTGCATAAGTCTATACCGTCTGTGTGGGAATCTGTGTTCTGTCTCTGTTCTCCTAGTCCATATAGTCTCGTGAGTGAGTCTGAGGAAGTATTATCTTTTTTTTTTCATTGCACTTCCACCGAACTAAACTAAATCTAAAAACTAGTTCAAATTACAATTAATTAGGATTTGAAATATACAAATCCATTCACAACACTTCAACACTAACACGTAATCCGTCGAAGGCCCATCCGCCTACTACTCATATCGTCCTCACTCTGAGATGACCCCTGACCCTTTTTGGGCTCACCAACAACCAAATTTCTTGCACCATCATCCAGGACCCTGCTTCTGTAAAAAACGAGTGGAAATTTGTAAGTCACGGAGGAAGCGGAAGGAAGAAAGTCAGAGGTCAAATTCATGTACGACCAGAAACCGCCGCTCACTTCTCAAAATGAGTTTCTGGAGTCGGTGTCTCATTGCACTCTTTCTGCATATTGGATGTATAGCTGTCGATCATCGCCATCGAAACTCCGGTATGTACTAGGTTTAAAAAAAAACTTTTATGTAAGAGAGTAGTACCGTGTAGAAAGTTAGTCTAAGCATTAAGAGTCGTAAGTCAATTCATCAATCGAATTTCTACTTAGGTTCTTCTGATGACCTTTGACACTCGGATATCTTTGGATGAAGTAGTGTCTCTTAGCACACTACTCTACTTGTAAACTTACTTGAATTTTAAATATACAAAGCTTTCTTACGTTGTTAGTGTGTAATTCGTTTGAAGCGGAAGCTAAGACTTGAATTGATAGGCAGTTTAGTAAATTCAAGTGTATTATTTCCTACGTCGCCAGAAGATACGTAGTAGATTAGATCAGAGGTATTTGTTCAAACAAATGACGAGACAGGATATTGAGAATTGAGAATTAGAATGAAAACTTCAAATAACATAACTTGCTTCTGTAGAAAAAGTGCTTCTTGGGGAACTACTTACTCAGTTTGTTCTTTTTCTTAAAAAAAAAATTTTTTTTTTCTTGCCAATTGTTGCAAAGTATTATTTTGTTTATTACAATAATTTCCATTAGATGCATTAAGATGGCATAAATGAATTAGAGGTTTCCTTTAAGAACAAGATTTTGTAGCAGGAAGTTTCATTTTACATGTAAACATGGAGGACGTAAGAAGATTCCTAAGTTCAAGGCAAGCTGGTGCAGCTTGGAGCGATGATGCTTGAACACTTGTATAACCATTGTACAACGTAAATTTAATAACTCAGCTGCTTCTTTACAGGCAAAAAAGAAGCGGTAGTAGGTGCACATTTTATTTTTATTTATTTATTTTGCATGTGAAGTAATATCCAACTTTCTAATATGAAATAATTTCATTTGCTTCGTTTAATTTACAAGACGCATCTTAACTCCTGCTGCCGTAGTATAAAATCTCGAGCAACGTGAATGATTAAGAAAATCGTTTCAAGAAGTTTTGTTATTTATACTTTTTTCAATTTTCTATATCCATAGTTTCTGATTTTCAAACTTCTGAATTACTGTTTCAGTGTTTCATGATAAAATCTAATCTTTTGAAGAGGTTTATTTTGTTCAGTTATTGTACAATTTTGAAATATACTGGAAATACTTTTGATTAATCAAAATGTATTAGTTGATGATTATTTTAGGAATAGATTAGAAGCCCTCCAGATGTTGGAGGGCTCTAGTTTTTCAGGAAGGCTAGTGTATGGCCTATCAGGTGAAGTTGATAGAGGGTTGGAGTTGCTAGATTTGTTGTCTGCTACATATGTAATTACAATAATTTGTGTGATTTTATTAACGCATCCTAGCTTCGGAAGTTTGTTTCTCTTTCTGTTTGAAATACTGAGAAAACTTGTTTGCGGTTTTTAGTTAAATCTGGTTGATTTCTACGTTGTTAAGTTATCTCATGAATTGTTTCCCTGACGTGGATATCAGAAACAACACTTATCACTAGCGCCATTAACTCGGAGAAATTATCATATCAAGTTCAATTTCACGAACGATTCTAATTGCGCAGTTTTCTATCACTTGCATTTATTTCAAAATAAAGATAATTAAAATACAATTCAACAATTCATTTGTTAGGACTTAGCAGGAAGGAATGGAAGTATCGAGGGTAAGGTGTCGAGTGAAATATGGATAGGGGTCTGAATTGTTAGTAAATCCTGTTCAAATTTAAAGACGAAATCTGACTCCTATTATGTCTCTTTTGCTGAATCAGAATAGGAATAAATTCTTTGCCAGTAAATACTGGCAACTAATTGAAGTATCGACTTTCATTATTTTCTCTTCAATATAACAATACAGTTGTAGTTGTGCTGTTTATATTATTGAAAATCAACATCATCATGAAATGAAAAACTACCGTTTTACCACCAAGATCGTTAAAAAAAATTTTTTTTTTTTTTTTTTCTTGCGTTAAACCTGTCACCTATGCGGAATTGGTTTGATTTTCCCAAATTTGGTTTGATGGCCCAAAGCCCTTCATCCTATAGTTCCCGGGATTCCTCTCGAGAAAGGGGAAGGGGCCTCGACTTTGGTTAACTCGGAAACTTGGTAGTTGTTGAATTTGTCTGCATAATGTTTCTAATATTAGCCTTTAAAAATACATCAACCATCACGAATTCGGCTAACAAGATGGTTCTTTCTTTAAATTTAATTTTTTAATTATTTTGAGGTCATTGGAAGTGAAATGTATTAAATATTTTATAAATTGACTTAATGGATAACTTCAATGATTTTGACAAGTGCATTTGGATATCATTAAGTGGGTTGGTGATGTTATGATTGTGAAATGGACTCACAGTCGGATTCTGAGGTTAGAGGTCATCAGAGAAAATTATACCGAAGAGATCAAATGTCTACTCAATCTCAAATTAGCTTTTTCTTTTTCTTTGCAGAGCTGCCATACGAAGAAGATGAGCTGAGACTGATTCTTGGACAGTCTTTCCTTACTACGAAGTATGCTTATGTTATATGTGGAACAACCTGTATTAAATTAAGTGTCGTCGTCAGTATTATTTATCTCCAAAATACATCGGAAACAATGAGATTTGGTATCTAGAAAGTAATAATTATTATTTTTATTAATTTTTGCAGATTATTGGAGGACGAGAATGAGTTAAATGAGCGGATCGAGTCTCATGATAGTGGATTCCTCTCCTTCCATCCTTCGTCTTTAGACTTCAAAGAATGGTAAATTAAAATTGGCAAAAACTTTTTATTTGGAACATGCTTTTAATTGACATCGATTAAAAATTTGTTCATCTAGTAATAGAACTTTTTTGGAGTTTCGTTTAGTTTTTTATTTATATTTAAAGCCTGGAAAATGGGTATCAAGTTACTTACTTTATCCTCAATACTTTCTATGACGCTATTTTTTTACGGACAATGAATCAATCTAAACAAACTAATAAAGGAATTTCATTTCTTCCAGGAATTTCTATTGTATTGATTGGTTTAATCACAGTGGTCTACTAAACTACTTCGTTCCTTGCCATTTTCCTAAATTGTTTTTCTGTATTTTTATTTATTTTTAGTCCCGTGGGAATGCCAAGACTTGGCGTCGTGCGAGTGGACAACAGACTGACAGACGAGAATCTGAAACTGATCTCCATTTCGGGCAGCACTGTCCATTTCCACTCATCCTTCTTCGCAGACAAGGTAAGTCTGTCCAGAGATCCCCGAAGGACAGAATTACTATTAGATTTCCGAAGAGACGACTTGTAAATTTTCTTTTCTCTTTAGATTATTAGTCCCGGGAGCAACACGACGTTCGAAGTTGTCTTCCTGAGTCGATCCGAAGGTCTCGTCGAGTCCAATCTATACATACACACGTCCAAAGGGCTCTATAAGTACCACGTGAGACTTTTTCTATCTCAGTATTTCGCCATTCTTGTTGCAACGTAGTTGCGCTCCCTAATTATCTTAAATCTAAAATATTTTGTTAAAGTCTTTGAAGGGGTGTGTTGCAGTGAGAACCAGGATTATTATTTATGGCTGAACGAATTGTGAGATCTAATTTGATTTTGTAGGTAGAGGGCGTGGGTCTGCCAAACCCGTACCGACTGAAACCACTTGTAGGAGCCCGTATTCCGGTAAACGGGAGCTACGAGCCGGTGATAGAAATGCACAACCCTCATGGTAGGAGGATCCAGGTTGTGGAGATGCTGTCAAGCGGCTCCGACTTCCATTTATCTCTACCCGATGCTCCTGACGAGGAAGACGACGGACTCTGGGCAATTGAGCCTTTTCAGACGAAACCCGTCATGAAAGGCACCTTCCAGGGTAAAGCAGAGGGAAACCACACCGGTTATATCAAGTGAGAGTATAATCTTTACAGATGTTTTGTACCGCTAACAATATGAGGATTACCCAGAGCCAAAATTGATACTAAACATAGAATTTGTTGTGGCTACTTTTGTTTTAATGGACGTTAGAGACAAATCCATTGAGAATTAGAAATGATTAAACATTGACCTTCTGATGTTTGTATAGAATCCGAGTGAACAGTAGCTTGGTGGGGTCAGAGTACCTGCTGCTTCCAGTGGAGGTAACTGTGAGCTCGTCGCCGGGGATATACTCTCCACAGGAGTCCCTTGATTTTGGACTTTTAGTCCCCACAGACAAACCAAAAACCCTCTCCCTCTCTCTTATCAACGCCCAGGAGCAGCCAATCAACGTTCAGGCACGAAAAATATTTGCTGCTCATGCTCACAATCAGGAGCATTCATTTTTTTCTTTTATTTTTTTTTTACAGTCAGTGGCTGTGAAGGGTGAGCCAAACACTGCAGTCAAAATAGAGTTTAGACCTATCTCTATTGAGCCAGACAGTACTGTGTCCACTGTCATCGCTCTCGTCACTTTTTATCGTAAGTTAATGAAAAAAGGGTCAAAGAATGAATACTCTCATCCTTTGTCCATAGAAAATTTCTATTTATTATTTCTATTTATTTCTATATATTTCTATTAGAAATATAATATGGTTTCGAGTAATATTTATATTCGATTTCGTTATTATACCCCAAGTAGTAAAATGTTCACTATTATTTAGTAAATAGTGCACATTTTGTAAATAATATTTACAAAAATCGGAATAAATTAAAAAAAATTGAAGAATATATATATTTTTAAATTTTCAGCTTCAGCAGTAGAAAATGCAAAGAAAGCCGATGGNTATTTATTTCTATATATTTCTATTAGAAATATAATATGGTTTCGAGTAATATTTATATTCGATTTCGTTATTATGCCCCAAGTAGTAAAATGTTCACTATTATTTAGTAAATAGTGCACATTTTGTAAATAATATTTACAAAAATCAGAATAAATAAAAAAAAATTGAAGAATATATATATTTTTAAATTTTCAGCTTCAGCAGTAGAAAATGCAAAGAAAGCCGATGGANAAAAAAAATTGAAGAATATATATATTTTTAAATTTTCAGCTTCAGCAGTAGAAAATGCAAAGAAAGCCGATGGATTCCTTGAGATTCGAAGCGAGAATGGAGATTCCATTACAGTTCCTTTCCATGCGGCTGTGATCCAGGGTGAGCTCTTGTATAACAAGTCGAGTCTCGGCTTCTACGCACATGCAGACACTTATCCACCTAGGAACTTTACGTAAGGGAGAAAATCATTTTTGGTGTCGGTTCAATAATGTTTGGATACTTGTTGATTAGCGTCCGTAATACGTTTCCTACGACGGTTGCTATATACGAAGTGAGTGTAAGTCACCCGGAGGTGGTGGAGATCTCAAGTTTGAGCGAATTTGGGTCACATGTGATCCCCTCGGGGGAAGTAGTGGACCTCTTTCGTCTCAAAGTTGGCAAGAAAGCAGAACTATGTGATCCGAAAGCCCAGATACAACTTACGCTCAAGAGTAATCTAACCAACCTAGTTCTTCCCATCACTTGCTACGACGGGAAGCTGGAAACGGTAAATATGAGCTCAGATTTAAACTAAAAGTGAAATTCTGTCTTGATTCGTGATAATACTATACTTTCAGTATGCTTTGGAAGGAAATGAATTGAAATTCGGAAGTGTGGAGCTCCACTCAACCCATGTAGAGTACTTTTCATTGGGGAATCCGAATCCGGTGGAAATTCGTCTAAAATCATGGGGCTCGAACACGAGTTGGGCTCAGGTTGAATTGGTTGGAATGCAGGAGGGTCGGAAAGAAGATCTCGTACGAATAACGGACTTTGATGGTCTCAAAAAATCTGTGAGAAAATTGGAAACCATGTTCTCAGGTCCTATAGCTAATTAGTATATTATTTTTGTTAGTTGTTCTTACAACCTGGTCATATGGCTGTGTTCTCAGTGGAAGTTCGTCGTCCTTCGGTGGAGGGTGTCTTCTGGGGCGAGTCTTTCGTCACGACGGACCATAACCAAACGCTCCGTTTCCCCTTCCATGTTGGCGTTTCTAAAGGTGCCATTTACTCGGATGTTGTACACTTCGATAAGGCTTTCCCGGTAAGGTTATATTCTTTAATAAATAATGACTAAATAAGTGTGTATCATTTATTTGCTTTTCAGGGGAAGATCTCATACGCTCAGCTCTATCTAAGCTCTTCATACAATCAAACAACGAGTATTCGTAGGATATGGGCAAGCCCACGGGGAACTCTTTGTTTTTTTCCATCTTCTGTCCAAGACTTGGAGCTTCCGCCTCATAGGAAGACCTGTGTGGGAAAAATCCAGTTCGACCCCAAGGAGTTCTGTCAAGAAGACTGCTTTGCCGGCTTTCTCCTCAATTCCCCCAGTAACCAACAAAAAATCTCTCTTCTCTCAATTTCTTGTCTTTATGAGTGGGTTTTCTGATTATAGTGGGTGAGGACTGGATACGGGCGTCACTGATTAACTGGGAGACGGCGAGTCTCGATTGGTCCATTTTCAAGACTCTGCAGAATAGATACGAGGAGGTCAAAGACGCCACAGGTAATCTCTTCTAAATTAGTTTCGCATACAAAATTAATCTCACGAATAAAAATATGGTGAGGAGTGCCACAGGGTTTATTTTTGACTTATTGAAGTATGTTTGCAAAACAAATTAGGCCTCGAGATCCTCATAAAGAGAGTAATTCTAAGTTTGCTCATCTACTCAGCGTCACATTTTTTATGAGAATTTCAATTATCAATTCCAAAATAATGCTCTGTATGGTTACCAAATATTAGAGAATGATGATGAGAAAAAGTGATTGATTGCCGAAAATGTTACTGAAATTACTCATAACAACTCAAAAATAAAATAATTAATCTAAAATATCTCATTTATCATTAAGGATTCTCATGGTAAGTTTTTAAAAAATAGAAACGAATTTTTTTTTATATTTGGATTGAAAAAATTTTTTGTAGTAATTTAGCTGGAGTTGTTTATGAAGCTACTCAAAGTTGATTATTCTTGTTTATTCAAAAAAAAATTTAATTATTGCTGGCTAAACATGTAAAGGTAGATTTAAATCATAAGCAATCGTTTTTCGATTCGACCCTNGAGTTGTTTATGAAGCTACTCAAAGTTGATTATTCTTGTTTATTCAAAAAAAAATTTAATTATTGCTGGCTAAACTTGTAAAGGTAGATTTAAATCATAAGCAATCGTTTTTCGATTCGACCCTTTTTTTTTAATGTAAAGTTTGTTTAGTAAAAAATTTTATGAAAATGAAGTTGGTAGAGTAAGGAGAAAACGCTATGAATTTAAAATTGGTTGACTGCGCGATAGCCACTGCGTTTGAATGTTTTTCTCTTTGTCATAATAACAAGAGAGACGTCAGAGAGTTAAATTTTTCTTGTTAAATTTTTTCTTCAAAATTTTCATTAAATTTTATAAGAGTCGAGACAACCGATTTCTAACCCTAACGAATTAAAACTATAGCCCCGCACTCGGAAACCTTTTTACTTGAACTTTTACTAGAAATGTAAATTAGAAAAACCTTAACGTTATCGAAATACGTTAACAAGTAACTTCTCACTTTCATGAGCTGAGATGGCAGTTTTTAATAAGTTTTCATTTTCCGATTATTAGGTTATGTTTTGATAAAACTTGGAGAAGTAATTGGTTGATTTGACTCCTAATTTGTTTCTGCTCGTTGTTTTATAATGCAACGTTTTATTTTTTGCTAATCCACCGATTTTCAATTAATTCTGTTAAACTTTTTGTTAAATACTGAAAAATAATTTAATTAATTACTATTAAGTCTTGAATTTCTAATTATTTATTTTGGCTCCGGAGCACTAAAGTCAAGACTAGAGTCCAGGATGGATTTGAAAGAGTTGAGTTACTGGATAATCAATTTCTTTATTTCGTTCTGGATAGTGTCAAACATGAGTCTCTGGGTGGAGACGAACGGGGGAAAGGAATTCAAGGTGGCCTCTTCTGTCACCTACACCTGGCCACGTCTCATCACTTCACGTGTTGTACTCTTCCCATTAACTGCCATTGGGAACGAAACGATTATTGAGATACAGGTGACCAATCCAACCACTTCTCCTCTCTTTGTTCAAGCTCTCCTTGCCAATGATTATGGCAGGGACTGGGAGCAGTATGTCCAAGGAAATGGTGTCGGAGGGAATCTTACGGAAGGATCCAGAGGTAACTCACAACTATAAATTCTCATCATTTGGATTTTGACTTGAAAACTCATGATATGTTTGAGCCATGAACAAAGAATGATAACAATCATTTATGATGTGAACTGATGATTTAGAAACTTCTCAGAGTTGTTTTAACACTACTATTACTTACTACTACTGTTCGTGTTATGACATTTGTGTCATCTTTTATTTTAGTGTTTTCACTGACTGGAGTTGCTTCTGAGGTGGGACAGTCGTTGGATAAATCAGAAATGTTCGCGGAGGTACAGCGTTCGATTGTTGCAGAGATGTTGGAATCTCCAATTGGTGGAGTATCGTTCCTACTCCCGCCAGCGGCAAAGTTTCAGCTTAAGTGCCAGTTCAAACCTATTTCTAAAGATTTGGCTGCAACTCTCCTTCTCCTTCGGTAGGTCCGCTCACTTTCAAACAAAATTAGTTCTAATTTTTTACTTTATTTTCTTAGGAACAACTTGACGGGAGTGGAGGTAACATGGCTCAAGGGTCGTGCTGGTACAGGGCGTCTGACTTTAGGAAACGGACCGCCTGGTTCTTCTCTACTTTTTCAAATTACAGATAAACTCCTCCAAGCTTGCGAAAGTAAGTTAAGCCGTGTTTTGTATTTGAAAATGTTGTGTCGCATATGTAAGCCACGTAAATTTTGTGCGTTTTGATTTTTTTTTTAAATCAGATTTTGTTAAAGTTTTGTTAAAAACCAGATGCACTAGTCTTGTAATGCAAATCAATGAGAAATTTTTATGAAATGGGAATAATATTCTTTTCTTTTGATGCTTTGATAATTAGATAAGCAAATAACATGTGCATACGTACGTATCTGTTTCAATTAATGTCCGAGAGATTATTAAGTATGAGTTTTTGCAAAGCAATTATTCGAATTCGTGAAAATGCAAAATATTTTTTATAGACATTCTTAAAACAAAGTTTCCAATCTATCAGACAATTTTTTGAAATATATTTTATTTAAAATTCCAGAAGATTCGACGTCTAGCAAGTACTTGCCTCCGCAATTAACTGTGCGTCGATCTTTCCTTGCACGGAACGTTGGGGATCTACCTCTTGAGATTCGGTTGGTGGAGATCTATCCTCCTCAGGTCTACATTTGGCCTGGAATATTATCTCTGAAGGCAGGGGAATCTTGTGAAGGGTTTGGATTCAGAATCCTAAATTGTACTCCCTTCACCCTCCAGCCAAACGAGACGCACTCCATCGACATCGCCTATACACCCGATTTCACCATGTCTCGCACTGTACGCTCTCTCAGACTACTTGACTCAAACGGATTGGTAAGAATACAATTGGTATTTTTTTTTTCGTTATAATCAAAGTCAGAGGCTGAGATATTTACGAAAATTTGTACAAAAGTATCTCATTTTTTTTTTCATTGCAAAAATTTCAATTTCTTATTATTCGAATTAGATTACCAACTTTGTGTTGGAGATCTTGAAGAAAATATTGAACGATTTGGATATCCATAGCATGCAACATGACAAAATGCAAACAATATTTTCTTAAGTTTTACAATCAAAAGTCCAGCAACTTATCACTAGCACTAGTAATATAGTCAATGCCTAACTAACGTCAACGTAATTATTTTTTCTTAATTAGTATTACAACTATAGCTTAGTGGCGATGGTTCCGAGTGGAATGCTGGACTTGTGCTCGAGTTCGATTAGTCGGCCGGCATGGGAGTACTGTCTGAAATGGATCCTAATCTCAGCACTTCTCCTCGCCTTCTGCGCAGGTTCATTCCTTGCCCACTCTGAGTCAACAACCATTGTGGCACAAGCAATCGTGGCCACGATTAGAGTCCTACCTGATGGTGTCAAAGGTAAGGCAGTATACTGTTAAACTAAATACTATTCATCACATGGTTTGTGAGTGTTAAACTTTAGGTCGTCCATCTTCAAATCCGATATGTTTTGACAATTAAACGAGAAAATTCCAGTAACTGAGTTTTAATGGGCTAATTATCTATTATTTTTAGATGTTGTGAGTGATGGAAAAGAGGGAACCAAACTTGATTTGAAGGCTGTCTACGACAATGTTGACAAGAGGTTCAAAAGAAGCCAACAGGAATTGGTTAATCAGAATACTGGGAAAATGAATACAGGATCACAATGTCCACCAGCGCAGACTCAAATAAATCCTTCAGTCAATCAGAACCCACCGAAAGCCTCTACGCCACCTCCTGTCCAACCAAACACTGCTAATCGCTCTGACCCATCGCAAACTACAGGCGTCAGGAATCGAAAGGGTAAAAGCCAAGGAAATAACAATAATAATTATAACGTCCATTTCAAAACAACAATGACCACTGCCAACACCAGTACTAGTACCACTGATCTCAACAATGCAGAGAAGTCAATTGGCGGAAAAGGGCAGAAGGCAGAGCGGGAAGATGAACCGGGGAAGAGAAGAGTGTCTTTATCGGATGATCCATCTAATAACAACAATATCAACCATGCCCATGAGTCAAAGAAATATGTCGAGGTTATGGGAAAGAAGAAGGGGAAGTCTATCAATGGGGGGAAGGGGAAAAATACTCAAGCACAGCACCAGTTCCAAATCAGGTTAGTGGACTTTCTACCTTGATTTATGTTGATATTAACGCATTGATATAGTAGAGTACCGTAATTCTCGGTTTAAGCTGGGGTATTATTTGGAGGAGGTGGGGAATTATTAATTGGAAGTGAAAATTTTGCTTCTTTTATAGGTGTTTACTTCCTATAAGAGGTAAAAAAAGTACAAATCATGGAATTTTCTTATCCATGTCAGGTATATCTGATACTTTGACTTCTTTGTCGTTTTGATATGTTTGTCGCCTTCTAAATTTTTAATTTTGCTCTTCAGATAATTTTACATAAAATTGTTTCTAATTTCGCGCCCGATGAGACTTTTAATAATTCCTCATGGGGATTTATTTCGAGGTGTGGAATTATTATTTCAAACTAGCCAAAAGGTGGGGAATTATTTCGGGGGAGGAATTATTTCGAGGTGGGGAATTAAATCGAGAAATACGGTAAATTTGTTTTGGAAGTTTAACTCTACCATCTTNTTATTTCAAACTAGCCAAAAGGTGGGGAATTATTTCGGGGGAGGAATTATTTCGAGGTGGGGAATTAAATCGAGAAATACGGTAAATTTGTTTTCTCTACCATCTGAGGCTACATCTTTCCCACACCAGTAAATTGAATTCTTATTCGAAAAGTTTTAAATGGTAACTTGTATGTAAAATNAGGCTACATCTTTCCCACACCAGTAAATTGAATTCTTATTCGAAAAGTTTTAAATGGTAACTTGTATGTAAAATATACGCAACGCTGATGTGGCTACATTTCAATTATCTTCGTCTTAGTTTCCAAAGTGAGCTTCTGTCATGGTCATGTTTTTTAATTGAACGCAAACCTGCTAGAGACCAAATTTGACTGAATTATAGAAAATTTCCGGACAAGATTTTTAACTTTTTGTAGTAATTTGATAGATAATCAACGAGTACAAAAGCCACCGAATACTCCGCTGAATATTTATGGTCGTCGTTGTGAAGTGAGAAGGTTCTCGGGGCAGCTGCAGTAGTTTGGATGATTTTACATAATGATTAGATTAACCTTTAATAATTCTTGAAGGACATGTTGTAGAAGGCGATTGCTCTTAATTTCTAACTCATGGAACATCATAGTACTAGTATCAACAGTGTCTATACTTTAGTTTTAAACTTATTTCTAAAGAGTGTAACATGTTCTCTTAAATCGTAATTGCAGTAAGCTTCCAAGTGTTCCAGGGAAAGCGGCTGAAGAAGAGACTTCATCTACAACCACCGAAAGTTCTAATGCGGATGATGTAGGGACGAATCTAATTGGTCTGGAGATGGATACAAGGACACGCACAGAATGTCCACCGACAGCAGTCGTGGCTCCGTTCCCAGCGACAGAGCCGAAAGATGAGAGAAGAACTGGCGCCAAACAAACGATGAATGAAAACTCAGGTGAAAGTAAGAAAGGAAGGAAGGAGAAAAAAAAGGAAGATGAGGAATCAATTTTAGGATTGTCTGAAGAATCAAAAAAATTAAATCCAGCAGCTGAACTCAAANGAATCAATTTTAGGATTGTCTGAAGAATCAAAAAAATTAAATCCAGCAGCTGAACTCAAAAGGAAGGTCCAATCGAAAAAGAAACAGCTCAGTGGATCATCAAGCTCAGGCAGTCTCGGTATGTTGGAACCTTCGCATTGTGTTTTTGGATTTAGACGAAAAATATTTGGTAGACTATTATATATTTGGATGTTTCAGGGAGCGAGTCACCAGGTTTTGAGTTGTCGAATCCATGGGAGGTTCCAAAGTACTCTGGACATGACAGTTATTCTGATCGAGTGAGTCCTCCCGTGGAGCCACCGAAGATAACAGCGCTGAGACGACCACCACTTCCTCAGTGGCAGGACCACTCAGCCTTTCCGCCCATCAACGCCTCCGCACAACAAACCTTCAGTCAAGCACAGTACACACCTTCGGCCCACTTCTCGTCTCAACAACAATTCCACACAAATTATGTACAACCTCAGACCCCTTACAGACATTATAACTACCCACAAACCACTCCGCAATCTACTAATCGAAGGCCTGGAGTCATCGGACAAACACGACAGGTATTATCTTACTTGGTGTGCATTCAAAGAATAAAGCGGTAAAATGTTTTAGTTTGATAAAAAAAAAAAAAACAGCAACATTTTAGGTACAACTTAAAACACGTTAGCTAAGACAATGAATCAATTACATTTGCCGTTATTTTGATTTGATGAAGTGAAAATGAAATTCAGGGGACTATTATAATTCATAACTTGAGAACTTTATTTTTTTTAGGGTGGAAACTCAATACAAGGTGCGGGCTATGTGAATGGAGTGCTTAGTAACGTCTCTCACCCGCTGAACACGAATACGGTGGCTTCTACTCAAGCCCCTCGTACTGGACATGGGCATGGAACGGTGTCGCGGACAACTTCTTGGAGTAGTGGAGATCAAAAACCAGCGGGCGGAGTTATGAATGGAATTGAAACTTGGAGTAATGGATGCGGGGATCCGTTTGGGAGTGTCTATGGAACTCCACCAGCGACATCTACACCACCACCGATGACCCCTCAACCCACATCTTCTGATCCCTACTCTTACAAGAACATGGGAACAGATCTACTCTCCAGTCTTTGGCAAATGCAGACTTTTGAGTCCATCCCACCGGTGACTCCTCAATACAGTAGGAATTCACAAACTCTGTCCACTAGTACTGGAACGCCACAATTTCCGATCAGTTCAGGTGGTTTCCAAGGGAATGTAACAGGACAGTTGGCTCTCACCACAGCTTCCACTTCTTTCCCTCTTAATCTCAATGCCAGCGAGTTTAGACCAAAAATGAGTCAGAAGGAGTTCCAGTCTACGGCAATGAAAACTGTAAAACAAGGAAATGGATCTAAAAGTAATTCTGGGGGAATTGGGGTCTACAAAACACCTACTGGCTCAGGGGCTTTCAAAACTATCGCTACAAACACGGGCGTCGGAAGCCGCGGGACATTCATTTCACTCAATCGCATTCGATCTGACACAGGGATTAATACGCAGCAAGGTATAGTATTTGAAAAAATAAATTTTTTTTCCTAATTAACTATATGGACCAATTTATATAGAAATTTTGATTCGCGATGTTATTATATTCTCATAGAGTTGAATCGGTTGTTCGTTTCAGCTATGTATATTATTATAGCCTGCTAGCTTTGGTTTTTAAAACCAGCAGTTTATTTTTCCGTTTCTTTTTTGTTTCAATTCAATTTGGAACAAATATGGTATTCGAGCTTACTAAAAAAAAACTACTAAAAAAACTACTTACGAACTCATGTCCAAATAATTTTGGTATGTAGGGAAGTGGAGTGGCCCTGTAACCAACTGGAATGAACGGAGCACATCACCAAGTATTGATTTCAATCCGACAAGTGGTAATGTTTCTGAGTTGAGTAAGAGTTCAACACCTCCACCAATTGGAACTTGGTCCAGCAACACAACAAGCCAGAGTGATTGGAAACCATTGGCAAATAGCGCCAGAGACAACGGCTGGTCAACCGAAACTTCTCAACCCTCCTACTGGCCAACATCTACCTATCTTCCTGCTTCTAATCCAATCTCTTACATCGAAGCTCGAGTTCAGACTCCACCTCTCCCAATCAGCCGACCCACACGCCCTCTTTCAAGATCCGACTCAACCAACTCACCACCCAATGGAATTGCACTCCAGAACCAACGTGAGATTGAAGTAAGGACGACAAATGAATTGTAATTCAATCTTTTATCTTGGATAAATTCTACATACTAATTTTATGTCACAGGTTGGACTTGGATTTAATCCATTTGGTTCATCCAGCATTTGGACACCACATGATTCAAACCAAGGTTCTGGTTGGACTCCACCTCGTTCAACTCATCGATGATCATCATCATCCAACTATCAAACACCTCAACCCCAAGAAGTCTTCAAATTATATTTACAATTACAATGAAATAGTACATTAGAGCTAATATATTGGCTTATAATGAACTGAAAGATGACTAGAACAGAATATTGTTTCAAATAACAAGAGTGATTATAAATGAATGAGAGTCGTTACCTCTCCTTAAGGTTGTCTCTCATGTTGTGTTTCAAAGTAAATTGTAGTTTATCAGATTAGCCAGATATATTTTATTAACTAGATTCTTCTTTTCGAAGGCTCTCCCGCCAGATTTCCCTTTATGTTTTATATCTTTAAATTTATGTTATTATTTATTATTCAAAAAAAAAAAAAAAAAAAAAAAAATTTTTTTTCTTCTTTCCTTTTTTTTTTCTTTATTTTTCTTCTATTGGCTACTTGGATCCAGAATCCTCTGTTTTGTGGATAATCGAACATTCATCTCAAAGATGGAACTACTCATAAAATATGGAAATTTCAAAAAGGGAGTTTTGAGACTCAGTTACTAAAAAGGAGCTTGTGCTCTTTGACGTGTTTTCGAAATTAAGACTTTCGAAATTTGTTTAGCATTTAACGTTTGGAATAATATATTCCAAAATTACTCAGGTTAATTAAAACTAAATTTCAAATCCATTAAATACAATATCTTGGATTATGGACTCTCATGTCTTGGTTATATATTTATTTGGGACAAAACCGTACCACTAACAAAAGTTAGTGGTACGGGTTAATCAAAGATTATTCCAACATTGAAAAGGTACATCACACACTTAGTATTCCAGTACAGACTAGGTTCATTTTAGGGAATATTTTATGTAGTTTAGATTTATTTAACATTTATTATTCTAATTTTTAAGTTTATTTTACACTCCGGTTGACTCAAATTTCATTTCGAATCCCATAGGAATAATTTAGGAAAAGATATGGACGGGTTGTTTCAAATTTGACAAATATTTATCTGTATGAAAATATTAGTAATCAAACAACGTATTTCTGATGACCTATTTTAAACAGGAAATATTTCGATTTGACCTCCAGAGGTCACTGAATTTAACGTAATTTAAATGTATAAATATATATTTATATATATTCTATTATAGGTCAAACTTTGAACTCACATGTTGAATTGACCTGTGGCGATTAGATTAATCGTCAATATAAATATTTTTTTTTTTTTTTTTTAGATTTAAGCCTTATTTAGAAAAGTATTGGTTGCCTCCAAAAGCATGCCGAATTTGAAACAAATTTTATGGATATCCTCCATTTTAAAGAAAATTAGACGCATTCTTATATTCATAAATTTCTGTATATATGTAAGAATTATATAGTTAATAATTTCATAATGTAGTGGTAAATTAGTTGGAAAAGGGTGTGTAGGTACGGAATGCGTAAAATTCGTAATAGAGGGAATAGAATTGGCGAATTTAATCCTAAGAGCCTCTGGTTCTGGTTCCTTGTTTTGATGATAAGTAAATTTTTGGCAAAGTCTAAGGAACGGGTAGTGTGTATCCTGAAAATAGATCCGAACTCGGAATTTCTATTCTCACCCATATTAGGAGTCCCTGGATTCCCTTTCAGGACATCAGCCAAAAACACTGCGAAATCCTTCGCAAAAAAAAAAAAAAAAAATACGATGAAATTAGCTTTTTTCCTCAATTTGGCAATAGTCTACATTTCCTATACAGAAATATTAACCCATCACACTCAAGCCTTAGATTCATTCTTCAATAATTTTTATTTTCATACAAAAAAAGGTATAAGTGGAAATACCGTGTTTAAAAACACAATCTGTTCAATTTTCAACTCTTTCGTCGTAAAAAAAAATTTTTTTTTTAACAAAAAAAAAAATTTTTTTTTGCTCGTTCTTATAACACTCGTTGTATACTTTCCGTTCTGGTTCAGTTGTTGGAAGTCGCGAATTTGATATTTGAATTGAACAAGTCTATTATTACTTTAACTGAATATTATTCAGTTAAAGTGTGGTATAAAGTATAGTATTTTTTTTTCAGTTTTTTTTTTGTTTTAAATAAATTAAATTTAAAATTTAAACCCAANTTGTTGGAAGTCGCGAATTTGATATTTGAATTGAACAAGTCTATTATTACTTTAACTGAATATTATTCAGTTAAAGTGTGGTATAAAGTATAGTATTTTTTTTTCAGTTTTTTTTTTGTTTTTAAATAAATTAAATTTAAAATTTAAACCCATATTTAATATCTAGGAACAGGGACAGGTTTACATATGCATCAAAACCATCATGAATTGCCCATGAATTATATTTAAAAAAAGAAGAAGAGTTTTCGTTTCATGAAAAAAAAAAAGGAAATTTTTTTTATTAATTGAGCTCAATTTGAACGTTAACATTGCTGTATAAGATTGCCCAGTCTAAATATNAAACCATCATGAATTGCCCATGAATTATATTTAAAAAAAGAAGAAGAGTTTTCGTTTCATGAAAAAAAAAAGGAATTTTTTTTATTAATTGAGCTCAATTTGAACGTTAACATTGCTGTATAAGATTGCCCAGTCTAAATATCCCTTAAGAAATTTTATGTTTTTGAAATTTCATGTTTTTGAAATTTCCAATGGAAGTTTTTATAACGATTTCAAATTAGTAAGTATTCATTTCAAAAATTTAAATTCCTATACAACATTTCAAATCACCGTGTACTTTTTACAATCGTTTGTAAAAATTTGTTAAATAATTTAGTGAATTAATTACATATAAACCTTTTTATACTTTTTCGAAATGTAACGGAACGGAACGGATAAGTATAGAAAGGGTATAAGTGACTGAGTGACTATTATCTATAAGATCCTTAGATCTTCCAACTAATATTTTTTTTTCAAAATATGATTAATTGAGTGTCTGTTTTTATAAAATTCTTTACCTCCACATGCTTTTCCTGATTATGATGAGTAAAAATTAGCATTAAAGACGCCTGGTATATATTTTGTTTCCCTGGTTTTCCTCCCAAAGTAAAATCTTAAAGATCTCCTTTCACTATTTGCAGATCATTCGCTATGAAGATACAGAGGAGAAGAGTAGTTGTACGTCTCCAGTATCTCAGCTCTCTCATTGGCTAGTCTTGGTGATTTGTGATTGGTTCCTGAGTAATGGATAGAAGAAATGGCGACAGGTAGGATTCCAGAAGATACTCCACCCCCTTCCAGTGACCAGAACAATAACGATAAAGAGGAAGGGAGTGGAGATGGAAGTCAAGGTAAAATTTTACATCATCGACCTACATCAATTGCTACAGGTCGTCTGATGAGTAATTTACCCTACATGGGTGAACTTACATTTGACTCAAGACCTCGAAGAGGTCGAAAACCAAAGAAAGCAGACATTTGTCACCTTATCTCAAAAAACTACGGGATTACTTTCCCGCTTACTTATGTTAATCATCCAAATTCTGACCTTGAGCTCACACCTACCTCAAACCCACCAATTCCAGTGGGTCTTACCAAACGGAAATCAACTCCCACACAACCTCGCTCACCAACCTATCAATCACTTCCTCTTAAAAATTTCTCTTTGGATGAAAGTAGACTGGATGAACCGTTGAATTTATGTCTCCGGGATCGAAACCTACTCACATCACGTGATTCAGTTCTAGTCAGTTCAAATACTCCGTCAGAGTCAAATACTCGAATTGGTAAAAGTCGACGGAAACGATTGAAAAAAGGAAATACGTCAGAATCAGTTCAAGTCTCAACTCCAATCCCACCACCTCCACCACCACCACCATCAGAAGTGAGTATATGTAAATTTAAATTTACTGGTGGGGCAAAACCCACACTTCAAGAAAAAAAAATGTTGAGTGTAGATGCTGGTGGAAATTTTAGATTCTATTCAGATAAACAACCGGGTAATCGTGGTGGTAAAAATTTTGGATCCCGTGGATCAATGAGAGATGAATTACCAGTAATGGTGGCACCAGTCGTGGTGCCGCCACCTGAGGATTTTACTCAACCGTCTTCACCAGAATCATCCAGTTCAAATGATAGCAATGAGTCTCGACCGAATGAAACCGGAAGTAAACGGAAACGAAGAACAAGAAAATCACTCATGCGTGAAAAACTTGAGAAGACATTCAAAGAAAAAGGATTCTTAATTCAAACACAACAACTGGAGTCTGCTGAAGGTGCTACATACTGTAAATTCCGACAACTTAGAAAATTTACTCGTTACCTTTTTAGAAGTTGGAAGGACTACTTACCAGAGAATGTCAAAGATGCTGGAACAACACAATCAGAGCTTCCACATACACATCAAGACTCCGTCTCATCAACTCCTCTTACTCAAAACAGTGGGAATGTGACCTAAAGACTCATCATCAAAAAGCTCTATACACAACTCAAAAGAAGACTCCTCAGTTACCTAAATCCATCATTAGTTAAGTCAAATTTACCTCACACNAAAAAAAAAAAAAAAAAAAAAAAAAAAAGAGCTCAAATTATTGTAAACGTTTCACATCATTTTCAAAAGTCAATTTTTAGAAAATTTTTATCTTCATTTTCATAATGTTTCAGATATTCATGAGTCAAATTTTTTTTTAAGTCAACAGTTTCAACAATTACATTGGATTTTCATTGATAAAATTTTATTGGCAACGTAATTTTTTTTTACTTAAATTCAAAATTCATATTATAAAAAAATGACAAAAAATTATGAAAATTATTATGAAAAAATACACACATGACTAAAATGATGGGATTCTTTTGCATTGCTTAGCTTTTTCAGTCTTAAATCGTTGCATCTGTGATGTAACTGTGTGGAAAAATGATTTGGTGGATTTTTACCCTCTTGCCTTAGGCATTTTTTCCCCAGAAAGTGATTCAAAAATCAAAAATCAATCAAAAATTAAAAAAAAAAAAAAAAAAAAAAAAAAAAAAAACTTCCATAAAATGTTTTTAAAAAATCGAGAGGAATATTTGCGAAGAAATAAAGAAATCTTTATCTTAATTTATTATTATTCTGAAAACACAAAACTTATTTCAAAAAAAAAAAAATTTTTTTTTCAAAAATTGAAGACAGAGTGGATCCAATATAATGCTTCCACCAATGCCAACATAAAAAAAAAACAAAAAAAAAAAACACTTTTCAACCAAAGTTTTTGAACGTGATATCCCCTGCTGTTTCAAGGTGAAAGTTCTTCATCCAAATATTTTTTGCTCAGTTAATCAATTCTCCTATACGGATGGAATTAACTGATAAAAGCAAAAAGCAAAAAACAACAAAAAAAAAAAAACAATTGAAAATGGGAAATGGAAAATGGGAAATTGTCGAATCGGAAAATGAATTTTTGAGTTTGTAGTAAATTGGGTTTGAATAAGTTGATTGTTAAGAGTGTAGTGTTATATTTGATTCTATCTCAATGTCAAGTTTGAGTATCCATTGAATAATAGGAAGGAGGTACACATGTATTTCTGACTCATGTGAAACGATGGACAATGATTATCAATCATTTGTAAGATGAATCCTAAACTCGAAGGTTTTTCTGAATGAGTCAAAAAAAAAATAAAAAAAAAAGAAAAACGAGTAGTGGCATGGAGTTAGGTAGGATTTGGGCGCGTAGATTCGGAATGCGTAAATTTGGGCAGATACTTTTGATGCCCATGTATGGGTTATATTGAGAAATGTGAAAGGTGGAGTTGAAATTCCAATTTCCTTGGTTTTGGGTTTCTCCCATTATCCTTAGGGTGGAGTCACTCATACACCTCCACTACGTCCAAATACGATAACCATCCACACAAAGGACACAAAGGACACAAAGGACACGCGGCCCTTGTCCTCCAACAATTAAATATATACCTCAACCAATCAAAACTTACCAATTAACACTCATTTTACATTATTATTTCATTAGTACAGTCGGAGATTTTATCATAACAGTCCTATAAATAACCTCTCCAAGTACCATACTCCAACAACGACGTTGGAGTATAAATCTATTTTATATTATCTTTCCTAACTAACCATCCAAACATGACCATGACCTTTACTAAAATCCTCATCCAAATCCAACACTACTCACCTTAGGGATAAACATTATTCCTCATTCAATATTATACTTTCTCCTCTAATTAACGTCTTACGTTTTACCAAACCTCATTTTAAATAAACTTTTTTTATAATAACTTTATCAAAATGTCAACCATGGTGAAAGTATAAGTGATTTACATAATTTTTTATTAATATCTCTTCCATAATAATCAAACCCTAAAACTATTATATTACAAACTACTGAATAGTAAATTGAAATTTACTCAATCATGTTCATGTTTTTAACCCTCTATATCCTATATGGAGTGTCGAAAGTATAGAGAAAGTTTAACTACTTTCTGTTCATGGATTGTTATGTAAGTAAAAAAAAAAAAAAAAAAAAAAAAAAAGTTTGGCAACTCATGAAGTACATATGGTAATAGTACAAAACGTCATAAACAATGGATTAAAAGTTTTACCTGAAGTAAGGTAACGCTGATATCTAAGTTACATTTTTAAGTAAAAAATAATAATAATAACATTAGATAATCAAACTTTTTTGAATAACCTTCTTTCACCAACTTTCCCCATAAAAATTATTGGTAAAGTGAAGTAGGATCTTCATTGAACACTTTACTCATTTGATATTGAACAGAAAGTAATGTAAGACACCTTTTAGAATTAAAATACTTCATCATCAATTAACTATTACATTTGTTAATTTTTTTTTTTTTTAGTAAAAACTTACTAATTTAAGCGTACTTTCACTCTCAGATCTTCAAAATTTGGTTAGTCCTATATTTATTTATTTTTACTCATTTAGAATTTCAAGTAGAAAACCTAACCCTCATCAACTTTGGTAAACTTTCTTCCCTATAAAATATTCCGTTTGTTTACTTGATTCACTTCTTGAGTGTTAATAGTTATGTTTTTGTAGTATTTGTATGTTCAAGTTTTAATGTTATGAATACGAGTTTTTTTTTTAAGAAAAATCAATTTAGGTGGTAAAAACCTGTATGTCTGTTTCTTTACTTGGACTATTCAGAATCATAATTTATAAGATTACTTAAATGAAATTTGAATTTCTTTTCCTTTCCAAATCCAAGTAGAGTAATTAGAAAAATAAGAAGGTAAAATTCTCTTTTTCTTTTCTTCTCACAATTAGTTTTTTTTTGACTGTATATGAATAATTAGGAAGTTGTGGTTCCATATTCGGAGAAAATGGGATAAGAAGGCAAATGTATGGAAAGTCCTTCGTCAACTCACCTGTCAAGAAGCACTCCATGCAGAACACGCCCATTGAATTTACCGCTTTTCTTATTTTTGCCAAAAAAAAAGAAGAACTTGTGGAGTAAAATCAAATCAAATTATATTAAAGAAGAGTCTAAGATTAGGAATAAGATTAAGAATTAAAATTTGAATTTGACTCAACTTTATCTCTTTTATTATTATTATTATTATTATTATTATTATTCTAATTATTATAATATTTCTGCGAATTTCCGACGTTTGATGATTAGAATTGTGCGTCGTCGGATTGTTGTGTGGGAGGATTCATTCTAAATGCACCACGAGATTCCGCTCAATTATAAACTCAATCAATTTAGCTCCATATTCTATCAACGCTACACATCAGACAAACGTGTCATTTACTACTACAATACGCCCAAAATTTCAAATTATTACATATTAAGCCAATTTTTATTAACAGTAGTTAGTAGAGCTCCCTCAGACAATTAACCCCTTCAATGCTCGATTTTTTGATTTTTTTTTTTCTGACAATTGTCATCAAAATGGTCTAAAATTTAAGAACTAACTTATTCGTTCTAACTAACACTCTCATTTCCAATGATTTTATTTTAGTAGTAAATTCCTCATTAGATGACTTCATACTTTGATACTTCATTAGAAATTATTTTGTTCATTTCAATAGGGTTTATATTCATATTAGACTTTCNTAGTAGAGCTCCCTCAGACAATTAACCCCTTCAATGCTCGATTTTTTGATTTTTTTTTTTCTGACAATTGTCATGAAAATGGTCTAAAATTTAAGAACTAACTTATTCGTTCTAACTAACACTCTCATTTCCAATGATTTTACTTCATACTTTGATACTTCATTAGAAATTATTTTGTTCATTTCAATAGGGTTTATATTCATATTAGACTTTCTTCATCAATCTTTAAGTCCAAATTGTAAAATTTCAGTTTTATGGGGAATGTACATCAATTGAATCAATGATGATGAGGAGATTCGAAATACAAATAGATTCAACAATGCACCAAAATGAAAACTTAAAGAAGAGTTTAAAACTTTCACCATAAGTAAAAAAAATAGGACAGTTCAAGCTCAACGCAATATGAAGCAAGAACTTATGTTTTCAATATGCAAGAACGCTGTAAAGACTGTTTTTATCAAATTTAAGCTTATCAAAGTAAAAATGTTGACAAAATCAATATCTACTACAGTACTGTAATCTTTAATTAACAATTTCAGAAAAAGCATGGAAATTAGAGGACCTCAGGTCAAAAAAAATTAACCTTCTAAGATTACTGGAACAAAAGTTATAAATTTTTGAAATTGAAAACTTTTGAATGTTCTTATGAAACGCCAATATCTGATTTTATTAACATTGTCTCAAAAAACATCCAAAATTTTCTATATTCAAAAAATNCTTATGAAACGCCAATATCTGATTTTATTAACATTGTCTCAAAAAACATCCAAAATTTTCTATATTCAAAAAATCGTGACTTTTTTCTTATTATTGGAGAAATATAATTTTTTAAAAGTTATACAGTAAACCTCGGATAAGCCGACCTCGGTTACCACGGACCCTCGGTTACCACGAACCACTTGGTCCGGTCCGCGCCCTGAGATAGGGAATTTGTGTATAAATGGAACGGCTAAGCCGAACTCGGTTAAGCCGAACCCTCGGCTACCACGAACGCCTTTCCGTGGTCCCAGTCCATAAGGCACATGCTTTTTTACCTCGGTTAACACGAACACCAATTAATTGATCAATTTTTAAAGAATCTTCACCTTTTTTCTTACAAAATTTAACGAATAACTTCTTTTGAATGACTTTTCAAACATTGAAATTCGACAGAAAATGAACCAATGATATATTTTTAGTCATTTTTAGTCTCCACAACAACTTACTATTATAAAGTAATGGTAAATTAAAACTACCTCGGCTAAGACGAACAAATTATTCCCCAAGTTGTATGTTCGGCTTACGCTTAAGCCGAACCTCGGTTACCACGAACCATATTTTCCGGTCCCTTTGAAATCTGGCTTATCCGAGGTTTACTGTATTCCACTTTTCAATGATCATGCTCCATTTGCAACTGTTAACACTTTTAAAGAAAAAAAAATTTAGTTAGAGCATAAATTGACGCATGTTTATGGACGCATGCTTTCTGCAGCATAGAGCATGGGCTCAAAGTACTTTCCACCAGGCCCTAAAATTTGTTTTCGATTGTATGAGAATAAGATCTTATATGGAAAGCTGGATTCTTATAAACTAAGGTTTTATAAGTCTGTTGTTTAATTATTATTATGTAATGACGAGAATAGAAACCCTACATTGGCCTCATCTAGTGCATTATTCTAAAAAATTCTCTACAAATAATAAAGGAGTCTTGTGCCGATCATACGGCTTGATTCTACGTGGTGAGGTCGCAATGTGTAAATATTAAAATTTTTGAAATTAGAGGCTAAAGCTACCGTTTCACTGTGTGAGGAAATGAACCGAAAGTTGGCCAAAAGTATCAATCACTAACTAATCACTTAATATTCATTTATTTAGCAACTTTACACTAGATACAATATAAATTTGTTATATCATGACGATGTAAAAATATTTTGCGTGTGAAATAAAACATGAACAAAACTCTCAGAAATTTTACATAAATTGATTACAATTAACTCAATCATAAAGAAATATGAAGTGCAATATCCTGAACATGATTTCAACTTGCATACCTTTCTAATTTTGTGACTCCTCAACACAATTATTGAGTATTTCCAAGAATGCCTGTTTTTTAAAAGGTCGACCTTGGAAAGGTGTATTATTCAACTACTTGGGATGCGCAGCTGTGGGTTGGAGTAAGGCAGCGGGTCTTGACGCCTACCGCCCAGCAAAAAATTTCCATGACTACCGCCCATGCCTACCGCCAATGCCCACCACCCAGCAAAAAAGGTATAATTAAAGGAATCGCACTCCTCGCGGAATTGGGTAAGTGATATTTCTATCGATCATAAATTTAATGTAGATTACGAATCTGGCATATCTATTGTTCTCGGTCAAGTCAAATTTTGCAAAAAATTTACAAATTTGTACCAAAAGAAATTTTTTTATTCTGCATTGACTTACCCAATTGTGCTTGTCCGGATTTGAGCAAGTGAAACATTGATCGATCAGAAATTACACGTGTATTATGAATCTGATATAAATCATCAGTCGAACTAAAAAAGGTAAAAGTTTGATATTTCGAAGCACCTCGGATTTGGATGAAGATTTTTTGTGGACTAATATGAGGTCGCTCATCACGATCATGAAAAAAAATTTCACCGGAAACGAATAAAAAAAGTTATGCATTTTCTAAGATAAAAATTTTTTTCTTCCAATTACGTAGGTTGAGTGTGTTTTTATCAATATTTTTGTTAGGTAATAGACGTATACACGCAAACATGGATCGGTAACATGCACAATCGTGATTGGGTTAGTTGAGCGTAATTGCATACCTGTAACGGATATCACGTTTAGGTAGTTCACACCATATTTCTCCGCGGTGTCTTAACGAGCCGAAAGCTCGTTCGCGTGCCTCCGATAACTGTCGAACGACCCTTCGGTTCGTTCAACAGCTATCGGACGCGCGCCGGAGATTACACGCCGCCATTTCTTTCGCCTGATAACAAAATACTGATGAAATATTTGATCGAAACCCCCTAACCCCTATTCCCACACGCAATTGTATACAAACTCCCCTCCCCCCCCCCAATTTTCAACAGGGAAACAAAATTGGTCAATTTTTTAAATTTCCCGGAATCCCTCTTATATATTTCCCAAGTAATTCTTGCATGAAATTCAAGGAAAAGGGGCCCCTCCAGCAGTATTCGATTTATTTTACATACGCTTTTACCGAATACGTGACATTTGTACTCTAGCAAGGGCCTTCTGTGTCACGTAACTTTTTGGCTCGGCAAAGAGGCGGTGGGAGGGCCTAGTTAGGCGAATAACTAAACCTATTCACAAAAGACATCAACTTATGAGTAATTGTACAATGTTGCCAAATTCATTGAAAAATCCTGTCGTGCATATCGCGGGAACAAAAACTACAGGCGGTCATATAATGATCTTATCCGTCTGCTTGTCGCTTCCAGTACTCATAATGGACTATATATTCGATTGTTTAGTTTCCAAATGTTTATAAAATAATTTTAGCAATCATAACCGATTTGTGTAAATTAATTTGTTTCAAGTAAATCAGTGCAGTAAAGTAAAATCAATTAACTTTACCAACGTACGAGAAAGATAAATTGATAAAGAATTACTGTTGGAGTGGACCATTATTGCAGATGTCACACAGGATTGTCTTTAATTGGTGTGGCTTACAAGTGAACCGCGGACATTGGAGCATTGGGTACGTGAAATCTTACAGATGTGACATATCTGTCTAATAATCGAATCAATCTCAGGTGGAGCTTCAACGGGTAACTTAATTCCCATGGTAATCAAACAATCTTTGGTGTGGAACTTTAATAGACCTTGCGTTGCTCGTCTCTCTATTTGTGGTCGAATCATTTCATAGCAAAACGTTTTCAAAAATTCCCTTTTTATATTTTTAATTTTTGTTCCTGGAACTGAGTTGTCTCTTCCAGACAATAAAACTATTCAACGCGATGATGGTCAAACTGGTAAAAAAGCTTTGTCGGCCAACGTCGAGTAGCCCTTTGACACGAATACGTTTCAGTCATTTGGTCAACCGTGTCAACCCCCCCCCCCTTGTGCTATTATAGCCTAAAATGATTTCCGGCTTCTTCTCTTCTCCTGATGAAACCTTGTGATCATAATGCATAGTACTGAGTAGGAGGATTGGTTTTCTGTGCTTATTGATATAAGACGCAATCGTGACATCCCCAGCATAGTCAAATATCGATGAAAACGTTTTGAGTCTCGCGGTTTTCAATAGTGCTTCTCTCACTTCTACTTTTGATTTTCTAAGAGTCCCCATGTATGTAAGTTTTGTCTGAGCAGCTTCAATTTCAAGGGATAAGAAGTAAAAAAGTTGTCGTTGGTCACATTCCGTCCGTTGCCAACATATTTTTGCGTCAAATCCAGTACAATTCTTTTCCCCTAAGAGACTTCAGGACGATTGCCCATTTTGCCTTCGTAAAGCTGCATTTGTAAGACGTATCCTGAATCTTGGTCAACGATTGTCCAAATTTTGAGATCATACTTGTTAGGTTTGTTCTTCATATAACAGCGAAAGGCACAGCGAACCCCGAATTGAACAATCATCTCATCGATACACAAGAAAATCTCTGGTTCATAAAGATCTTGCATCTTTGGACAATAGAGTTGAAGTATTCGGAGTAGGGTGCTGACCTTTGAACACTCACCATTGACTTTTGCTGCTTTCCTACTGAGAACATTGTCGAAACGAAGAAATCGTGTAATAGCGATGAATCTGTTTCTGCTCAATGTAGCGATGAATTTGGGGGGTGTAAGCTATCCTTCTGAGTTGGCCAAAACTCATCCAAATGTTCATGTCGAGCTTTGTTTCGTCCACTGAGAAGAATTAAACTAACAAAAGCAAAGAATTCGATCTCATCAATTGGTTTCTATTGAGACTTGGGTTGTTTGTTTTAAAGAAAAAAAAATCAGACGGATTTATAAAATTAATGAAAATTATTAAATTAATAAAAGTAACTCTTGTTACATTACCTTACAGCTTCATTGATTTAGATTCAAAGACGGGCAAAAAAAATTTAATAACCATGAACAGCTTCAGCATCCGTAGCTTACAAATACAATAACCTAACGCGCGGCCAACATAAACCGGATTATACAATTTTTGTGTCCGTCTGTCAAATTTTGATTTTATTTTATCTAATGATGAGATCGTACCTTCTAGTGACTCTAAAGCATACTTATTTGTGTACATCAAGATCATGTTCACAATTTTCGGTGTTAAAATAAGTTTGAAAATTTCCATTGGAGTGAGGTTAGGATTCTCAGCAAGCCCTTTTGGTCCCGGATTTCACGCATCTGCAAGATTATGCTTCTTGGTTCTCGTAGTCGGAGGGACATGTGAAGTCCAATATATGTTGCGGTCCTTGCCTAGGTAGCCCTTAACGCTACTATGTGTAGTAATTGGGGCAACTTCTAGATCTGGAGAAATTTGTTTAGATGGACCTGCTTTGGAAAAATATCGCAAAATTAAAAATATTTGTATATAATTATAATATAATTAGTATATAGTATAATAAAAATATTTTAGTAATTCATTTGAACAAGATAGGGTCAGGTTAATAATAACCTTCGGTACCTGTTTCTTCCTCACTCTCGCTGTCACTGTCAATTGGAGGTAGCGGCTCCGAGTCATCTAAGTCATCGTCACTTTCTCTTCCAAAATCTCCGTCTGAATTGACCAAATCTTCTTCATTGTAATCTAAACGCGGAACTTTCTTACTAGGTCGAGACATTTCGAAAATTAAAAAAACCTACTAAAATTCGGCCAACCTCTTCTAATGGCAAGTTTTCACAGAATTAATCCTGATGAAAGTAAAGTCCCTATTACAACCAACATTTTAATGGTGGTAGTAGCGGACAAAGTACCAGCCATCTTTTCCATGATTTCTCTAACATGATTCAACGAGTGGAGCTCCAGAGTCAGAGCTGAGACCAATAAGAAGTTTTTATTTCTCTAAAGGTACAAAAGCAAAAGGTATGAAGCAAACAAACTTGTAATTTTTCATATCTTAGGTTATGAAACTTTGGAACTACTTGTGGAACAGCGTCAAACTCGATGACAAACTCGAACAGCGTCAACGTCAGACTCGGTGACCGACTCTAATTTTAAGTATGCATACTCTATAAATATTTCTTAACGGTTGCTCAGAACGTCGTAGACAATTGCATTTGAAGATTAGGGGTACGTATAATTCTAGCGTCCATTAAAAAAACAAGGGTTTAAGGGTTAGCAACCTAACGATCGAACGAATCCTAACCCTAACAACGAATGCATATTAATTTCCATTTTTGTTCCATTTTGAAAAATTCATCTTTTTGTTTCATATTCGTGGTCAACGACCACATATTTGTCTAAAAATAGATTTCATCAAAATTTGAAGTGCTTCGGAACACCAAATTTTTTCCCCGCACCATTACATTACGGTACGTCACTATAAAAAAATTTTTTCTTGACACAAATTTTCAAATTTTTTACAAAATTTGACTAGACCACCAACAATGGATGTTGCATCCGTAATCTACATTCCAAATTCCTTGAGGAGTGCGTTTCATTTAATTGTTAACAATCCTATGCCTACCGCCAATGCCTACCGTTCAGCAAAAAATCTCAAGTGTCTATATATACAGTGGAAAGTTAGGTGAGAAACAATGACACTCGTGTTTCTTCCAATCCCATCCATTTCAAAAATGGGCACCACAAGGTTTGCTCTAGTTTGTATGATTCTTAAGATGGCTGGGATGAAGGAAACTCGGGTGTCATTGTTTCCGGACTAACTTTCCTCACTGTACTTTTTTCACTGGGCGGTAGGCATGGGAAGTTTCACTGGGCGGTAGGCATGGGATGTTCAGCTGGGCGGTAGGCATGGGATTTTTTGCTGGGCGGTAGACCTCAAGACCCGCTGCCTTACTTTAGCTCAGTTGTGCGCAGCAGAAATGAAAGGTAATATGATGTAGATTATTTATACATGTTTTTCGTAATTTAATTCCAGGGATGTTTTGAGGTTTATTCATTCAAAGTTTTCCCATAAGGGGTAGTGCAAATCTGAAAATTTGAACCTCCTCTACTCTTAAAATTTTTGCAAAGGTGTTTGGAAATTAGAGAGGAGGTAACTAACTAGTCATAAAATGGAATGGCACGAAGTATTTTAGAAACAGATTAAGAAAACAATAGTCGACTTATGACCAACCTTTCCATGCTTTACTCCAACTGTGCATTGGTATAGCTCAATATTAGGTTTGAAATTTTTGCCAACCTAATTTTGGTTAATTATAAGAGGAAAAAAGTCGTAAATCTTTTAATTCCTACAAATTTTCAAAGTAATTTTATTTTTATCTTTGAAATAGGCAGTGCTAAGTGTTTCACCCATAGTTTAAGATTTTTTGAAAAATTTGCACCAGATCCTAACTTTGTCAAATCATACTATCCAATAACTGTATCAATGAGCGATTGATGAATACGGAATATTGTTTAGTAAATTTCTACTCAATTTATAAATCAGGTGTGTTATAACTGATTACGTAAGCAAATTGAAGTATTTCAATTTATTTAATCAAATTTGAATATTTAAATTTTATTCCCTTATTGATTGAATTTAAATCTATTTTTCAGATGGACCAATTGTAGGAGACGGAGTAGAAATTGTAATATAGATTAGTTGGCGCAGACCTCTAAAGGGATATTAGAGAGGTGCGAGATGTTGGCAGCAACGTGTCCATTAGTCTATTGTGTCTTGTGTGTGGTGTGTATTTTTTTTCGGCTTGTCTGCCGGAGTAATTTTACAGAAGAACAATAAATAAGTTGCTTGGCGTGTGGTAAAACCATATGCTCTGTCTCTTGTGTATTGTAATAGAGTTTCGCTAACAACGACACTACTAATTGACATACGCTCGTCTCCAATTACTCGATTCTCCAAAATTCCGCTCTGCCATACTCGTCATTCTCTTCTTCCGAATCTGTGAGGTTCATCTTCTAGGAGAAACAGTAATCCAAGATCTCAGTACTTCCAATTATTCTAATCAACAAGAAGCGAAATTAGGACCTCTTCATTGGACTTCCCTGATCTAGTGATTAAATTTGAAGTAATAATGAGTGTCCCACCAACTGCTATATCTCCTCTATGCAAAGGCTACATCAAACAGGTAAGGCAGTTTATAGTTAACTAACTCCACAGAGTCTACCATATAAAGCGTTTTGTTTACATTCAACTCTATGTAGGTCAACTCAGGCGATTCTGTCGTAATCCGTGGTCCACCGACTCGAGTGCCACCACTACCGGATCGCCAACTCAATCTTTCCAATATAACGGCTCCACGACTTGGTCGTCGCCCAGGTGGAAATGTTAAACCGTAGGTCACTGATACATTAACCGACATGACAAGTATACGATTGGAAACTTTATTGCATGAGCTCAAAGCAGTTCTGCTAAAAAGTGATTTAGTAACTCAACTCAGCCATTGAGGAACGAATTTTACTGTTGCCTATATGAGGCTAAAATATAGCCATCAGCCAATACGGTTAACCACTGAATCGTCCGAGCCGATGTATCGACTGATGAATCATAGTTTTGCCCTTGTTAATAATAACATCGCGTTTTAAGCATCTTCATTGTAATATACATTATTAGGTTTAAGAGTAGCTATTTTAATTTGAGATGTTGTAACGGGATTTTATAACGATGTTATAATCAATACTTGCTGGCGAAGTTTAGCCGACGAATTACGTACAAGATACAACCACTGAAGGAGTGGTATTTGCTATATTTTTGCAATTAAAAGCTTTCGTATGGTTAAACCTTATCTTAACAGTGGTTGATTATAGGGAGGATGCACGTGAGGAGCCTTTTGCATTCGAAGCTCGTGAGTACCTCCGAAAGAAACTGATTGGAAAATTAGTTCTCTTCGTGGTTGATTACAAGGCGCCTGCAACTGGGCGGGAGTATGGGAACGTCTATGTAGGCAACGACATCGAGACAGGTGAAAACATCGCAGAGTCTGTCGTCGCAGAAGGCTATGCTTCCGTTAGACGCGAAGGGAAAGGGAACGAGAAGTTGCTCGAACTGGAGGAAGCCGCCAAAATGGCACAGCGCGGGAAATGGGCACTCAACAGTGAAGTAAGAAATATGTACTGATTAAGTAAATTTAGTATAATTCGCATGTGTTGTTGCTCTTAATTGGTTGTTTCTTGGTGGCAGGGTCATATACGAGAAGTGATATGGACGATAGAAGATCCACGAGTCCTTGTGGATAAATTTGGACGGAAGGCTGTCAATGGTGTTGTCGAACATGTACGGGATGGGTCAACAGTCAGGGTTTTGCTCACTCCTTCTTATCACTACATCACTCTTATGATGTCAGGCATTCGTGTAAGGAAAGCAAATCATATTCAAAAATTTTTTTTTCACCTACTCAAATATTCACTCCCAAATATTACGGTTTGGAAGGTGTTGTAACTGCTTAATCAACGGTTACGTGTAAAATTGAATTTTTAGGCACCAGGATTCAAACAAGATTCTGAAGCAGTTGAACCATATGCAGATGAAGCGAAAGTCTTCACCGAGCTCCGACTTCTCCATCAAGACGTACAAGTAATTCTCGAGTCAGCGAGTAATCAGAATTTGGTTGGAACCATCATTCATCCAGTAAGTACTAAATTTCTTAAGTTGTAATAAAACCGGTAACTCACCACATTTTGGTTTTATTGTATTCAGAACGGTAACATCGCCGAGCTCCTGCTAAGAGAAGGATTCGCTCGGTGCATCGATTGGTCCATGGGATCAGTGACCGGCGGCGCAGAGAAGTTGCGCGCAGCTGAAAAATATGCCAAAGAACGGAAAGTGAGGATCTGGAGGGAATACCAGGAAAACCCAAATAGTGGCAACTTAAAGGGTCAGTTCACAGCGACGGTTATGGAGGTAGGGAACGGAGATTCTCTTATCGTGAAGTCACATGGAGACGGTTCACTCAAAAAAATATTTCTCGCCAGTATTCGACCTCCGAGGTGAGTCGGATAGATTTGTGCCGAACCAAAGCTCCTTTAGGTCACCCACCACAGGTTTGTGAAAACTCATCTGCGGTATCCAGTGATATTATTCCTCAATGCGATTAGTATCTAGTAATCTCAGATTACTAGATACAACAAAAATTAGCAATGCCAAAATTTTACTGATTTTTTTTTGGTTATACAAAAAAAAATTTTTTTTTTAAATAATAGCTCACATGACACGTATTTCTAGTATATATCGTAAATATTTAGGTTTACGAATTACTAATACTTTAATTTTGAATTGAACCGTCTAACGAAAAACGAAGAATCGCTCTTACCTTTGAGAAGGCTAATCCAAATTAGCAAACACCGATGGTTCCCTAAGGTTCGGCACATTACCACATATGTGGAACTTTCGAAAATATGAAAGTATTCGCAAGTTTGCTTTAATTTATTTCAAAATGCCCTTTCTTTGTTTGTTGATCATAGGATGGATGAAAGATCCGTAGAAGAAGGAGAGCAACAAAAGAAACCCACTCGCCCACTCTACGAAATTCCGTTTATGTTCGAAGCACGTGAGTTTATGAGGAAGAAGCTCGTAGGGAAGGAAGTCCATGTCACCGTCGACTATGTACAACCGGCGAACAAGGATTACCAGGAGAAAATATGTTGCTCTGTCAAGGCGGATGGAACGTAAGAATTACCTGTCTCATCAAACCAATTTCTAGATTCTCTTAATTCCTCAATAGAAACATCGGTGAGGCGTTGCTCAACAAGGGTTATGCGACAGTGGTACGGTATAGACAGGACGACGATCAGAGGGCTTCTGACTACGACCTCTTGCTTGCAGCAGAAGCCAAGGCCGCCAAGGATGCCAAGGGTCTCCACAACAAAAAGGAATGGAAGACACTCACTGTTGTAGACATCACAGGGGTAAGAATGAAAAAAAATGTGCAGCAAACCCTGGATGCACGCTATAAAAAACATTCGTTCGAGAAGAGAATTGATATAGAAGGATGGGAAGCTAAGGCAACGAATAATAATGGATGGTTTGTTACGAAAGCAGAGAATTGGTGATAGGAATCAGAGCTTTGTTTTGACTAAGCACTTGGAAACAAAGGTAGCATATAAGCATGCAAAACGAGGATTTGTGAGATACGCAAGTAGGAGAGCGGTTGGAAACCAACACAAACCAGAGAAAAGTAGGCTCACTGAGGCAAAATATCGAGGACATAGGAGTAGGATCTGCTGCTAGTGCCATTTGTAATGGAAATAAGTCTGAATGTAACGAAAGTAGAAATGTATCCAAACAGAGGATCTAAGTTTCTTATGAGTAGCATACTATGTGCATTAGACTGCTTACTATGGTAGAGTTAAGAGGCAATAATGTGTCAAAGTAGCATAGTTTCCAGGGAAATCAAGTTTACGGACAGACAGGCATAAGGACATGCCAATCCCATCAACCTCTTTAGTTAAACTATTCGCTATTAATATCTAACGCAAAAGCATACGGAATGAACGACTGGAATGGGAGATTACAAAAAATCTTTCAATTGAATTTTTTTTACCTTTGCTTAGGACACAGTGAAGGCAAAGCAGTTTTTGCCATTCTTCAAAAGAGCGGGAAAGACAGCTGCTGTGGTTGAGTTCGTGGCTTCTGGATCTCGACTTCGTTTGTATGTGGCTCGGGAGTCTCGGATCATCACATTCCTCTTGGCAGGAATTTCCTGTCCGCGAGGGGACCGCCCCGAACCCAAGTCACGAGAGATCATTCCAGGGGAGCCCTTTGGTAACGAGGCCAGGGACTTTACCAAGGCACTCTGTCACCAAAGAGATGTAGAAATCGAGGTAGATGACATCGACAAGGCAGGGAATTTCATCGGGTGAGTTAACTAAGGAAATCAATGAACTTTACTACCTATCGTCATTATGGTATGGAGTATTCATTTCTAACATATTTTTCATCTCGCTAGTTGGCTCTGGATTGGAAGCAAAAACTTGAGCTTGGAACTTGTAGAGATGGGTTATGCAACTGTCCACTTCTCAGCTGAAAAAACACCCTATTACCGTGCTCTTAAAATAGCAGAAGATAATGTAAAAGCAAGGAGAGAAAACGTGAGTTGGAAATTTTTAAATAGTAAAAGTCCAGTGAGAGGAAGTTGAACACTATATTCTGGATAGATTTGGCGTGACTATATCGAAGTCAAAGATGAAATCAAGCCTGAAGATGACAAGCTAGAGAGGAAATTGGACTTGAAGAATGTCGTAGTCACCAATGTCACGGATGACCTACATGTATTTGTCCAGTATACCGATGAGGTACAAAGCCATTCGAGTTTTTATTTTCGCGCTCTGTCGTACCTCTCAACAGTTGGTTAAAATGGGAGTTTTAATTTTTTAATTACTTCGCATATACACTCTCATTTCGTCAAAACTTCATCTATCAGGTTGAAATTTGCAGGGTATGTTCCGAGCTAAGTACTTCAATTATAAAAGTATTTTGGTGATTTCTGAAAATTTTTGAAATTGAATTTTATCACTTTCAAAAATATTTTGTTTCTTTTTAGACAGGTGTCTCAAAACCCATTCGCCACTAAAAATACTTTTAAATAATTCATCTTCGAATCTTCTGCTAATTTAACTTAATGCGACACGTTTTGTCAAAACGGTGACTGGGTTCATCACTACGACATCGCTATGTCAAAACATAAAGGAAAAAAAATTTGATTTTGAATCGAAAAATGTTATTTTTTAACAATTTTTTTTAAATATGAAAACTACTTATAGATAATGTATCTCCGAAGTTTCCTGCAAAATTTCAACTTGATATTTTAAGTTATGAGAAAATAAATAAGGGCAACACTATTTGCTTGAGGGATTTATTAGCAGAGATGTGCTAATGCCCAAAATCAAACCGAGGTACGGATTCCCGAATTGGGCCGATTTTTCCAGGGGTAAACTTGACCACAGGAAATGTCATTTTTTGACCTTCTCTACCACTTCAATTTACAGAAAAATTTTTCACAACACGACATACCATCAGAAATTGTTCCTATACCTTCCCGTAGGAAAGGAAAAATTTCTATACACTTGATTTGATAGCCCGCAAGGGCCACGTGAAAGGAAATTTTACCAACAATGTCTTCGCTGTTGTAGCTTTTCCAGATATAAGTATGTATTTATGTAATGTATGTATGTGTGTATGTATGCATGAATGCATGTATGCATGTATGTATGTAATTAAAGATGTTGCAGATTGCATATTGGGCAGGTTTGCTGGATATCGGATAACCGGCGTTTTTTGATTACCGTATATCAGATATCCACTGCGGATACCCGGCAAGCTTGCTTGATTAACTTTGTTTTTAGTTTAAAGATTTCCGTTTTTTTAATTTAAACTTATTCATTTTTAAAGTGAACGAATAAAAATGTTAGCTCACAGTAAGACAATAATTTTACCGGGCATAGAATTTCCCAAATTTCAACCGGGGTAGCACCATAGGCACCATACCCATTAGCACATGACTGTTTATTAGGCAGTATGAAACTAAATTTTCTCAATCGTTTACAGGGTGATAAATTGGAAAGCTTGACAAACGAGATTCGACGAGATTTGGCTTCGAATCCACCGCTCACAGGTGCTTTCACGCCAAAGAAAGGTAGGTATTTTCACTAATTAACAAAACTCCGTAATTAAAAAAATTTTTTTTTTTTTTTTTTGAAATTCTTGTGTATCTAGACACGGTATGTGTAGCCAAGTACAGTTTGGATGGAGAGTGGTACCGGGCTAAGGTACTGAAAGAGCTCACTAACCGCCAAGTTTCGGTTCAATTCATAGACTACGGTAATGGTGAGGTCCTAAACGGTGCTAAATGTGCTCCACTCCCTACGTTGCCAGGGGCAAACTTACCCGGATTTGCCAAGGAGTATGCCCTCGCATGCGTCGCTCTCCCCAAAGACGTAAGCCTGAGAAAGTAGTGAGAAATTTTGAAAAATATTAGGATGGTGTTAATTGGGTGAGTCTTTATAGGAAGACTATGCAGCTGATAGTAATGTAGCGCTGAAAGAAGAATTGAGCTTCGGCGGCAGATACCAACTCAACGTCGAGTACAAGGTATGTCCGTATTCTTAGCAAGAGTTTCATAATTTCAATTATAAATGCTCAGGCCAATTTGATTCGAACAAAATTCGATTGAATGAAATAGATTCGTCAAAAAATTAGATTATTTGAATTAAAAAAAATGTTTTCCTTGGTGCATTAGTGTTTATACGACATCCGTTATTGCTTATTAGAAGGGATTTTACTACAGCTAATTAAATTTTTAAAAGGGAAGGAAAAACATAGGTAATAAATAACATGATGTAAAGTTCCTACGTGAATTTTTTCTACAAAGGCTCGAAAAATCTGAAACCTTTTTAGTTAGAAAAAAAAAATCAATACTAACTAATTACTACTAAAGTTAATATGATTTGTAAGGTTGATTTTTTTTATCCGTTGGTAACTTTTTTTTTGTTTCTTTTTATTCTGATTTATCAGGAGGGAGGAGTTGATTACGTGACGTTGACGAATGAGAGCACTCAAGACGACGTTGGAGAACTTCTTATCCGAGATGGATGTCTCCATGTAGTAAATCGAAGAGAAAAGCGTCTCCAAAAACTAGTAAGAATTATAGAATGATTGTTATTCAATTTGACTCAACATAAATTCTGTTTCTCTTGTTTAGCTCCAAATGTACAAGTCTGCGGAAAAGGAAGCGAAGACTGATCACCGTGGAGTTTGGCAATATGGTGATGTTACAGAGGACGATGCCCGAGAATTTGGAATGGCTGGTCGCTAGATTCCAATCCCCAATCACAATTAGATATTTATTTGGAAGTGGGAGGGACCCACTCTCCGAGATATTGTGCCTCTTCAATCAAAAATCAATCCATGTTTTCCTTCCATTGATCAACAGAACCTCCACCAGATGAATAAATTCTGTCTTTGTTATTTTGGGACATCTCAAGAAACGAATGGAAGACGCAGAGAAAAAGAGGAGGAGTGAACCAATGACAGCTAACAAAATAATCCTGTTCACTGTCTAAAATTTCCTCCTCCTTCTTTTGTTACTTTTCATTCTATTTCCTTTCTAAAATCATTAATCAAAATTTTTGATACGAATCACTTGTGCATATTTATGCTCTGATCAAGATTAGATTGAACTCTTTTTTAGAATATAGAATTTAACTCCATATACTAAATTCACCGATATTTCCATCGTATCAATATTTTTTTTAGAAAAAAAAAAAAAAAAAAAAAAAAAATTTTAACGTTGAGGGTTAGATTTTTCTCGATTATTTTTTTGAAAATATTTTTTATATCAAAATTTTGATAATTAAGATTGAAGAATGTGCAGAGGTCAATATGAAAGTAACTATTGACCATAAGTTTGTTATTTTTTTGTAGAATCGGACGCGTTGCACAGTGAGACGAATGGTCCTCAATTTCAGTTCCATTGCAGAGTGCGTTGTTGAGATATAAAAAAAACCCTATATCTCTTTTTTAGCAATGAACTCAAAAGTTTCTACTACTCTCTCTTCGATTCTTTAGGATTGAGTACTAGTAGTCCTTGAGCACTCCAAGTAAAAATACTTAACCAGAATACCACATAGTAGACTCATTTCAGAGAAACAACACCACAAGACTCACCACGTGCGCTCGACCAGACTCAACGAAACAACAAAGGAATCGCCGCCGCCGTTCTAGTTCAACGTTACGCAGAAGCCGTTGATTGAGTCGCAGGACCTATATTAGTCGGTGAGATACATTTCCAAAAGCCGTACAGAATAGAAAAGAAAAAAAAAAGTATAATATTTATATGTACGACCTTTGACATTGAAGACGATACAAGTTTCTCGATGAGACCTCCTGATCTTATCTATTACAATATAAGACTAATGGTCAAAGAATAATGAGAATTACCATTCGTAATAGGTCCTTCTCTAAAAGTTTTCTACGAATCATTTCATAATGAAATGAACTTAAATTCTATTACATGACAACCAAAAAATTTATTATATTTTTATATAAAAATATAAAAAATTTAATAATGGTTGAGTCTGATTCGTTTAATTGAATCCTCCCACTCTTTTTTTTACTCCTGGGTTGTTTACAAAGTCGGTTGAGGAGAGAAGCGCAGGTGTATTTAGCTTGTCTATATTGGAGTATTTTGACGGAAAATATTTATATAAATTACAAAAATATATTAACTTACTACATACTACATAATAACCTTCTTTATAATAATACTTCTAACTTATCCGAATGCAAACTTGCGCTTAGGTTGGCTTTGTAGTACTACTATGCTTAGTAACCTTTACAAGAGTATAATTTTGAATTCAAATGTGATTCAAAATTAAATCAAATTAGGTTCATGTGTTTCACTTCAAAGGATATCTCCGTCTTTTTGAGTACATTGCGTCATTGGAATGCGTGAACGCAAGGTTTTGAAAATATAGGTAGAGAAAAATTAAGACTAGAACGTACGTCAAAACTAATAATAATATAATCATAAAAATCCAGTGGAATCTAAGACTGATGTAAGGTAGGACTAAAGGAATTGTGGGAGTTATATATTAAAAAAAAAATTTTTTTTTCTGCAATGCGTTCTCCACGATGTAATCACCTATATCCGTTGAAAATTGATCTCTTCTGATTTTTTGGCGTAGAACGGGTTCATTTGGCGTGTATAAACTTCTGCGGGGCTGTGCTGGAAGCTGTTGAGAACTGGGTCGTCTGGTAGTGGATAGTGGATCCTTGAAGAGATTTGATTCATGGGCTCTTTCTCGTGGGCTGGATCTCTATGAGCGTGACTCCTTGGAGAGTGCGAGAATTAGGCAACTGTTTCTGTATTTTATTTATTTCTTACGTAAACTGAAGATGATAACATAATGAGGGAAATAGGAGAATTATGCTCTATCCACTAACTCCAAGAGGAGCTGATGATGGAGTTATGAATACACAAGCTGCCTTACTTCAGACTCTCCTCTTCCCTCGCAAAAAAAAACACTTTATCTCGATTTTCTCTCATTATTCCAGACACTTCACCACAATATTATCATCGTCCTGTCTTTTTCTAACAACTTCTTCCAAATTCGTATCTTCACTCTTTCTTCACTTTGACCCAAACTCCAACCAAGGAACATGACACCACCGCACAAATTAAAAAGAAAAAAAAAAGTTAGGCAATTACAATCAGGAAACTACTAGTCACAATAATATGATGTCTAGTAAAACTTTTGAGTTAGTTGTCAACATGAATTTAGGAAAAAAATTGAAAAGTGAAGAGATTGGTAATGACATAATTAATGTATAATTTATAATTCCTGTTTCAACAAATTGGACCGGTTTTAACTTTAACCTTCACTAAAAATGGCGACAGACTCTGAGGTCAATAAGCGGAAATTAATTAACATTGCTTTGAAAACATTAACCAATTTTTTTTTTATAGTTACATAATATCACTCTTATTAACAAATTTTTTTTTCTCTGGTCTCATCTCTGTCATTTTTAGTGAATGTTAAATATAGAATCGACTCAAATTATTGGAGTAGGTTCTTACAGGAGAGGCGAGAGGGTAATTGGACTCGTTATTATAATGTTATAGGAAATTCCAAACAAAAAATCTGACTGACTTTCTCTACCCGTTTTTTTTTAAACTTGTTTTTAAAACTATTAATTTTAATTGTCAACTTTAAATTCTAAGTTCGACTATTACTGTCGAAATAGTTGAAACATAAATACACAACAAATTGTTTGTTTTTTACAGTTATATCAGAGAAAAGTTATTATCAAATTACTGTAAAAACAATCCAGTCCTGTCTAATTCAGGACGTACACACTACACGTTATTCGGAATGAGAACTGATGACTTTCTCCAATCTAATTTTTGTTAGAGTTTTGAGTTTTCTAATAACAAAGGTAAATTCAAATAAAAATATAGGCCAAGAAAAATTTAAAAATTCAAATTTATCCAATCAGAATTAAGATTTCAATCTTTTAAGTCCAATTGACTGAATTCAAATTTACATAGATAGATGGAAATTCCAAAAGCATCACAAAGGTAACTTAACCTTTGTAAATTCTAAACTTTAATAATTTTTTTATTTGGGTGAGGAATAACGAATTTTCAAAATCCATAATTATGTTCTGTATGACTACAAATATATCCAAAATCACAAAAAAAAAAAAAAAAGTTATGTAAAATGTACAGTCATTCATGGGTTTAACAATAATTAAAAAAAATATATAAATTTAATTATTGTAAAATTCAGAAAATGTCTTTTCTAAAGTGGGACCGCATGCGCTGTAAAATTGAATTCATACTCACCCACACTTTTCCGAGGATCAAAATGACACCCACATACACCCACAGTTAATCAAAATAATATTGGATTTACGACTTAGATAGCGGTTGGCAACTGTTATTCATTGCTAAGCAGACCAATACATTACTACAGTGGTACTAACATTAACATTGCGGTGTAACTTACTATATTGGGCGGGTTAAACAAACTTGGTATCATGTTCCTAACCTTACATAAAGTCTAGCCTAACATTGTAATATAAAAGTAAAGTAATTATTTTGTAAAATCCTGACCAAATTTAAACTCAATCGGACGAAAATAATACTTGCTTTTATTTCACTCACAGACCTTAGATTAAAATAAATAGCGCATGCGCAATCCCCTCATTTCCATATAATGTCTGTCAGATAATAATAAGAGACATTTTGTGGACTTTGAACGTCCGACCCTAGTCCTTTGCCCAACCCTACTAACCAGTCAGTCGTCTCTCCGAAAGCCCGGACCGGGACTGGTTGNATATTTTAAAAAAAAAAAAAAAAAAAAAAAAAAGTCCAACTATCATGTTGCGGGTTGTTTTAAGAAGATTGATTTATTGGTGAGGAGGATTGGCGATAAGGTTTGTGGTTGAAGTGTCCCGAACTTGACTTTCTTTGGTTGTGGTGTAGATGATTGGGGAAATAATTAGTGGAAAGTGTTTGTGGAAGTTGGTCTAATTGAGTCTAATCAGCTGGGAGGATATTTTATGTAAGAAGTGAGAATTGTAGAGACGAGGGAACAACTGACGACCTTACCTCTCTCCAGATTCCAGATAGACAGACCAAAGAAAAGGACCTCTCCATATTTACTTGTCAAAAGAAAATTATATCCTTTTTACATAACTCTTTCATAAACCACAACTAAAAGTTCTTATCTCAGTTTCTCTTCTCTCTCGTCACCTTGTCACTCTCTAATGACAGCTTACCTCAGTATCTGACGCTCCAATACAAAAACAACAAAACAACTCATCCAAATCTCTATCCCGCTTTATTCCTCATAATTTTGACGAGATGAGATCTGAAGTTTTGAATGATTTTCATGAGAATTACAAGAAGAATTCTCCCGCTTTTCTCTTCCGTGTAAGTGAAGTGAGTTCTGCTCAACATCAATACTAGAGTGAGAATGTGGAGTGAAGTTAGCAGACGACTCTTCAACAATTTATATATCAACATCAATAAAATTTCAATTTTTTTATTATTCTGACAAGAGGTAAGAAAAAAATTTTTTTTTAATTTATTACTCAATTTATCTATTAGAAAGAATAATTTTAGTAATCATAATATAGGATCTCTAAGGTATAATTAGAATTATGGGATAAGGTTTTTTTTTTCTCTTTTTTTTTTTTAAACAACTTACTAGGGATAATGGGTTATTCTACAATTTTCAACTTTTCTTTTTGGTTAATTTTTGATAGTTTATCTCTGTCTATTTACAATAATTACTACAATGAAAAATAACTGGTTGAACCGGAATTCTGTGTTTCTGGAATTACTTATAACATACAGGAGTAATAATGAAAAAAAAATATACTATGAGACTAAAACTTTATTTTAAAGTCATTTCTTTTTATATATATTTTTTTTTAACTCTCCATTCTCACATTGTCTGTTGTAACATGCGTTTTTTTTTTTTTTTTTTTGTGTAAGAGGTTTGAACATTTCAAATAATCTTCATGATTAATTCTTATTAGTATAAAAAGTGTGCCAAACACTTGGCAGAGTCTTCAATTCGTCCACATGCGACTGTTTGGCTGATAGATAAATCTTTTGGTGGACTATTCTATAAATGCACTACGTCATTGGAACAAATAGCATCGTTCATATACCATAACGAATTGGAATTTCTTACTTTTTTTTTTTTTGATGCTGGCATAGGTGTTCCTCAGGAACTATTCTATCATATTATTTATGCTCGCACCAACCCCTTAATAATTACTGAGAGAATAAATTTTAAAAAATAAAACGAAAAATTCCGATTCTTTTTTAGTATGGACGATTCATATAATACATGTACTGTCGTTTATTTCTTAAATGTGAAAAATTCCACATTCTACATGATATTACATTAGTTACATACTTTGCTTTGTCGACACTATCATGACAAAGTGTCGTAATATTTAATTTTTTTTTACAATTTATATTTGATGAAATTGGAAAAATTTACGAAAACTCGAGGAGTGTTGTTGTATTTAGTCATATCAACACTTGATCCAGGATTTGCTCACCGATTTGAATTTTTTTCGACTTCCCGATTTGTCGAACCTGATTAGAAAAAATTAACTTCAAATATTAAAAAAAAAAAATTATAATTTGAATCCACTGTCTAAGTTTTTCTAAGCGTCAAACATTGCCAATGTTTAAATATGGACAAAACGTGTTTTAGTAAGAATTTAATCGACCATTTATGGAGAGTTGAAAGGGCTTGGTGAAATATGGTTTCATTTTATTCAATCCAAAGAATTATCCATAAATATAGAAAAATTTATTCGACAATTGATCCTTAGCCGGTGGACAAAAGAAAGTTAAATCAGTACACAAACCTTGGGATCAGTAATCATATAATGAAAAAAATTTTGCTCTTTAATTTTTTTTAAATTATTTTTAAGTGTGGATCTTTTGTTTAATTTTCTTTTAAATTGATAAGGATCCCTAAACTGGTTGTTGGTGTTTTATCTCAGGTGTGGGGAAGGTGCTGATGATTGAAGTTGGTGGATGTGATTGATTGTTGGCTAGGTTACTTCTCGGCTGGAGTGTGGTGCTGGTTTTCTTCCCTTTGTTGTGTATCCTTTACAAAGTTAAGAAATGGATGGAGCAGCGGCAGAAGAGCCGAGGAGGAGAATTAGTAAGAGCAGAGAGCTCAAGTACGAAGGAAGCCTTTTCCAATCTCTCCTGGAAATCCTAAGTTGTCAGTGGTGGAGTGTAGAGGTCATTCTCTTTGGGACAATTCTTCTGACCTTCCTCGGCCTTTGTCCGCTAGCCCTTCTCATCAACATCTGTATCCTTCTTACTCTACTCTCAGTCTCTGCCACTATCTACTGGACACTCTTCCTCGTCGAGCAACAGGCCACCCACCCCTTCCCCTCAATTGACACTCTACTCTTCGTCCTCCACTGGACAGGACTTGTCCTTGATCTTACTTTAGCTTCCGCCCCAATTACCCTTCTTCTAACTGCTCTTATACTCCGTCCCTTTGTCCACTCGACACTTCAATCCGACACCAGGAGACAGGTACATATGTCTTCATCACTTCTTAGACATTATTAAATGTAAAAGGTTATACGGTTAAGAGGAAATATTATTCTCTTCTCAATAATTATTAACATAAATCTGGTTAACTCATGCAATTTTTAAAGCGGAGCTTATCTAATCAGTAGGAAATGAATAAAGTATACACAGTGTCAGACTTCGCTCTCTTACTACTATAGTTAATTCATGCTTAGCGTCGGAATCTTTGAACCTAGTTGAACTATTTTTTTTATCACTGCTTACGACGTTTTGCTTCTGAAAAATAAGTTAGTTTGAATTCATAATGTAAGAAAATGAACGGATGCCCGTGGGGAGAATTGATAATTATTGAAAGCGTTCAAAACTCAATGAGGGAATTTCCAATTTTGGTTATAAAGATGAAAAGTTGTTAAAAAAAATATTTTATAATAATGTGACATCATTTTAGAGCCNAATTATTGAAAGCGTTCAAAACTCAATGAGGGAATTTCCAATTTTGGTTATAAAGATGAAAAGTTGTTAAAAAAATATTTTATAATAATGTGACATCATTTTAGAGCTTTGTGTTTGACCTGATTATTTTTTCTCTTCTTTAAAGTTTAATAATAAGTTCAGAGACATCTTTTTCTTTTTATTGTTAAAATGTAAATGAGTAATCACTGAGGAAGAGAAAAGGGTTCATCTTCATACTCACACTTTTTTTTCATGTTGTTATTTGAAGAGATGTAATGAGAGAAATGAAACTTTCACTCACAATGGTGCGTTCCTCTCATAACATATCCTCAACTACTTACATGCAAAGAAGCTACGGTCAAACTTTTAGAATTCTAAAGTCAAAAATAAATATCAATACCCAATCATCTCTAAAATCTTAACAACATTTGAGTTTTTTTACTCTTCCTGCCCTCTTTTTTATTTCTCTTAAAAAATATCAGATAAAAATTTAACACTTAACCAAGACGTGGAAAACCCTTGTTTTGTTTTATATTTAAACATTATTTACCTGTCGCTAATTTGGAAAGGGAAAACAGGTCACAAAACTTATAATGCAAAAAGTATTGCTTTATAAGTTGTTAAGTTCACTGTTAGGAGTACTGTTCCAACAGACATATGATTATACTAGGGAATCTTTCTTTCTAAAAATCACTCAAATTCTTTCTTAAACTTTTATACAAAAATGGCAAAAATCTTTCTAAAAAAAGACTTGCTAAAAATTGTTAAAAATCTTGCTAAAATGCTAAAAATCTTTCTAAAAAAAGACTTGCTAAAAATTGTTAAAAATCTTGCTAAAATGCTAAAAATCTTTCTAAACGTGAAAATCTTGCTAAAAATAAAGAAAATGTTTCTAAAAAATTAGTTCAGGTAATCGTATAATTATTTCTTGAGTTGTACGTCTGATGTCGGTGTCATGTAGCTCTGCGAATCTTAAAATTAGCTATTTGTCTCAATGGAATTTGAAAGATTTTTGTGAAAACTAACCTTAAAAAGACAAATCTTTCTAAAAAGATATTTCGTAAGACTTTTCTTTTTAAATCATGAAAACCTTAAAATCTTTTATTTAATTCTCATGAAATTCAGTTTAGCGGACGATAAATAAGACCCGAGATACGTGTTTGCCTCGGTTCGTTAGAAATATTTAAGAAAGAGTTCGTAGTATACTCATAATAACTGCTACTGTACCAAAAGTCTAACACTGTCATATCTGTATTTGAAAATTTTGCTGCTACAAGAGGATAAAAGAGTGATAATAGCCCTGTACACATAGAAATGCTGTATTTTTCTTTTTACGAGAACCGTCACTCATGAGCGCAAAGGGAATATTAAAAATTGTCTATTTTGTTACAGAACTTATTGAGCATGCGCAATTTTTGTGAAATATTATTCAAGTCTCATTATTATGAAATTACTGATACAGGTGTATGTTCTCCTGAGCGTGAGTGCCCTTCGTCGGTTCGGTACTCTCTTTTTCTCTAACCTCGTCGTACACTTCGCCGGTCTGACAGGGCTGCTGCTAGGTCAGGTCCTCGTGACCAAGGTCCTCGGGACACTGAACAATGTCCGCATTCGGAAGAATGAAGTTTATAGTCGGCCACAGTCGGAGCTCCCGTCTATCCTTCTTCTGGGACCAGAAGAGAAGTGCCCTGTGGCAGTAGGTGAGTTTGGGGCAGTGAGCTCTTCGACGACTGTTCCAGACCTTCCTCGGAGGCAGGTCAGTCATCCAACTGGACCACCGCCTGTACTTTGCAATACGGACAGACAAAAGATGCGTAGGACCTCTCTCCCCGCCGCTCTTCCACTAGCCATCCCGCGACCCAACCTACATCACGTGAGTAACATTTTCGTCAAACACTTGCTTTATTTACTATCGAAGGTTCGATAGTACGTCCTAAAATTCAAAAATTCCGAGATAGAAGATTAGAAATATGAAGGAATAATAATAGGAGACAAGTTACAGTCATCGACGGATATAACTTACTAGTGGAACTTTTTCTACCTCTTCATGTAGATTTAGAATTTCCATAAATTGATGACTGGTTACAGGTGAGGAACTCCTGACTTTCTGGCCCCATAACACATTTTTCCATTATTATTTCCATTCCTCTGTAAATAGTTTTTTGCAAGTTTGTATTTGCCAAAACTCTTCAAATATTTACAAAGGGAGTTTTTGCTGGCGTAAATTCCAAAAACCTTGAAAAAATTTTACACGAATCAAAAGGACCTTGTATAACTCCTTGAAGAGGGTTCAAAGGAAGAGTTCGTGCCGCATAATGCTGAAGCGAAATTTCGCATAAGGAAAACAGTCAAAGTTGCGTTGGCTGTTCAATCAACATTAATCGTAAAGTGTTGTTGAAGATAAATTCTGAAACTTGACGCCTAATCTATCATTGGCCATACAACAATTCAAAAATTTGTACCAGTCTGTGATGCAGAAACATGCGCGCAAAAGCTCAAGGAATTCTCATTTTGAAAATATAGAAGAAATTTTTAGATGGTTTAACAAAATGCCTTAGGTGAGGTGAGTAGTATGAAATACAGAGATGTAGGTTATGTAGAAAAATTCAACAGGTTCCTTGGGAGAATAAAGGTCTAAGGATAGGAAACGGAGAGATAGACACAGTAGGATCAATATCCATTCGGAATTAATTCCATTTTCTCTCTCTCNTAAGGATAGGAAACGGAGAGATAGACACAGTAGGATCAATATCCATTCGGAATTAATTCCATTTTCTCTCTCTCTCCGGAAGCGGAGATTCAAATGAGGCGCTTTCCTCTCTTCCAATCAGAAGCGGCCTTGGACTCCAANTCTCTCTCTCCGGAAGCGGAGATTCAAATGAGGCGCTTTCCTCTCTTCCAATCAGAAGCGGCCTTGGACTCCAAGAAGAAAGCCGAGTTTCCGGAATGGATTTTCTCTCCTTGACTTGGAGAAAGCGAGAGACGGCTTTTCACTTTCTTCGCACTTATAAAGAATGTTTACCCTTTCTCTTTGAAGAGTCTATTCCTATTGAGAGTGATTGATTGAGCCCAGAGGCTCTTTCACCGCTATTCAAAACCTAAGAATTTATACTGTTCTCAGAACCCCAAATATTCATCCAGGAAATTTGAATAGAAATGAGTATGATTTTGAAATGTATTTTTTTATCACTTTCCAATCCTGAAGTTTACCCTTCTCGTCTCGGCTTTTATGAACCAACGTGACCAACGAAGGACTTCAAAGACAACTACTACTGTCAGGAAATTTGATTGACCGCTTCCAGGATTTCAAAAGTTTTGTAGAAAATTATAGAGAACGTTGAGGCATGTTGAAATCAAAGGGAGAAGTTGAGAGGGATTATGCGGCTGGCAGCGTCAGCGTCAGTCATACACGATAATAAAAAAAAAACAAATTCCTAGAAATATTGGAGGTGGAGTTCGATCGAGCATTTCCTAGTATTTGGTCTCAAAGCTACGGGAGATGAATTTAGGTGGGAAGGTAGTCGACATTTTTAAAAAATTCAGGGACGACAGTGGCTACTTTCTACACGAAGACATCTTCTGATTATTTGTCATCATGGAGTTTCTACAGATAAGAAGTCGTTCAGGTGTGACTTCGTAAGGAAGAAATATCTTGTAGGTTTTGTTAAAAAGTTTCTGGGAGTAGAATACAGGGAGATGGAATGAAGTCTTTTGTACTGGAGGGATCTTTGAACAGCTGAGCATCCAAGCTACTTTCCATTTTCTTCCTGGGTCTTCGGATTTCTGATGACGCAAAAGTTTGGCCTCGTTCTCATTTCCTTCGGAGTAGAAAAAAAACTGGAATTTTCCCAGTGGAAATTTCTCTTGCCAAATCCAAGATTCGGATCCTACTGGACGGACACAGGAGCTGAGAGGGAGACTTTAAATGCGCAGGTCACCTGTAGAGAAAGTAAACTTCTCGCAGAACAACTTGTCGGATTCATTCTTTCTACTTTTTACGCACTCCATGACGTTCAAAAATTACACAAAAAAAGAAGATTATTAATAGGCGTGAATGTCTCCAAATTCCGGGCTTAGAGAAGTCAAGTCTCACTTGGAATTCAAACTTGAGAAAGTATTACACAAGACCAAACGAACCTCAGGATTCAGGAATTAGGTATTCCGTGGAATTTTGTGTACTTCTATCATCCTCGACTCGACTGTCGCAGTCGTGTCGTGTCGTGGTCGTAATTTGTTCTCGTCAATTTTTTTTTTTTTGCATTAGGTCAGGAGTCCTGACTCAGGACTCAGGAGAGTATCTCCTATATACAGGATTTATACTAAAGTTTCCGAAACTTCAACAGAAGCTTATGCAGTACATTGCGGCACTACTTAGAATCTGGATGTGGGTTGTATACCTATGAGAAGTGATGAAAACTTTCTTTTTTTTTATACCAGAAAGGATAAAGAAAGGATAATAATGAGGTTGAAAATGAATCAAAATCCAAAAGCAAAAGCGAAATCCAAAGACAGGATGAAAAGGAAAAGTAAAGGGGAAAAAAATAAAATGGGAATTTTTGGAAAAAAAAAATTTCGAAAAGTGTAGTTAACCTATCGTTCTGTTTTATTTTTTCCTACACGGCCACACTGCATTCTCTACGACTCCTGCTTAAGACATTTAAGAAAAAGATTTTTGAAATTTTTTTGATTTCGCTCCTTCGTGTCCTGTTCTATTGCATGGTCCAACATTACAGTGCAACCATAATTAAAGTTTACACTACCTAATAATCGAACTATTTCCGTTTAGCTAAGGAATCAAAATTCAATCGAAACAGAAATAGAGCAGTTATTAAAGAATAAACTTATTCTTTAATAACTAACTATTAAAGGGGTGTTCAGTTTTCATGGCTAATCACCTCTGGCTTTTATACTCGCCGCCAAAATGCTGTCGAGTATCAAAACCATCTGTTGCATAAACGGATCCCTGATTTTGGACGCCTTGGGCAAGGTAATGGCGTCTTGATGCAAGAAAATGCCAGTTCCCACAAGGCGGATTCCACAAAGAACTTTCTCCAAGCGAGTGAAATTCCAGTGGCGCTTCACCCTGTACTTTCTCCAAGAGTTGAATCTGATCGAGAACCTATGGGGCGACCTCGTAGGGAAGATATATTATGAAGGGAAACTGTTCTATTCCGTAGGATATTTAAAAATGACGATTGAAACTGCTTGGATCGAGATTCCCAATTCAAGACTAAAAATTTGGTTGAATCAATGCAAAAACGTGTTTATGAAGTTATTCGTGCAAATAGTGGATCAACTAAATATTAATCCATTAAATTTTGTCGAAATTTTCCGGTAAAATAGAATGTATACCTAAGAAACATTCATTGGAAACTTTATTTATGACCACTTTCAGTGCTTTCACTTTAGTTTTTTGGCTGTATTTATTGTAACCTTTACTTTTTTAATGCGGAATTTTGCAATTCTAGTTTATTCTTTAATAACTGCTCTATTTCTGTTTCGGTTGAATTTTGTTTCCTTAGCTAAACGGAAATAATTTGAAATTAGGTAGTTGAGCTTTAATTATGGTTGCACTGTTCATGGGCGGAGCTGCGGTGAAAGTGGAGAAAGAGGGTGCTAAAATAAATTTCTTACCCTGTACAAGAAATTATTGTTGATANTTTGTTTCCTTAGCTAAACGGAAATAATTTGAAATTAGGTAGTTGAGCTTTAATTATGGTTGCACTGTTCATGGGTGGAGCTGCGGTGAAAGTGGAGAAAGAGGGTGCTAAAATAAATTTCTTACCCTGTACAAGAAATTATTGTTGATATTTTTTTTTTGTTTATTGTTTCTAAAATTTGTGTAGTTTTTTATTGTTTCGAAGATTAGTGTAGGTCTTGTTTGTTGTTTCAAGTTATTGTTTTTGGATGTTTTTTTCTTTAGATCCTGAGTTCGTTTCTGTTTGGAGTATGTGAAACGAAATGTGCAAGATCACTCAACATTGAGGAAAATCAGTGTTGTTNGAGTTCGTTTCTGTTTGGAGTATGTGAAACGAAATGTGCAAGATCACTCAACATTGAGGAAAATCAGTGTTGTTATTAGAGAATTTATATTAAAAAAAAATTATTACCAGAGTCAAAATACCCGACTTTTCACCCGGCGTNTGAGGAAAATCAGTGTTGTTATTAGAGAATTTATATTAAAAAAAAATTATTACCAGAGTCAAAATACCCGACTTTTCACCCGGCGTAATGTATAGAATAGCCCGAGGACTAGGAAACATTCGAAAACTTTTATTAAACTAAAAACCTAATTTCAAAAGAACTATTGTCGGAATGATTTGAACTTACTTAGCCTAAGCTCTTGACGTTTCACTTTAGACAAATTTAATATAATCTGTAAATGGAGCCATTGGTCCTTATTCTAATCCTTTTTCGAAACATTAAAGTTGGAAAAGTATATTTGTGTTTACAGAATACGACAGGTGGGGTGGACACAGCTCTTTTACTGGAAGCACATGGACTGGTGACTGATATGCTCCTTGACTCGGCGGCTCTTCCTGCTCACATCGTGGCAGGACTGAAGGCATTGGCGACTCTCTTGACCCCGCCACCTCCAGCGACACACTACATCAACCCGAGTAATCGCCCCAGAGCAGCACCGCTCACTCTCTCCACAGATCCGGACTACACCTCTGACATCGACGAGATTCCTTACACCGGCGAGAAAATTTCTACTATGCCGAAGGTACTAACTTATTGCACTTTACACAGTAATAGTTACAGGGATGTTTAAACGTGATGGTGGGTTTTGTTTTTGTTGAAACCCTTCCACGCTATAGAACTAATCTGGATAAAACAAATATCAAAATATACGATGGATATTTAAAAAAACATCGGATTGACTGATATTTATCTAAAATATTCAATAATTATCAAAAACTGAAAAACATCAAAAATCCTTAGCATTAATTCAAAANCTGATATTTATCTAAAATATTCAATAATTATCAAAAACTGAAAAACATCAAAAATCCTTAGCATTAATTCAAAAATCTTGAATTTACAAATGCTTTGGACTAATATTATTTGCTGTAAAAACTGACTACAAATTGGAAATACTAATAGGATTATAATACAGTGTTTAGGTTGTATAACNCTGATATTTATCTAAAATATTCAATAATTATCAAAAACTGAAAAACATCAAAAATCCTTAGCATTAATTCAAAATCTTGAATTTACAAATGCTTTGGACTAATTTTATTTGCTGTAAAAACTGACTACAAATTGGAAATACTAATAGGATTATAATACAGTGTTTAGGTTGTATAACNATTATTTGCTGTAAAAACTGACTACAAATTGGAAATACTAATAGGATTATAATACAGTGTTTAGGTTGTATAACTTCATGCCAGCTCACTAAAGTCTATTTTTATTTCAAGAGGAATTCTACGGCGTGTAAGAAAGGCGTGACTGCGAATCTCCTGCGTCGGATGTCAACTTCTACCTGGACGACTACAACAAGTGCTACTGGGATGCCGACACTCGAGCCACAACCGAACGCACGCCGCAGACGCTCTGCCTCCTTTCGTTCAGCAATGGGTAAGATTGCGTATTATTTCATGTGGAAAGTATTAAATTCCCTCTGTTTGATGTTAAGCTCGTTTAAGTTCATGCCCGCGCCCTAGCGTCATTCAGCAAAAATGCAAAATGATTTATTGAATTCTGATAACAATTTTCATTGTTTTAGGTTTAGAAAAGATAATTTTGGGAAGTTGGTTGTTTAGTTACTGACTCAAACAGCATTTGCGCTAGAGAACGCTAAGAGATCATGAAATATAAAAGGAGCGTAAGATTATTTGGTGTTTCCCTCGAAGCATAAAAAAAACCCTCATTAGGTAAAGAAAGAGAGGAGAGGATTTTCTGGTTATGGGAGAGACCAAATAATCTTATGGCTTTGTGACGATGATGCGACGATAGCTGTGTGCGAATAGTGTTTGTAATGATCTGCTCTGCGGCAACGGTTGTTACTATGAATTCCAAGTTTTGTATATCATTACCTTCTTTAGAGTGAAGTTAATATGAGTATTACATTTTACAATTTCAACCTATCACTGGAATTGACAGATGCAATTACAACAATTCCACGATAAATGAACTCAAAATGGTTTCAAGAAATGACCCAGAAATGGTAGACTGAAGGCAATCAAAGGGTCTCTAAGACTGACTACTTTAGGTTGTAATGATAAGTTAAAAACAACACTAGCATACGTCAGAGATCAAGCAGAAATGGTTGGGAAATATCGAATTTTACAATTCGATGTTATATAAACAGATATGACTGGACAGACAGACGGGCACAACAATCGTATATACTTCTCCAGCTATGCTGTTCGCGAATAAAAATGATCTTTTAGTACTTTCCACATGGTACAAATTACTTTGATCATCTCTGTAGTCTATACCAACCACTCTACATCAATTGCAGAAATACAATCTTCTCAATTTTGTTTTTAATTTTACGAGAATTGAGTAGTGTGAAATAGTAATACCTTAAATCGGATTTCGAATTGATGGCGTTTTAACAATGGGTCTCTTTGTCGTCGTTCAGTTGGCCGAAGCAAATGTGAGTCGAAGCAGGATTTTCCTATTTCGGAGCTATACACTAAAATAAATAGAGTAAAATTTTATAACGAATGATCTTGCTAATAACACTATCGCATACGGACATTTGTATTGCATATAAATGAGGGGTAGAAGAAATGTGTCATTTAGAGTGGTTGGTAATAAGAACTGACGGTGGTTGGGAATGAGATATGGCATTGAGTGTCCCTTTGGATGGTATGATTGATGTTTGGTAGAAGGGACTCCAGGGAGCAGTCCGACGCAGACGAGCGGCGTGTGTCTGGGGGGTGGATCTGGAGGTCCGTCACACTCCCAAAACCTCGTCCATCATCACCCTCCTTCCCTTCAGACTTCACACAAATCTCGCAGCTTCTCTGCAAACGCTCTATACGCTTCTTCAGGTGCTACTCTTTTATCACATTTTTACTAGTTAAATTAATCACTAATTATAATTTAACCATGCCACTACGATCGACTAACTAGCCTACTAATAATAATAATGAATGGCAATTGGCAATGAAACAAATTTTTCGAATTTCACCCATAGAGTAATCATGGTAGACAACGTTTGGAGTATTTGAAAAAGTTTACCGGGTGTCGTATAATTTATGTCACAATTTCAAATTTTAATTCGACAACAGAAATTCAAAATTTCAAATTAAGTTCAGTACTACCATATTTGTCGGAATAATAGGCTAACTATGAGGAAATTTTTATAATCTTATCCAATGTTGCCATTTGTTAAATTTCTAAAATAACGTTTGAAGTAGCAAAGAGTAGATCTGTGTACATCACTTGGATGGTTGGAAACATTTGCTACGTTTAGTCTCACGCTACAATCAAACCAGAAGACATACTTGGTTACAATTAGAAGGGTATAGATATAGGACCTTTCCCGCGCTAGTGTCGGGTTAATCAATCAGTTCCAAATTTTTGTCAATTAAGTTTGACCAAAATGGAACAATTTATGGTAGTGAAGTGTATAGTTTTCGAAACTTTGTTTTATTGCCATGCTAGTGTCCGATATTCAATGCATTGCATGAGGAAAAGCTTATATGATAATTCATTTTAACTTGCATCTTGGCTCGTCAAATATTCTGTGTCCAAATAATTGGTGCCTTTTTTTTTTTTTTTTTTAGAAAAGCTCAGGCGAAATCAGATTTTGCAAGAAAAAATGTAGAGTTGCGCGGTTGTTTTTAAAAGTGTATATTATGCAAAAACAAACTACGTCATACACTCGCGATTTTACGATAGTCGTCTCCCTTCAAACTCATTATAATAAGCGACCTCCTCCGTCTGAGATGTTGACGAAGTAGAGGAAGTCATATATTCGTATATTCTTGAGATTTTCTAGTAAAATTTCTTACCTGATTCATTTGTAATTAAAAATAGATAATAAAGCCCCAACTTAAACTAAAGCCATCCTAAACTTCCTAAATTTCAAAATAGCCCCTGGCTCAAAAATAAAGAAAATACGATAATGGTAAAAAAAAAACTCAATTTTTCTCTCATCCTTAGTTACATGTACTCAAACTCAACAAGTCAACACAAAAGCCTTGCAGAAGTTGTTGATTGAGTTGAAAATTTCCTTTTCTCTATAATAGGGTATCGATTATTTGGACACACGGTAGGGAGTAGGGACTTGTGAAAGGAAGTGTTTGGTTGTTTTTAGGAAATGGCTTAGCAGTAGCATGATCCTAGTTTTGAGAAGGCTTAGATTTGAAAAGTTATTCCACTGTTAGGTCAGGATACTAGGTGTGGCGTCCTTAATCTCCTTACCTGGAGAACCTAATTAATTAAGAAGGAAAGCTCCTCTCAAAAGATGTGGAAATCCTTCCAAAGGGCAAAAGTCAAAAACTTTTTGAAACCTCCCTTTCCTCCCATTGGTAATGCGGTGCGACTATTCAAACAACAACGGTCGATCTCAGCAAATTCTCCCCCATCTGTCTGTCAACTTCAGGAGAAATTGAAACAAAAGTTTTTAGAGACTGCTTTTATTGTCATAGTATTATGTTTATGAGTATGGCTTTACTAAAGTTATTAGATTAACCATTTAACAGAACCTCAGCATGAGTTCTTTTATAACATCATCATTCCAGATTTTGTCGACTACATTTTATTTTATTTAATCTCACTCCACAAAACCTTTCTTACCAAATGAACTTATTTCCCACAGTAACAATATGTGAGGTTTTATGGAGTCTAAAAATAAATAAAATAAGTGATCGATAAATTTAGAAATAAATATGGAAGACAAGATTTAATTCTGGAAAAATTTGAAATTAAATAGTTCTAGGAGAATGAGTTAGTAGAAGTTACCTTGGGTTACTCCCTGTCATTTTATGAGATTCACCGAAAAACTCTGAATTGATATTTCTGGCGTTAAGTCCCACATGTGATATTCTTTTGTTGAGTCTATAGGTCAATCCAATTGATCTACTCGTCTGGAAATTTTGGCGAGCATTATGCATGTCCTGCCACATTAATGTGCAGAAGTACAGTCCTGTCTGTAAATTAGAAACAGTGATAAAAGAGAATATCACATGTGCGACTTTATCTCATTTCTCTGGGACGCTCTGTATTTATTGTCCTATTACTAGAGTAAAATGATGAAATGATTAATTTCTAAAGCTATCTAGGATCATAAATAATTAGTAGATAAATTTTTTAGAAAATAGTAATGAGTGGTAGGAGTTGAGGAAGAGTAGGGTTTGAATTATTGTTTTGAGATTTGTTAGAATTGAGGCGTGTAGAGTGAAGAGTTCTTACATTGACTATTGTACAAATTGTAATGATTAATGATGATAATGATAAATTAAATTTGGGAATGAGAATGGTTTGCATTACTAATGCCCTCTGTTTCTTTGTCTTGACTTGTATTTCTTTTCATGTTGGTTGACTTCTGCCTTGGGTCTTCTGCATGGTTCTTCTTTCTCTTCTGCTCGGCCTCCTCTTGCACAGATGTACGACGACGGTTCAGTCAACAGGAGTTCGAGAGCCAAGTCCAACGAAAAACCGTTTGCAGCCTCCATCCCCTCTCTCCTTCAGACCTATCCCATCTGTCGTCCCTCGCAAAACTTACGGGGGCCGTCTCACCCTCATCACCCACTCCTTCTCCGGGAGGAACACCTCTGCCCTCTCCAACTCCTTCAAGGGATGCCTCTCCTTCAAATTTCCCACTCCCGCCTCCACCCTCTCCCACTCTACCCACAACATCCGCCACTCGCCAGTCAGGTAACCATCACAACCACCCGACACCTTCCCTCATGCCTTTTCACAAATACAGTGTGATCAATTAAGTTATATCCTATATTACATGGAAAAGTGTAGAGAAAATTTCTCTGGAGCTCTCTGGTATTATTTTCAAACTAGATCAGTTGGATTGATCTTTACCTCAAGCAATGGTTGGCTTCAGAGATGGATGGATGGCAATTCCCTTCTTGTCACGTTTAAAATTTTAGGGTTAAATTTTGTCAAAATTGACCCTACAAATTCTGAAACCAAAACTTTTAGGATCGACCAAAATTATTTAAATTAATGAAATACTAACTGCACTGCACTTCGGTTATAAAACATACATTGGGTCGACGCAAATTTCGGGTCTTCTAACCTTATGATGTTTTAACAGAAATAAAATCAGACTGGTTTTCATAATAAAAATTGTAAATGAAGATAGGCCATTTTTTTTTTGATCTTGCTCAAATTTTGAGAGGTCGATGACATTGTGAAATATAAAGTACTCAAATGTAATTCCAGACATTTTTCCATTGCTTTGACTATAAATAATGAAATTCTAACAAAGAAACGTTTGTTTGTTTGATTTAATAATTTTCATTTTAAGTTTTTGAAATGAACCTTTCCTAAAGTAACTCCTCATTTTCAATTTTCCATAATTTGTGAAGAAATTTTTTTATTTTCGTATGAGGCAAGACAGTTCTGTGAAGTCGCGCCGGATCCCAAAACTTTTCCAAAAGCGTCACGTTACTCGATAAAATCCATCCATGCATCCCTCATCCATCCATTCATTCGACTTAATTCAATAAATTAAATTAAGTAAAAATTCCAAATAACATTTTCTGGAGTGAAAACTACTTCACTTGAATTCATCACCTGTTGCGTTGTGATTACAAAAAAACACTTGGTTATGATGATTATTTTTTGTGTTTACAGGTGGGCCTGAATTCGACCAGTTATCTATAGGGGGTAGGTTGGGGGGGCTTGTGATGGAAAGCGGAGAAGTGGAGGATTGTAGTACGACGAGCACTTTGGGCGACGGTCCTGGGCCACCCGAGCCTTCAATATCTTCTGGTCCCTCTCTCCGACTCAGCCCTGTCATATTCACTCTCGACGAACCACGAGACGATCAACCACTCTCCTCGGCATCTACAGACGACGATGTAAGAACAATATGTTAAGGTATCAATGCATGCGACTTACTTATGTATCTATGCACTGCAATTGTTACTCTTAAATCAGAATCGTTGTCACAATTTATAGCTGCATATTCCTCAGAAAACAGTTGAACTAACGTTCTTTGTATTCGAAATTATACGTTAATCTTACGAAATTACTTCCCCACAAAAGTTGATATTTTAGATGATTTGTGCGTTTTTTTTTTCAAAAAAATTTGTTCCCAATTTCTCCTAATCGTCTAACCGTTCTACTCAACAGAAATTTTTTTNGTTTTTTTTTTCAAAAAAATTTGTTCCCAATTTCTCCTAATCGTCTAACCGTTCTACTCAACAGAAATTTTTTTTTTACAGAATGCGGGACATCTTGAACAGAACCGCTCCACTGATTTTTGTTTCTGATATGCTGTTTTTGTTTTATTTTTCAGGGGAGCAGTGACGTAATCTGTGCGCTTGACGGGATTAAGTTTGACCTGGCTGGGATAAGTACTGACCCTTGTCTTTGCCGCCTGAACGAGTGGGACTACCCCATCTTCGATCTAGAGGAGAGCTCAGAGACACAAATACTCAGTCACGTAAGAAGGAAGTCTGGAGAGAGCTCACTAATTGATTAGTCAAAGGAACTTAATTGAAACTCTTCTCCAGATGTGCTACAAAGTGTTCCTTGATGTCGGGCTATTCGAAGCCTTCAAAATACCCATTCATGAGTTTATCAACTATTTCCATGCACTCGAGATGGGATATCGCGAGAAACCATGTAAGACAAGGAAAAATTATCAAGCTCTTCTTTTATTTTTATTTCCCGCTAGAAGATNATATCGCGAGAAACCATGTAAGACAAGGAAAAATTATCAAGCTCTTCTTTTATTTTTATTTCCCGCTAGAAGATCAATTGGAAAAACATTTTTCTGTGAGAATCTTGTGAATCTTTTGTTGGGGTTTTTAGGGGTTTTATTCCACAGAAGATCAAACAACTCTTGGATTTTTTTTAATTTTGGGGTTTTATTAAAGATTTATCAGTTAGAACAATAATTTCTAAAACTACATAATGTCTGNATATCGCGAGAAACCATGTAAGACAAGGAAAAATTATCAAGCTCTTCTTTTATTTTTATTTCCCGCTAGAAGATATATTGGAAAAACATTTTTCTGTGAGAATCTTGTGAATGTTTTGTTGGGGTTTTTAGGGGTTTTATTCCACAGAAGATCAAACAACTCTTGGATTTTTTTTTAATTTTGGGGTTTTATTAAAGATTTATCAGTTAGAACAATAATTTCTAAAACTACATAATGTCTGTGTAGGTTCCTACACAGACATTTAGTAGGTTTGTTTNGTGTAGGTTCCTACACAGACATTTAGTAGGTTTGTTTAGTTAATTTTGACCTGATTAATTCTGATTGACGGTTTTATATAGCTATTATGTTTACACCAAATGTTTACCTGTAGATCATAATCGGATGCACGCAGCTGACGTACTCCATGGCGTCTACTACTTGACCTCGCAGCCAATCCCTGGCTTCGAGATGCAACTGTCTGATCCTGAGACACCGTTAGCTTCCGGTAAACAATGAAAATTTGATATAAACAGATAAAAATTTGACCTTCAGTTTTAAGTGTTGATATCTGTAGACATGTCGAGTCACCGAGCTTGGTTCAATGTGGAAGAGTCTTCTTATGGGATCATGGGAGCAAATTTCCCCGCCCTCGAGCTAATGGCTCTCTACACTGCAGCAGCAATGCACGACTACGACCATCCCGGTCGCACAAACGCCTTTCTAGTCACCACTCACGCACCTCAAGTAAGCTCGAAGAGGATACTATGATAATCGAACATCTTGATCTTCTTGGTAGCAATAGACTTGTTAAATACAGTAAGGAGAGGCAATTTAAAATGAATTATGTCATCAGAATTTGTGTTGGAATTAACATAGGTCAATTTCGAAGAACAACAATTGTGATCATTCTGGGAATTTTGAAATATGAGTTGTTTGGTTGTTAGGCTATATTGTACAACGACCGGTCAGTACTGGAGAATCACCATGCGGCAGCTGCTTGGAATCTTCTTCTGGGGACGCCAGCTTGCAACTTCCTTCGCTTCCTGGATAAGGCTGAGTTTAAGCGGTTCCGGTACTTGGTCATCGAGGCTATCCTCGCCACAGACCTCAAGCGGCATTTCGAGATCCTTGCTGAGTTTAACTCCAAGGCGAACGAGGAAGACTCTGTAGGTATCGATTGGAACCAAGAAGCAGACAGGCTACTCGTCATGGAGATGTGTATCAAGCTTGCTGACATCAACGGACCCTGCAAGTTCCATGACATTCACGTCAGATGGACGCACAGGATCGCAGAGGAGTTCTACGAACAAGGTACTAACTTACCAAGCTGAGATCATCTCGGCCTCAAGAAGAACATATAATCATCAATTTTACCAAGGTTGCTGAGCGACAAACGATCTAAAATAATGTTGGTTATTGAGGAACTCTTATTGTCGATATTGAAAGAGAGCAGTTGCTCCAATTTTGATGAAAATTTTTACACATGTAGTACTTGATAATTAATTAGACCCGTATTTTTTTATTTTGCCAAAATCTACGTTTTCGCCCAAGTATGGCGTGATTAGGCGCCATTTTGGCCAAACTTAGGGCCTGTTTTCTCAGTGAGGAAAGCTCGCCTATGAGTCGGAGTTTTTGCATTAGACTCAGTATAACAATCCTCCGAGGTGTTTTGAAAAATCCCGACTTTACTCGGAATATTCGCCGCTAGGTGTGTCACAATCGAAGAATAAATAGTAGCCACTGTGTAATTAAAAAGTTTGACCTATGACCCATTGTCATCTGTGCCCCAAGTGACCTTGCACTCTGAAATCTTAACTGTGATTTTAGCATTAGTATTCTGAGTCATGTTAATTCAAGTATAATTTGGCAACAAAATTTAGATTAGATGNACTGTGATTTTAGCATTAGTATTCTGAGTCATGTTAATTCAAGTATAATTTGGCAACAAAATTTAGATTAGATGCGTGCGCACCTAGTGGCAAATATTCTATGTAAAGTTAGAGTATTGCAAAAAACCACCTCGGGAAATTGTCATACTGAAAACAACCCAACTCTTCTACGTTTCTTCTTGACTGAGAAAANCAAAAAACCACCTCGGGAAATTGTCATACTGAAAACAACCCAACTCTTCTACGTTTCTTCTTGACTGAGAAAAAGAGTCCTCTAGTTTGACTTCGTACAACGAAACCAGCGTGAAAGAACATTAAAATAAAATTTAAATGTTGCTTCGCTATCACATCATCANGACTTCGTACAACGAAACCAGCGTGAAAGAACATTAAAATAAAATTTAAATGTTGCTTCGCTATCACATCATCAACGAGTACCTTTAAATATAATTTGAACAGATTACGTGCTATAGCTCTCCGCGCCGAGCCGAAAAAATACTGTGGACAATAAGAGTTTCTCTAAACAATGCTAGTCAGTAACTCAATCTTTCTCCAAAATGTTTTTTTAGGATATTCTGCTTTGGAAATATTATGTTGAATTCAAGTGTTACGGAATTGAGTAATATAATCTGTGATTTAGGTATACTAGTCTCAGTTAAGAATATCCTTTGTTTGGATCAATATCTCAAGTTAAGATATCCCAGCTGGTACTAGACCAAAATATTTTTTAGGATATTATGCTTAAGAATATCTTACTGAGTTCAAGCGATTAGGAATTGGGTCTAATATAGTTTGTGAATTATGTGATCGCATTGAAGAACATATTTGATTTGTCTCATACATCGTATTGTTGAATTGAAAAGTTTTCATTTCATTCGTTGACTATGGTAAATATTGTTACTGTGCGTGGAAATGGTAAAGAAACCCTGCTAGTCATGCCCAAAAAAGTCAGTAGGATGTCCGTGGCTGGAACTATCTCATGAAACTTTTTATGAAATATTTTAGGCGACGAAGAGGCGGAGCTGGGTCTTCCAATCTCTCCGTACATGGATCGCGACCATCCTCAACTCGCGAAACTCCAAGAGTCCTTCATCAACCACTTGGTAGCACCGCTGTGCAAAGCAGTGGCGGAGGCTGGTATCCTCCCTGGATTCTGGGAAGAAGAGGATATGGAGGCGACGGGGGACGAGGTGTCAAGTTGTCAGGAGACGGATAATGACAACGACTCCTCCTTCTCTGACGAGCCGTCCGATCAGAAAAAGAAGAGAAAAATCCTATGTGTCCAGACAAAGCATCTTCAGGACAACCACAGGCACTGGATGAATGTCATCAAGGTAGCTAAAAAGTCATTCTATTCTATTAGTTGTTGACAAGTTTTTATTCCAGTTTGTATGATTTATCTGAATCTTTGAACCTGACACTTGGTTTGTTGTACACTTGTAGGAAGAAACTCGGAAGCGAGAGGAGGGTCTAGTGAAGACGGAGTCTGTCGCCATTTCTACAGAGGACGCTATGGAGACAATTGAAGAAGAGAACAATACTCCACACTCTCTCAACCGTAGTTTTAGCTTTGTACGACCAAAAGTATACACTACGCAGAATCTTCTCTCGTCTCATTGGTTCTTGTCTCTCCCCACAGGAGAAGGAAGACTCTAAACTGTGATTCCCTGCTGGAATCAACTGGATTCGGACGGTGTGTGTGCCAAAGAGAAGGAACTTACAAATCGGAACTTGACCACTACGCTTGACCCTTGAGCTCTGCCTAGAATGGACTCTTATTTACTACCTGAAACACTGACTTAGTCGACTTCGATTTTAGCTTCTCCCACAAATAATTAAGAACAAGTGGACTTCATTCGAATTATTATTGCTGGCCAATAAAATGAAGAGAAATCCAAGACAATTCTCAATTTTTACATCCTCGTCCATGAGGTCTTACAAAGTTTACTTAATAAATTTTCAAGTAGTGGTAATGTTCTCACTATTCACAAAATCTAGCTATTCCTTTACTTATCACCATTCTTCGTTGACTCAAGTTTCTCTCTCAACATATTCTCAAGTTTGATTGCATCCGCGGCAAATTTACGAATCCCGTCCGCCAATTTGTCAGTCGCCATTTCGTCCTCGTTCATCAACCAACGGAATCGAGCCTCATCCATTTTTTCCTTTGGAATGTCAAGACATTTCGCTAGAAAGAAATACGAAAGCATTTGTTTTATAATTCATTAAATTTCACTTTCATCCTTTCATCAGACAACTCAAGTGACTACGAAAGTCCACCGTCTGTCCTAAAATTAATTCGTATACCTAAAATTGGTATTGTTATGTAACTTATGGACATGAGTTGCACGGATTGACTCATGCCAAAGTAGTTGACCAATTTAACAACAATGAAAAATATGTACCCCTTTTTGAATACTGGTNAGAAATACGAAAGCATTTGTTTTATAATTCATTAAATTTCACTTTCATCCTTTCATCAGACAACTCAAGTGACTGCGAAAGTCTACCGTCTGTCCTAAAATTAATTCGTATACCTAAAATTGGTATTGTTATGTAACTTATGGACATGAGTTGCATGGATTGACTCATGCCAAAGTAGTTGACCAATTTAACAACAATGAAAAATATGTACCCCTTTTTGAATACTGGTGAACACTGCGAGAAATTAGAAAATTTAGTAAGCACAAAAAAAAATACAGCTATTTTTTATATTCTTAAACTTTTGGAGGGGAATTGCGTGGAGTCGTATAGCCTATCACGGTTAACCAATTTGAATTGTCAAATGAAAAAGATAATATGCGGTTCGGAAAAACAAAAAACAAAAAAACTTTGAATCTTTTATAAGCTATTTGGACTAGAGTTGTTTAAATTGACCTCTCATACGCCACATCCCAACTTTATCCGATAATGGTACCTCATGGTCTGTAGAATCTGTACAATTTAAAATTTNTGGAGTCGTATAGCCTATCACGGTTAACCAATTTGAATTGTCAAATGAAAAAGATAATATGCGGTTCGGAAAAAAAAAAAAAAAAACTTTGAATCTTTTATAAGCTATTTGGACTAGAGTTGTTTAAATTGACCGCTCATACGCCACATCCCAACTTTATCCGATAATGGTACCTCATGGTCTGTAGAATCTGTACAATTTAAAATTTACTTCTCACAACAAATTAAATTCCATCGTTGTTTATCTAACTCAATTAGTCAGTTGTATAAAGGANTACTTCTCACAACAAATTAAATTCCATCGTTGTTTATCTAACTCAATTAGTCAGTTGTATAAAGGAAATTTAGACCGACCACTTAACCCATACAATATTATAATTTTTACCTGGGGACGACGGACACACTTCAACCATAACGTTTGGGTTAACTTTTTGATTAAATGTTCCATACAATCCTTGTTTTAAAATTGTACAAGCTAAAAGAATTATTATAGTTACCATTTTCTTCGTTGAGTGACTGGACGATCGGTTCAGAACTCGCCTCAAGTTCCTTGAGAAGAGCAGGAGAGATCGTAAGAAGGTCACAACCAGCCAGAGCCAGAATCTCACCTATAAGAGTAAACCTAAGATTATCCATTTCTTCAACACCGTACGTAGGTGAGACTCACCAATATTTCTGAATGAAGCACCCATCACGACAGTCTTGTAACCGTGTTTCTTGTAATAGTTGTAGATCTGAGTGACACTCTTGACGCCAGGATCCTTCAAGGGTTCGAAACTCTTTGTCTCTGTATGGGCAACGTGCCAGTCAAGTATCCTACCTACAAAGGGTGAGATCAATGTCACTCCCGCTTCGGCACAAGCAACCGCCTGCGGAAACGAGAACAGGAGAGTCAGGTTGCAATGGATTTTATTCTCGGCCTCCAGAACTCTAAAGAATTGAAAAAAAAAAAAAAAACACAAAACATATTAGCTATCCGAGGAACAAGCAAACGAACTTGGGAAAAAAAACTAACAATCAAGGTTCCTTAGGGAAAAAGCTTGTCAGCTTATAATCTAACTCTGAGCTTTTTGTGATAGGAAAGGTGTACCTGGCTGCTTGAATCCCTTCCCAAGTGGATCCCAATTTGATAAGAATTCTGTCTTTAGAAATTCCTAGTTCCTGGTAGAGTTTGATGAATTTCCTAGCTTTGATAATGCTAGCTTCCATGTCGAAGGAGAGCCTAGCATCCACTTCTGTCGAAACACGACCAGGCACAACCTTGAGTATCTCTTTTCCAAAGAGAACGAAGAGCCTATCACTTGCTTCCACTACTTGATCATCAATACTCCTACGAAAAGATAATAAAACTTAAGCCTCACTACTAACCCAAGACTAGTTGAAAAATAAAATTAGTTTCAAACTTGGCTGTTTTTTTTGCATAGTCAATGGCGTCATTGATAAGATGTTGGTACTGTGGCATCTTCGCTGCAGCCAAAATCAAAGATGGATTTGTCGTTGCATCCGTCGGCTCATACGTCTTAATGGCTACAAATAAAAATAATCAAAATAACTAAAAAATTATTAAAACCATTAGGGATGAAATAATCCTTTCAATAATAACCATTAACATTTACACGCATAATTTCTATTCGCTTTAGTTTTTCTCACTTATTCAATTTGACAAGAGAATTTAACTTTATATACTAATATAAAATTTATTTTAATGAAACTGGTTCTTTTAATAAAAACATTTGATTTTTACGGTAAATCCATAATCAAAATTTCACTTTCANTTTTAATGAAACTGGTTCTTTTAATAAAAACATTTGATTTTTACGGTAAATCCATAATCAAAATTTCACTTTCACAGTTATATCTTAGACATAAATTGGTGCTAGCCAAAAAAAAAAAAAAAAAAATTTTTTTTGTTTGTGTTTAATACAATAACATTGATACAATTAGTGTATGTAGATATGACGGTGACGGTAATTGAATTAGAAGAATCAAAAAAAAATTTTTTGGCGTAAATTAACAATAGAAGGCAGCCGTTATTCATCATGGTGCAAAAACCTAATAAGTAGTTTCGTTCCCTCCTGCGGCTCTTGTTTCGACATTACATCCTACTAGACAATAATCTCTGTCGGCACTTTCGAGCCGAAGAAAGGAGAAGGGAATTGTCNTTTTAATGAAACTGGTTCTTTTAATAAAAACATTTGATTTTTACGGTAAATCCATAATCAAAATTTCACTTTCAAAGTTATATCTTAGACATAAATTGGTGCTAGCCAAAAAAAAAAAAAAAAAAAAATTTTTTTTGTTTGTGTTTAATACAATAACATTGATACAATTAGTGTATGTAGATATGACGGTGACGGTAATTGAATTAGAAGAATCAAAAAAAATTTTTTTGGCGTAAATTAACAATAGAAGGCAGCCGTTATTCATCATGGTGCAAAAACCTAATAAGTAGTTTCGTTCTCTCCTGCGGCTCTTGGTTCGACATTACATCCTACTAGACAATAATCTCTGTCGGCACTTTCGAGCCGAAGAAAGGAGAAGGGAATTGTCGGCTAGGAAATAGATTTCTTGCTCAGACAGACGACAGCAAAAAAAAAATAGACAGACCTTACATTAGATTACGCGATGCAATAAAAGTTCACAATTTTTTTTTACCTCATTATTTTCTTCATCCCAACTTGGCATCATTGCATTGCCAAGTCATGAGGAAAAAGAGACAAAAAAAAACTTTTAACAACCTTATATTGCATCGCTTTGTTAGTTACATCTGCATGGCTTGTCATCTTAGTAGCCTGGACTCTAGGGTATATTTCGAACCAACGAGACGGGAGAGAAATCTATTTCCTATCTAATGATTAGGCGATTGGGAAGCATTGACATAAAAACTAGTCAAGTGGATATGGTTTCCTTACCCTCAAAGTCTCCGGTATCAGAAACGACAGTGGTAACTTTTCTTAATTGGTCGAGTGTAGTGCCGGTTTTGCTTCTCTTCATTTCTGGTTCCGTTACTGACATCTTGAATACTGGTACAAATAATCTTCAAAAACGGATATTAATTGACCAATGAAAAGAAATGAAGAGACAAATCGGCGACTGGTGTTGGCTCTCGGGAACAAAATGACACTGCAAGGTTTAATTCACTATTAGACTCCGTTATCATGAGCTTTTGAGCTTGACCTTGAAAACACATCCAACGTCACAGAATCACAGCAAAAAATTCAGTATACCAGCATTGGAGATTGAAAATTGGAACATGAAATTCATGAGTATTCGATCCTGAAATAATGACTTTAGTCAGACTATTTTTTTAACGTAATTTAGAAATTTGGTTTTTCTTTAAACTTACATAATCATCCATTTTCACCTCATCCAGGCAGGTGGGACTTTTGGATACCTCACATGTTCCGTACACGTTGACATGATAGCGCGATACTCTACCTATTGACACATCGTGTAACCTATGTACCTAACTTAAAAAAATCGATATAGCAATCACAATCACTAACACAAAGAATATAAAAATTGTTCCAGCAGATCGAAATCGGCATAGATTTTCTTTACTGGATAAGGTAGCCAATAGACAAACGTGGAAACAAGAAAATATGAGATGTAAATTATTTGAGATTTGAGAATGAACTCTGATGGTTTATCACTTCATATCGATCGATATCTATCCAAAAATATTATCTTTCAAGTTGCTAGGTGGTTTCTATAACTTGGACAATTTGGGAAAAAAAACTGGGAAAAATTGGAAATTTCATTTCCAACTTATAATTATTAGTTGAAACATTTGGCCTTAGAATTTTTAGTTCGTATGCAATTTATGGTTGTGAAGAAAAATGCATCAAGGTCATATAAACAAGGGGACAGCCTTACATGGACTCTCAATTCTTACGAAATTTATTCTATCTAGTCATGTCTATCGCGGAGCTTTGATCTCTAATTTTTAAATTCCTAACCAACCTGAAGATTTATTTGACAATTTAATAGGAAAATTTTGTCACCTCTTGGTTAAATTTGAACCTATGACGGATGCGGTATCGAAATTTAAGTTTAAACATTAAAGACTGGTTAGACTTGATTTGTAGAGTACGTGAGGTAAGAAGAACAAGTGACATTCTTAATTATAGGGATGTTCATTCCAGAAGTCATAACTGAGAAAGGGAAGCCTCCAGTGAGCCCATGACATGCCGCACCATACTCCCCATTTATGCTCAAGGTCACGATAGCTCCACTGAAGTTAGGGTAGAACTTGACTATTCGAGCAATTGCTTCCTCCGCTGACGTAGTTGGACTCAGTCCTCCACGCATCTTCTCAACAGCAATCAAACTACAAGGAATAATATAAAATCGAAAATCATTTAACATTCTTATACACTTACTTTCGGGTTCCGTATTTTCATAAAAACCGTGGGGATTATGTCAGGTTTTTTTTATCGAAATTCTAACAAGCCTATCAATCCTAAATTATACTGAAAGAAAAAACGCAGAGCAACTAAATTTTGTATGGGAGGAATTGTCCATGGAGTAAATTTTATAGGCGGGGGGGGGGGAAGATTGTCTGNATCCAAATAATTAAATATTATTTCTTATAACTTAAATAATTCAATTAGTTTTAAAATCCTATAAAATCGCCCTTACTTTTCTTATCCTCTAGAATTTCTTCCTGATGTTGATGGAAACAAAAATTAACAAAATCTGCTAGCAAAGAGTCGCAAAGTACTTTTATGAGAAATGATGATGTGATTTAATGCCTCTAATCATTGAGACAATTTTGTCTCAAATTTTAATTGTCAACCATTACAGTAGACCCGTTTCTGCATTATTGCTCATCAAAAAAGATAAAAGGTTCAGATATAATTAGAATCATATATGACCTTTGCGCAAGGCTGAAGTGCAATTTGCATCAGTCAAACTGCGGTATAATAGAATGATTCATTGCTGCGGCGTCTTCCAAGATGAAAGATACAGTCTCAAGGCTGCCTTACTTCAGTCTATTCAACTACCTAGGTAGAAATCGCATCATAACGTCTCCATCCCCAGTTGCTGCTGCCCCGCCAACTTCCTTGTCCACGTAAGAACCAGCCCCCACCAAAGGAGAATCCCCAACTCTCCTGAAAGAATCAAAATAATTTACATACAATGCCATAAAAATTGTGTCACTTATATCTAATGCAACTCTAGGTAAATTAACCAAAATAAATCAGAGTAATAAAATCATTGAATCTATTTTGACGCTCTGCCGCACCACTTAGGAAGTGGATGTTTACACATGTGAACGTACTTTCGAATCTTAAGATTAATTTCATCAAAAATAGACGGACCAAGTTGACATTTTGCTAGAATATGCCTAAATTATATATCTGTATACTTTTTTTTGAAATTCTTTTTAATGAATTTTTTTTACGGCTCCCGCACCCGCACCACTTCAGAGCCCGGAATTCCTTCGTCACTTTTCACTAATCTCTAATCATTCCTTTCCTCACTCCCGCTTCTACTCCGCACTCCTCCCTACTCAACCTTTCTCAACTGTTGCTATGGGTTGCTATCAAGTTCTCTGCCAACAAATGTATACCCTGGGATTTTGTTTCTAGCTCCATTTGAGGAAGTCCCAGAAGCGATTCGCCCCTTCCCGTCAATGACAAGCATGCCGATGGTATCATGGTTGAATCTATCGACGAGAGTATTTGATTGGGGCTTCGGAGATTCGGCTCGTTCTGATTCTGCAGGTTTGTACGGGCCGCAGGAAATGGCGGGATCAGGATATACATTCTTCCAGAAGTTTGGCTGGCACGAGTTCTTCTTCCAGTCGGCGTGCATCTGCTCAGATTCTCGAGTCGACAAACTCTCTTCTTTGAAACCCATTGCCACGGCAAAGTTCGTCGCTAGCTCACCCGATAACATCGAATGCTTTGTATGCTCCAAAACTTTCCGAGCCACAGAAATTGCAGATTTTATTCTTCTCAGACACGCAACAGCACCAACATCATGCGTCTCTCTGCCAGAAATCATAACTCAATGATTTAATAATTAAAATACATCTTTGATAATATCATTTCATTCTTCCTCAAGTTACATGATACGAAAAGTTACGAAGTTACAGAATGTGCAATAGTCAAAAGCTTACGTACACATTAGCACGTAACTAACATTCAAGTTGTTACTTGACTGATAACTCTATTGAAAATGAAATAAAATTGAGATGCCCTTGATTATGATTACCCATCCATGATCATTGCATCCAGTGTTGTCTCGCCATTCTCATCTGGGCTCCCTCCGAACCCAACCGTCCTATCACATTGGAGCTCTTCACATTTCGAGCATCCTGCTTCCACTGCATCCAGTGCAGAGCCTCCATTGACAAGTTTCGACCAAGCTAAGCAGAATTAAACACAATAATGATACTAACTTAGGTGCGTTGATGTGATGTGAAGCTTGAAAAAAAAATCCTAACGACAATACGTACAAATCAAATTTTGGCAACGTTGAAGTAGTGTTCAATGTTTCTAATTACTACAAAAATCATTCTTAAAACTGCAAGAAACAATCCAATATTTTCGAATATTAAAAATTTAATAAAAGAATCCACATTAGGAATCGGATTTTAACCAAATGCTTTTTTTTTTCTCCGTCACACTGCTCTCATGGTATGGTGGTGACATATGCACAACAGAACCTTCAACATTAGAAGTATGGGAACTGAACTCGAAGCAAAAAAAAAAAAAAAAAAAATACGCTACAAACCGTCGTCCTTGTCAACTTAATATTGTCAAACATTTTATACTTTCTTTGTCTTTTGTGTTCAATAATTCAAAAATTCAATTTCACTGAACGAAATCTTTCCAAAATTTTCATTAAATCTGTTAAGGTAGGGTGAAATTAAAATTTTTTTTTTGAGGCATTAGCTTATATAGGACACCCTCTCATCTATGCCCGCCAAAACTGTTACATCCCAATAACAGCTGGGATTTAAGATGCGATGTTAGTAAGTAACATATGTTACTTTTACTCTTATTATTATGTAATAAACAGAATTATGTACTCTGTATCTGTACCTTACCTTCCGCTGTCCCATCTGTGAATCCCCAAGTATTGATAACAATTGGGTTCATTCTCCCGCTTTTAGATTCTGACTCCGAGTCATCAAACATGGAATATTGTGTGACTATCTGAATATTCTTAATACTTGAACTCTGCCGTAAGCATCCTACTGTTCCCAACGGAATAGTAAAAACCAATGTTACTAACAATAAAATTGACATTACGCTTGAATGAGAAAATACTAAATGAGGAATACGGATTTGTAGGGAGTAGTTTACTTCAGCTTCCACTTACCTCAGTGTCCGTAACAATTAGATAAAAAAAAACGATAACACACAAATGTAACGTTTATTTATTATCCACTCACACAACTTGAACTAAACCCTTCCACCTACTGTCTTGCTTCTCTCTTGTCTTGATGAATAAAGAAGATTATGCAAAAATTCGAAAAAAAAATGTTTGGAAAAATTTAGAGGATGAAAAAGGCAAAGAATATTTTAGTAATAAAAAAATCTTCCCAATATTTCGCCCCCACCTCTTGTCCTACGTTACAAAGGCTTCGTTACTACATAAACAACATCCAACCGAATTTTACTAAAAAACTTTTTTTTCTAAGATCTTTGAAACGTTTTACCCAAAATTATTATTGTTCTCACATAATCTCCCGGTTGAAGTTTAATTTTTACACCTTATTTGAATTTAGTCCCTCTTCCCATAAATTAGAATTACTAATCTTAACCAAGTTTCAGATTAAGTTCAAAGGAGTTCAAATTGGCGGGAAAAAGTCAGGATTCAAATCGGTGCGGAAATAATTTCCAATCGGTAGTATCAGTGTTCGGAAATACCATTAGCAAAAATAAACTTTTGTGGCAAAATTGGTGAAATTGGCAAAATTGGCAATGGAAAAATCAACTTAAACTTGCCGCATTTTTTTAAAAGAAGAAATTCCTGCTTGGCAATTTCAAAAGTTTTCTTTCAATTAAATACTTTTCAAAGATCGGACTACGAGGTCTGTCTGATTTCCAAAAGTTTCGATGGTGTTTCTAATTATAAGTTTGCTAATTTTGTCAATTTCCCCTCCGAACACTGATTAATAACTAACTTTACCATGCAGAATATGTGAACCCTTTTTATTTTTTTTCATACATAAAAAAAAAGGAAAGCATAATAAAAAAAAATAATAAAACGTTCAAATAATTCTCATGGTATGATATTAATGATTTTTTTTAGCAAGTCAATTTTCACTTTCCGAAATCCCTTATTCTGTATTCCCTCCACTGTATTGTTTGTTTTACAGGTTTTACAGAAACTCATTGCATGCCTTTTACAAGTGACGTATCCATAGTTGGGCTCATGAACTTCTCTTTTAACNACTGTATTGTTTGTTTTACTGGTTTTACAGAAACTCATTGCATGCCTTTTACAAGTGACGTATCCATAGTTGGGCTCATGAACTTCTCTTTTAACGTTAATATTTAATTCTGTAAAATCAATCCTAATTAGCGATTATTTTTTGTTTTAATATAATGGTAGATTTTAAGAGTCGAGATGAGGTTTTTTATAAAAAAAGTTATAAATCCTGAGATTAATTTTCCAAGGAAGTGTTGAACTGAAGCAGCAAAGGGTAGAGACTCTTGTTTGTTGTTTCCTGTAAAACCGCATAATTGAGCGNTAATTGTAGATTTTAAGAGTCGAGATGAGGTTTTTTATAAAAAAAGTTATAAATCCTGAGATTAATTTTCCAAGGAAGTGTTGAACTGAAGCAGCAAAGGGTAGAGACTCTTGTTTGTTGTTTCCTGTAAAACCGCATAATTGAGCGATAGGTCTTATTTAGTATCCGTTTCTTTGCCCATACCAAAAGTGTGTGGTTTTTTAGTTGGACAGGATGAAAGTGAGAAGTACTCTCAACCAGAGTCAAACTACTCGATTCTACACCTAACCCAATCCATACAATAGACTCAGAACTCAGAAACAATCGGAACACTTTTACTAATTAAAAACCTCTGTGTCCTTGACGGAAGGAGCAAGTGATCCTTTACGAATTACCTTTCTCACATCTAGTTCTATAGTCTCAATTGTAATTTTGAGTAAAATTTTTATAAATTTTCCGAATGCGCGGGTTGTTGGATTGATTGAGGTGGGGGTAGATAGAAGATATTTTGACTAAGTTACTTCTCAAGTAAACAACCAGTATTTAACATCTGAAAAGAAAATCCTCCAGTCCACCAAACATAATTAATTGAAGAGCGTCAGAAAGGAAAGCACTTCTATACTGAGTCAATAAGTGTCAATGGAACATGGGCACGGAGGCAGAGGTGGAGGAGGCGGGGTAACTCATATCATAATTTATTCCTTTCATCGATAACTCGAAATAGTTACTCTGATATGGTCAAATCCGTAGGAATATTTATTCAATGATAACATACTTGTGTTGGTTTTCAGCTAAGAGACAGTTTTGTTGAGCTAAACCAGTGTTTCATGAGTTCCTGCATCGAAAATCTGGAAACTCTTGGTAGTGGATGTTGCCTCGCTCCACTCGCTGCTGACTACCTTTCCCATTGTTTCATGTTATTGAATGAGGCGGACTCGGTGGATGGAGTCATTTCTCCGAAACTACTCGACATTGGGAGTCGATTGCAACAACTTCTCAATAGCAACACTGCTACTTTCTCCGTCGCAAAAGGAAAGCGTACCGGAAATTTCTCGAAGGTCATCACTGAACCTATGGACGAACAACCAGTGCGTAATATATGTATTTGTCTATACTGTCTGTCTATAGCTCATCAATTTTCATGGCTGGAACTGTCGGAGTTTTGTTTTCTGTAAAAATTTCGATCGCAATAAAAATCTGGCAGCTGGGTTTTTCCTACCTGGTCGCCAGATTTTTAGTGCAATTATGACTTTTCCAGAGAAACAACCGACACTATCTGTTATGAAAGTACAAGAATTAAAATGTGATGAATATTTCAACGAATTTTTGTTTACGCTTGAAGGAAATTTCGGATCCTGTCTCAATATGCGATGTGAAAGAATCGAGAGTCGCTGCCCCAATTCCATTTTTAGATACCCAACCCCAGCTCAAATTCTTCCCAATTGTAAATCACACATCTAAAACTCCTGAAGTAGTACTCTTTTCATCTGAAAATGATGATCCACCACGAGAAAGTGAACCCAAAGGAACCACGCTCAGGTATACATAGTTTCTTTGCTACCTACAAACCGGACCATCGTTTCGACTTGAATTTTTCATTTACTGGAAGTAAAAGTGTTAATTTCTCGTCATTGGAGAAAAAAAGTCGAAAAGTTTGGCATTAGTAATTTTCCTTTCAAATAACAGCGTGCAATTTGACTCATTTTTGTTACTGTTGTTAGCTAACATATAACAAGACCTCGATTTCAACTACAGTGAAGTCCGGTTATAGTGAATTTGTAGGGACCGGCAGGATTGGTTCAGTATTGCCGAAGTTCATTATATCCGTATAGTGAACGGACGCTACAACTTAATAATTGTTCATTATGACCAAATATTTGACTTAAAATTCAGCTGCGTCGATCTAGAGAAGTACTGGGTGATGGAAATTTGTTTGAGACTTTGAATACGGCCATGTTCTCGACGCTTCCAGAATCTTTTTCCAGGAGTTTTGAAAAAAAAATTAAAAAATTAATTCAAGCTTTCTTGTTTGCCTTAAGAACATGAAAGTGCACAACCTAATAAACTAAGTTACTTTTAATAATTTTCCTACGATAATTGGCTTCTAATTTTCCGATCTAGTCACATTTGCGTACAACAACACGGTGACATCCATCCATTAACTTCTTTCCACCAGATCGAATCATCTAAGTCGGGTGAATAGATGTGCAGAGAAGAATAAGAAATAATACATTTAGGAATTTAGAGATGGGACAGATAGGTTTGGTTCACTAAGGCCGAAAGTTCAGTATAGCCGGACTACTTAACATATAAACTCTCATTAGCTTGGCAGGCACCGGACAGTATGGTTTGCTATAGCCGGAGTCACTATACCCGGACTTCACTGTATTATAAGAAGCGCGTGAATTACTAAGTGTGGTATGACTAATATGTATTGTTTCTCGACTATAAGGATATTGAACAAGGAATTTACTAGCTCAGAGCCTCCTGTGACCTCGAATGGATTTGTACTTGGGAACAATGGTTCCACATTCTCGGTGTCACCTCACGTTTTCAACGGTTTTAGTGCAGCTCCCATTCTTACATCTGCCACGTCCTCAGCCCCAGTTTCTTCCCAACCCGACGAAGACGAAGACGAGAGAAAAGAGAAAGAGGCTCAAAGTCACGAATTCGTTCCAGTTACGGAAGGAGATGCCGTCTTTTCAATTAGGTACATTTCTACAAGTTCGAAAGTTCCTCCGAAGTAAAATTCAAAACTCAAGAATTTCTTCCGACCAACTTTCACTTGTAGTTGATTTATTAACGATGACTTGAACAGAGAATTCGACGTATAAATTACATCGGGTACAAAGACAAAAATTTAAAAAATAAGTTAAAAAAAAAACACATTTGGACCGTTAAGATCATAAAACATTTTCTAAAAGCTTTGCTGAGAATTCTTCAGTAAAAGTAAATTGTATTCACCAAGCGATGTTTACGCTTGATGAACATTGTTGGTCTAGTGTTAATTTGAAAAAATGGAATACTCTTCTAAAATGCTTAGTAATAAGGGAAAAATATATAAATTTCTGCAAAATTATGCCCAATCATTTTTTTTTTCAGATGCAAGTTATTCCACAAGCCGTCGACGAAGGATAAGTTTGAAGTTCGTGGTTTAGGTATGCTCTATGTGCAAGCGGCAGAGAAGGGGCGGCATCGTATCCTCGTGAGGGCGGACAACAACCTCGGAACCATCCTTCTAAACATGTTCCTGGACAAAGATTTACCTGTCCGGCTCGAGAAGAAACAAATTATCACCGTTGATCCCCACGCCCCTTGCCCTATAACTATCCTCGTCAAGTCAGAAGCAGATGCAGAACGGCTATTCAAAATCATCGAAACACATAAAAATAATGTTTCTTCGCCAGTTTCAAACTGAGACGCCCTTCAGGAACTGCCTGCCAAGACCAAACCAAATCAATCGTGAGACCTCAACCAATCCGCAACAGAAATTCCAATATGAAAAAAAAATGCTAGGTTGATGTGACCTAGGAATTACTTACATCTGTTATCCCTAAGGAAAAGAATCATCAGAATAAAACCTTATTCTTAAAGAAAATTTCCCAGCGTCTGAGAAAGACTTACGGATGTAAATTCGTTTACGTTACGTCAAAGGAACACTTATTATTAATAAGTAGAGTTGCCCCGAAGCTTCGGCTGCCGAAGCTTCTGCCGCCGAATCATGGACTTTTACGTGTTTCGGCGTAGGCCGAATATTTTTTGCTCCGCTTCGGCGTTTCGGCCGAAACGTTGGTAACTGTCTAGACTCCGAAAAATTTAATCAAACCGTTCTCAGTTACCTCAATTTTATTTGTTTTTAGCGTAAAATTACAACAAATGGACCAGTGTGGCGAAGAAAAAAAAACATTTGTTTAAAACAGTGTTTAAAACATGTTTAAAACAACTTGTTTTTTTTTTTTTTAAAAACAGTGTTTTAAACAAACTGAACCTTAGCTGCAACACACGCGACAAATGGACGATAAAATTCCTATTTGCATTTGTTTTATTAATATTGCACTACCCATTAATCGATGTCCTGACGACTACTTGTCTAGCAGGTTCTTTTATCGCTGATGTTACAATTCAATTTTTTTACATGTGGAACACTTCCTTAACAATTAAATGCCAATTTCAGTTGTTTCTTACGTTAATCTAGGTCGTGTATGTTGTATTTAATTCTGACCTGGGATTTTCATGGTTAAAAATAAAACTTAAAAAAAAACGTTAAAAAACATAAAAAACAAAAAACATAAAAAACAAAAAACAAAAAACATAAAAAACAGTTTTAAACAATAAAAACGTTTTTTATGTTTTTTAAAAAAAAAAACAAAAAAAACAGCAACACTGAAATGGACTGAGGTGAGGTAGCTGGGTAACATTAAACCTAGTTTTAACATTAATGACTAGGTGTACCTTTGAAATTGTACGAAAAAGTTTCTGATATCAAGCCGGATATTCGTTTGCGATATCCTGTCGGATATCCAATATCCTGTCGGATATCCGATATCCTGTCGGATTTCCGATTTACTGCCGGGTATCCGATATCCTGCAAATAAAACACGCTTGATTTCCGTTTGTGATGTCATGCCGCAAATCTGTTTTGGAAATAATTGCCGGCTATACGTTTCGGATATTCTGTCGGATATTTCATATCCGGCAATTAAACGCTGCATATTCGTTTCTGATATTCGGCAAATAAAAAACGGTGTATATCCGTTTCTGATATCATGCCGGATATCCGATATCCTATAATCAATTAAAAAACAGCTTTCTGAGTAGAAAAGATTGGCCGATTCAACAGCTGGGACGATTCAGTAGTCTGCTGCATCGGTGCATCAGCCTATTCAAATTTAATCCGCGCCGGGGCAACACTAATTAAAGTTTATTTTCTCCGACTAAAATATAACCAATAATTAAATTTTTTCTAACCCCCTGTTACGGCTAACCGATAATAAAGCACCCAGCCATGAGAGGCAGATTTCGATTTAGTACCGCCAGCGTTTTCCCGTCATCTGATATATTGCTAGTTTTTTCAGACGTTTCCTGTCGTTCAATAAAAATGGTACTATACAGTGTTCCCATTTGTTATATAACAGGTGGAAAAAAATGTGGGAATAGTTCAGAAGTAAGGCCATAGTTTAGTAGTGAGTTTATCGTAATTAGGTTAAATTAAAATACGAAATCAAAAGTTACTTTACGAAACAAAAAAAAATGAAATAATTCTACGAGTATTATTCTTAAAAAAATAACAATAATAATCTAACAAAAAAAAACCTAACAACCCTGATGACAGTTATATTCTTGGCAAATCGATTCGATAGACACGTCACACGCCCGATTCGGCTGTTTCGGCCAAAGATTCGGCCTCGCCGAAACGGGTACCCCTTTGTTTCTGTTTCGGGGCAACTCTATTAATAAGTATTTTTATTGACTACTTTACTATATTAATGTTGTGCCAAAGTCAAGCATAAAGTAAGAGTGACATACAACAATTCCAAAATTTATAATTATTCGTTTGAGATATTTTGAATATTTTAAACTTTATTGTATTTAATTGTAACTTCCCCTATGAATTAGCATTCTGTTTTTAGGATTTTCACATTAAGTATTTCATTAATTTTATATGTAGTTTAGNCTATATTAATGTTGTGCCAAAGTCAAGCATAAAGTAAGAGTGACATACAACAATTCCAAAATTTATAATTATTCGAGGAATATATTATTCACTATAATTTTTGAGATATTTTGAATATTTTAAACTTTATTGTATTGAATTGTAACTTCCCCTATGAATTAGCATTCTGTTTTTAGGATTTTCACATTAAGTATTTCATTAATTTTATATGTAGTTTAGTTAGGAGAGGAAGGAATTTAGAAAGTGATTACCATTTTGAGTTGTGTTGGTTAGAGTACGAGGTCGTAGAGAAAGTTGGCAGCATTGTAGATGTAGACCAAACCTCCTCTGAAGAATTGACTCAGAACTTCGTACCAAGCGAGTGGCGGAGTACCATGGTAGAGTGGAATGTAGATACAGAGCATACCTAGATGGACAAGGAGAAAAGCATGGTAGCGGAGATAGAGAACCTTCAACCAATTAGGAGTTGCTGTCATTATCAATGGATACTCGAAGAAGGATTTCATCAAAATCTTATCGAAGAAGATCGCAGAGAGGCTAGCAGTACCAAAGAATGCACAACTCCCAATAATTCCAAACTTCGAGAATCCTGAAATTCAAAAATAGTATGAAATAATCATATTCATATTTTACATGGTTTCTTCAATCAGGATACTACTCAAGAAAATTCAAATTCGACTATGAATATTTGTAATCTGATTGGTTAAATTTGAAATTTTGAAACTTCTTCTAGAGTATCCATATTGAAAGACCGAGTGCCATAACTATAAGTTGGCAATTTAATTATTTTTCCCTCCATGATCATTTTACCAATAAAGAAGTTGAGGAAAGCTAGCAAGATTTGAATGAAAATTGATTTTGATTTACGGTGAGTGTCGGAGTTACACTTTGGTAAATTTCCGCCACATACGTCTTCCGAAGCCTTTTCCAATGCTGATTTTGACGGTTCTAAGTTATAATAATAAAAATGACCTTTGATTAGTAAAGTGTGACATAAGTTCTCTATTATATGATACTATAGACTGGTGACGAGAATTGACTTACGGAGAGTTGTGAGTCGATAATTGTCTTTGTTTCGATTGACTTTAACATCCTTTGGAAACTCATAAACACTCATAGTTTTGCGAAGGGGGTCGTCGACATAGTAGGGTCGAACTAGTTGTGTCATCAGTTCCGATTGACATCGTAAAGTTGACATACTGATTTGTTCCTCTACTTCTTCGACGTCACTGTCCTTAGCAGAATATTCTGAAGAAGAATCTGAGAGGGAATTCCAAGTGTCACTAATTGAGAAATTAGTAGAATGAAGTGTCACGACGGTGGCATTCGAGACTGAAGACAACGACTTATTCTTAATTTTGTTATCAGTGCTAGAGAATGACATGATCGTCTCAGGTTTTAAAAACGAATAGACTAATTCATTTTTACTTTCCGATTCATTTTTAGGTTCCGATTCAATATTTGGAAGTGACTCGTTCGCAATTTTTCCAGTGCTAAAGAGCAGCATGAGGGACTCGTTCTTATCGTTGGCTTCAACCTTTGAGACTGAAGAGACCATTTCATTCACAAGATTGACATCAATACTAGAGTATGACAGGACTGTCTCAATATTCTCAGTTTTTGACAATGAAGTAACTAATTCAGCTTCGTCTTCAGTACTAGAGACTGACTCACTCTCTTCTTCAATTCGAAAGAGTAGCATGACTGACTCATTCTTAGTGCCGGCTTTAGTCTCAACGACTGAAGAGACCAATTCATTTCCAATTTCATCTTCAATACCAGACACTGAGAGGACCGTTTCAATTTCAGCTTCGGCTCCAACTTCTGAAAATGTATAGACCAATTCGTTTTTAGATTCTGCTTCAATACTAAGCAGTGACTCATTCTCAATTTCTTCAATACTAATGTGTTGCATGATGAACTCATTTTTGGCGTCGGCATCAACCTCTGAGACTGAAGAGACTAACTCATTATCAAATTTCCCTTCAATGCCGGTGAGTGACAGGATCTTCTCACTATCAACTTTAGCAGTAGCTTCAGAAAATGAAGTGACCTTGTTAGGTTCGGCTTCAATACTAGAAAGTGATGCATTCTTAGTTTCTTTAGTGCTGTAGAGTAACGTGACCGACTCGTTCTTAGTATTGAGTTCAGGTTGCGAGTGTGAATAGACTGACTTATTCTCCTTTTCGTCTCCAGCATGAGAAAGTGTAGGAGCGGATGCAATCTTGATTTCAGATTTATTGTTTGCGACTAACCAGACGGAATCAATTTTATTTTCAATATCATTGCTGGCGACTGACAGAGTCGACTCATTCTTAGTTTCCGATCCAGTGTATAGAATTGATGACAGAGATTCATCTTCAATTTTTGCTTCAGATTGTGAAAGTGAAGGCTCGGATGATGAATTTTCTTCTTGTGCTTCAAGATCTTCCTTAGATTCTTCCAAAATTCGCATGAGAGATCGAATAGGTTGAATAACTCTCGTGCGACTATTTGAAAGTGTAGGAACAAGCGTGTGCTTTGGTCTTGCGTAGCCAGATCGTCCTTTGGCACAAGATGGAAGTGGTGTTGGTTTTCGAGCAGTAACTTTTGGCACTACACGTTCAACAACTGAAGTGGGACTAAAATTGAAACAAAATTAAAATTAAAAAGGCTCTATGCAATAAAGGAATGTGACAAAAAAAAATTAACGGAATTGCTCCAAAAGTTGGTAAAATTGAAAACTTGTTGCGCAAAATAAATTTGATAAATAATTGTAGTTTACTATAATTAAGTTCTCATACGTTTTTGTAACACTAGGTCCAAAGACCTTTGTATGTGGATGGGGTTGTTTAGATGACTGTGGAACAATCCGAAATGGATGGCGTGGGACCTTTGGTAGATTATTTGGACAAAGATCAATAGTTTTAATGAATTTCGAAGCAGTTTCTTCCTCAGGAGTTGGAACCACGACATTTTTTTGTAAAGTAGAAACTGTCTTTTCATCAGACGTAAGAATTTTCTTTTTCGGGTTGACCACGAAACTCGGCTGACGTGTCCATGATCGCTGTTGAGTGATTTTCTCTGGTGGTGAAGTTGGAAGGCCGTTTTCCTCATAGTACTGGATTGTCTCTGTGTAAAATACAAAAAATATCAATAAATGTTCAAATTCATTTTAAAAATTAGTGTTGCTCCGATGCAGCTGAAATTCGCATAAGCCGATGCACCGATGCAGTCGATGCATCGGCCGATTCAAGTCTACAAATTCGTCCACCACTGAATAGAATGAGTGTATTCACTAATCAAAAACTTCACATTGTTAGTCATAGTTCATCACAATGTGGAATACGTTTTGTAGTTTACCGTTTACCTGGTATGATTAAAATTTAAATGTCAACGGTGAGCGAATCATATTGTATGTTTGTATTCTACCGACTTCTTTGATTTCTTTATATACTTGGCTGCATGTAATACTATAAATATTCATACAAGGCATCCATGTTGTAATATCCATCAATTTTTGCACATATATTATATAGTATATTTATGCATGGTTACCATTAGGGCATGTAATATTGAAATTTCAATATATTGAAATATTGGAATATTGACAATTTTTACGGTATTGAAATATTGATATTGAACATGCCCAATATTGATGATTCAATATTGAGAATTTGTCCTGCAGCGACAGTCAGTTGATTATACACTACCAAAAACTGCATCGCAAATCGCCTGAAAAATGAAGATAATGAAGGAGATCATCCAGAGACTCAAAGAAGTTGATCCCAGTGAAGTTTCTGAAAATATTGGAGCTGAGGAGACAAAAGTACTAGAAGTTTTGCCTACACAAGGATGCCAAACTGTAAGTAAAACTACAAAATCAAAATTGCAACTTGAACTTGATCGTCTGACANAGTTTTGCCTACACAAGGATGCCAAACTGTAAGCAAAACTACAAAATCAAAATTGCAACTTGAACTTGATCGTCTGACACAAACCAAGGACAAGCCTGACCAAAGGAAAATAAACTTGTCATCAACAATAAAACTGAAATGAATTTTTTTTTAACAGTGGTGTTCGAAGGACTAATCTTGAACTGGTATATGATGCCTTAATAACGATTGTATCTACAAGTCAAATCCGAAAGAGCATTTTCTTCAGCAGGATGTCTTGTCACAAAATTACGTTCTTCCCTCCAAGATGAAACAATTGACTCCTTGATGATTTTGCGATCACATTATCAAATCCTTGGTTTCAACGAATCAAAAGTTTAAATTAGTTACGAGTTTGGACTTTGCTACTTTTTTAATATAATTCAAATTTATAGCAAAAATTAAAATATTTGGGTTATAGCTGTTACCATTGTAATATAGCTAAGCAATGTAGTGATTTAGAATTCAATATTTCAATATCGAAATTTCAATATTGGGGGTCTCAAATATTGAAATATTGAATATTGATATTGAAAAAATTAAGCAATATTACATGCCCTAGTTACCATGTATAAATATTAAATAGAAGCAGCAGTGTGATAGATCAATTCTTTAAGAAAAAGTGAAATCTGGGACCATTTTACTGAGGCAAAAACAGGAAACGAAAGGCAAAATGTCATCAGTGACCGAAGTGTACTGAAAAAGTATGCTTCAGTACAGGGAAAAAATTATTTCGCGTGGACGAGTTGAAACAGCAGCAACTAAATAATACAAAAATAAAATAAACAATGATCTGAATAGGAAACAAGCGCCGTACAGTAAGTACTAAACGGTAACATAAATTAAAAAATTGAACAATTCAACAAGAATTGAAGATTAATTGAAGTAAATGCTGCTGGTAATGAAATTATTAGCAGCATTTCGCTAATAAAATAAAAAATATTGACATTGTTTTCGGCATTTGAAAAGAATAATTGAAAACAATTTCAAAAGCTTTTTTTCTGAATCGGCTGCTGCATCGGCCAAGAAGCCGATTCCTATTTTGGAAATAAGTTGCCAATGCAGAGGTGTTGCGAGTAGATTGCCGAATCGGCAGCCGTGCCGATGGCAACACTTGTAAAGATAATGTTGTTCAGATGAACTCCACCCCCTTAGTTGATGTATTGTTAATAACTTACTATGAGTCTCCACTATGGCAGTTGGGATCTGAGCTGACAAGGTGACAATACTCTTAGCCATCTTCCGACAATCTTCGACTGACCATCCTTCACGTTTCCCATAAAGTTTCAGAAAAGCCTCTGTCATGGTCAATGGGTTCCATTCAAGATTCAAATAAGCCAGAGCGTTCAATTTCCCCATAGATACAGGCAAGGATTCAATCTAGACAACACAAGAGAATTTGTCAGAAATTCAAACTTCAAAAATTCTTTAAAAAAAANCAGGCAAGGATTCAATCTAGACAACACAAGAGAATTTGTCAGAAATTCAAACTTCAAAAATTCTTTAAAAAAAAAAATAAGCATCCATCATATCATAGATTTATGAATTATTGGAATTGTAATTATGCACCCAATTGGATCCNCAGGCAAGGATTCAATCTAGACAACACAAGAGAATTTGTCAGAAATTCAAACTTCAAAAATTCTTTAAAAAAAATAAGCATCCATCATATCATAGATTTATGAATTATTGGAATTGTAATTATGCACCCAATTGGATCCNTAAAAAAAATAAGCATCCATCATATCATAGATTTATGAATTATTGGAATTGTAATTATGCACCCAATTGGATCCAGCATTGAGAAAGGTCAATCGTGTCCAGTCCCCTACATTATCCGGCAGTGAGGCAAGACGGTTTCTACCGACATCCAAATATTCAAGGAGTGGAAGACCAAAAACTAGTTCAATTGGCAGTTCAGATAGTTCATTATGTGACAAGTCCAAATGACTCACTCGTGACAGGTGATCAAAGTTATGAAACGGTAATCGTTTCCATCCCATCCCTCCGAAAATAGCACAATGTTCACTCTGAAAAAATTAATTATTACAATGATCGATCACCAAAAACAAAAGCCAATTCGAATAGAATATCATCGGCCATTGCTTACATCCAACCACAAATTCGTAAAATATTTTTTCAAGAATAATTCGGTTGGACAGGTAGAAATTTCTACAATACTACTCACCTCAAAACTAGACTTCATTTCTTTGTAAGACATCATGATGCGAAGAGTTGGTTCTATTTTACCAACGTAAAATGTATAATTAAATTGTGAATAAATTAAATTATCGAAAAAAAAAAAAAAAAAAGTGAGAAGCAAAAAATGAAACGATCCACCTTCGACAAGAGCTAAAATGATACTGAAGGAAATTCTTGCGTAAACGTCAGAAAAGAGAAACTCAAAGAGTCACATGACAACGAGAGGTCGTTGACCTCATGGGCTCCGTTCCACTCGGCTCAGAGTTTAGATACCAATTACAAAATTTTTTATTTTTAGACTGAAAAATACAAAAATCACTTCGAATAAGTGAAACTGTATCTTCAATAATTTATGTAGTTTCATCTCTGCTTTCATGTCCCAATTTATGTCCATCTAGTATCGATTTGACAGATTAAGGACAAGGTATTCATGAGATGAAGTTAGTCGATAATGTTTTTGAATCGCTCTAATTATCACTCATTTCAACACAACTTCGAACTATTAAAATTATTTATTTTAAATCTAAATAAGTCTAAGTGCAATATTCTAAATATCTAATAAGTGCAATATTCGAAGCATCTTGCTCATAACCACCCTCCGACGGATTCTCCCGTCACCTTTGACTTTCCTGTTCCNGAGAAACTCAAAGAGTCACATGACAACGAGAGGTCGTTGACCTCATGGGCTCCGTTCCACTCGGCTCAGAGTTTGGATACCAATTACAAAATTTTTTATTTTTAGACTGAAAAATACAAAAATCACTTCGAATAAGTGAAACTGTATCTTCAATAATTTATGTAGTTTGATCTCTGCTTTCATGTCTCCCAATTTATGTCCATCTAGTATCGATTTGACAGATTAAGGACAAGGTAGATGAAGTTAGTCGATAATGTTTTTGAATCGCTCTAATTATCACTCATTTCAAAACAAATTCGAACTATTAAAATTATTTATTTTAAATCTAAATAAGTTGATAGGTGTTGACAAGTGTAGTTAAAGATTGATTAAAACATTGGAATANCAATATTCTAAATATCTAATAAGTGCAATATTCGAAGCATCTTGCTCATAACCACCCTCCGACGGATTCTCCCGTCACCTTTGACTTTCCTGTTCCAAATGAGCTAGCATCAATTCTCTTTACGCGTGGACTTGACTCCTGCCGCTCTACTTTCACTTCTACCAATTGCAGTCCACTCCCAGGTTTTGGTATAAATTCTTTTTCTGAAGATGGCGACCCTGAAAGGTTAACGTCAACTTCTGATTCCTTCTCTGGGATAAATAAAGACTCGTCATGAGAAGGCTTGGACAAGAGAGAGACATGTGTCCGAGGTGGTACTACTGGTAATGTGTCCATCACAACTTCGACCTTTGATGATTCTTGGACCAAGTCATTGTCAGGGATGCCTGAACAGTCAATTGATGTTGATGGAGTAAATTGAGAATTTGGTGTTTCATTTTCCTGATTTTCCTGGTCGTTAATATGACTCAGGAGCATCTTCGTCTTGAATTTAGCATAAGCGACACGTGTCGCTGGAGTAAGGTCTTGGAGTTTAGGATTGTACTCAGCCAATCTAAATTTAAAAAGTTAAAAATTTTATTTAGTTTAATTATTATTTGATGGCTATATAATATTTGACTGCGACCGTTGATACTCTTTTTGAAATATAAATTGGAATCCAATTTTTTTTAAATAACGAAGTTTATCTTTAAGTGACATGATAGGATATTGGATCTATTTGGTAGCATTGCACTTATAATCATTCGACTCAGCCCATTAGACTTGAATAACTTGTCAGTTTTTGACTACTAAATTAACCATAAACTTGCAGGTACTTTAGTACTAACCTGTCAGGATCCATAGAGAAAAGGGCTACATTCTGAGATTCTATTTTCCTGAGGCGCAGACTTCGTCGTCTGAGTGATGTTTGTTTTGATCCAATAGGATCAGAGCGCGAGATCCTCCTTACAACGGCATTCCAATCCTTGGGTTCCTTCTTTCGAGCGATAATCCTAGCAATTCTTGCAAACACATCCAAGGTTGTCCCTCTGCTCGAAAGAATAGCTTCCTTAATGGCGTCTTCAATTACTCCGATGTGAAAATCCTTCATCAATCGACGTTCCATTACTTTTCCCTTACGCCCAGCGACCTATAAATTATATCCAGTCTCAATTGATTAATAATTAAAAATAATACTGTTTGATATTTCCATTTTCCATACAATGTATAATGTCGCACAAATTTGGTACAATTTGAGTAGGATCTCACCAGCTGATCGTGTGGAGAGAGAGTGGGTGTTCGCATTCCATTGAGCTTGAGAATGTCTACCATCTCGAAACGGAAGGTAGAAATGTCTTGACGAATCTCGTTGACATCGTCTTCTGTAATTCCTGCTTCCTCTTGCTTCCTAGTTTCCTCTGCACTAACGTAGCGACGTACGACAAGTCGACTCACGTGGAGATATCGACTCATCGCATCTCGCCGCTGGTAGATACATTCACATTCAAAAACTGACAAGATCACTTTCTTTGATTGAATTGGTACATTACATTCATTGATGACTTGCTCTCCAATTTTTTGCTGCATGTGAAGACACCACCGAGTGTTTTCAATGTCGGGAGAATATTAAATGGCGGTGGGACAGTTGCACCTAAACCAAATTCAGCATCAAGTTACCTTGATCGTATTTATACTCTAGCTTAGACCATACAAACTCTTCTGAAACAAGTGATAGAAAATTTTGAGTCAAATGAGTAAGGATATCTCCAAGAAAATAACCTTCGTCAAAATAGCTGATCCAAAGTTTGCTCCTTGCAAACTTCCATTCCGTATCGCTTCGTTCCTTGAAAATAAAGACTAAGGTTAAATTTCCGACCTAAGAAGAAACATTTTGTTTTAAAATGGTACAGAAATGATCTGATACGAGGTGGACATCATGGCGATGAGCATGTTGAGGAGTACGATGATGTTAATGACAGAGTAGGAACCAAACATGAGCAAGGCCCAGAAACGTGTGAAACCTTTGATCCCAGACAATTCAAATGTTTCAAGTTCTACCAGGCCAAAACCTGCCCAAAAAAGTGACTGCGATGTCTCGAACAAACTAACAAATCAGAAGAATTCCTATAAAGCCAGTTATTCCTGTATTTTGATTCCTAACGTTACTGGTTAAGTTGACACCCCCTCCCTTCTACCCCAAAGCATCCAATCATACAAAAGCATGGGATTGCTATCACCTTATAAGTTAACTATGGTGTCAAAATTTTTTGTTTTGGTTTAAGTTTCTGGCTATAGCTTTACATACTTAGCAAATCTTCTCCAAATGAAGCAAGCATCTCCAGCTTCGTGATCGGGAAGTCCTCCAGGTAGTGAGTAACATTTAGCTTTCTCCATATCAGCATAGTACCAGAGTAACTGGTTCAATCCTGCGTAAACGGAACAAGAATAAATTTGTCAGTTCAAAGAAATTTATATTGTGTTTTATAATAAAGACTGTTATACTTTCTTGATAATTTTGCAAGATTATGTTATATAACTAGAGGTGATCGCAAGTTTTGAATATTGGTGAGGAAATGACCTACCACATCCAAAAGCAAATAAGACAAGGGAGTAGATTAAAAAGAATTTGAGAATGTCGATGATCATGCGGCCGAGAGAGATTTGAAGTGGGCCGAGGTGGGGATTGACACTGAAGATGTGTACCAACTTCATGAAGCTATAAAGCCATGCAAAGATAAAAATTATGCAGAGTAGAGAGATGAGGAGGGGGGGGGGATAGTGATTGGTCAGGCGTCAGGAAAAGTTACCTGAAAATCATTCCTGCACCGAACATCCCTTCGGAGATTAGCATAGGGTCAAAGATGGTCCAGTGCTCCCTGGGGTAGTACGGATTCTCCCCATTTCCTAGCTCCCTCTACAACAAAATATAATCTTGTGACTACATTTCCTATGCAAAAAATTCAACTAAATCGACAAAAAAATGTCATGATGAATATGTATCATGACTTCAAAATATTTCTTAAAATTGGAAAAATTTTAATATTATGATGTTCTGACCATGGCAATGTAGAAGGCAGTGGCTCTGAGAGAGAACCAACTGACATAAAGGGAGTTTGTGATGAGGTCAACGACGTTCCAGAGGTCACGTATATAATCCAGAAGACCCACACTATAGAGTTCCTTCACCTCTGCCCAGACCCAACCTAAATATAACAGATTTTAATCACCATTTGTCATGCGCACATATAATTTCAATTTAGCGCTTCTGCGCAAACTTGAATTCCGCTTCCGAGTCATACTCGGAAATATTTACGTTTATAAAGCTTAGAGCTAAAATTCTAAGCTTTATAAACGTCAATATTTTTTCCAAATACGATTTGGTGCGCTACTTGAGCTAACGTTTTTTTAAGAGCAAAAAAAAAAAATTTTTTTTTTAAGCGCTTCCGCTACTTGGATCTCCGATACAGCATTTTATACTGTGTTTTATACAGCATTTTGTACAACCTCTCATAGTTTACAGCGCTTTAACTAGTTTTTGTTTCACGGCGCATAAACCTGAATATCCTTAAAAACCTACCAAAGACATAAACAATGATGAGGGATTCAACAAGTCCTGGTAAAGCTCCGCGTTCCTTTCGCTCCCAATCATTAAGAAGCGCACGGATTCTATCGGATTCAAGCGTTTCTGCTATCCAATCCAGAAACACAAATTCCAAACGCTGAGATGCAGCAGCGAGTAAACCTAAACACCAAGTATGTAATTATAAATCATGCTTAAAAACCTGGCACTTCTGAACTTATAATTATTAACCACCAACGGCGTGTAACTAAATGAATTTATACGATTTATACGTTATCATGTTAAAATCTTCACCAAATACATTTTTTTTTCATGTTTGAATAGTTTAATTAAAAAAATTCATTAAAATTGATTCCATTGTGAAAGAAGTCGACTCTGATTGGTTACCTAGGAAGAGCATGTAAGAAGAAGAGTGTGTAATAAACTTGACAAATGGCTTCCGCATGAATCGTCCTTGCTCTGAATCAGGAAATATCATGTACGAAATGGAATAGATTGGAAAGCCAACTCCCAGTTTCAGCACTTGGATCAACTAAAATGGACCAATGAGAAGGCTTCATTATGGATTTAACTTCCTAACTAATAAAAATTAAAAAATTACCTGAGAGGCGACAGATTTCCTTCTAAATCCAGGTAGGCCTTCGTACCACATTGATGCCAGTAACTGCTGTACTGACGGATGAGCAACGAACTACAGAGATTGAAAAAAATTGAACACACATGCTCAAATCATACTCTAAGTTTCCAGCCATTGATCTTAAAAGTGGACATCAGAAACAGAAAAGGCGGTACTCGCCACAGTAAGTTACTTAGATTACGAAAAAGAATAAATTCTTCTTCTGCGCATGTCCAAAAGTTTAGTCAGCAGAACAATAGAATTCGCTTTCACAATCTAACATACTGTATAATAAAATACGTCAAATGTCTTGAAGAATTCATACTTTTTTCTGTTTATATTTGATGGCTAACTTGAGCCTGTGAAGCGTTTGTTTCTCTCCTGGTTCCCAACCATCCGCTTCATCCTCACTATTTTCTACACCATGATTGAGAAGTGTTTGGAGTTCAACTGAAGTTCGCGCATGCCCAAGGAGTGTCGTTGAAAATTCTTGACACTGCGTCCGTAATTCCTAAGAATTAGAAGAATAAATATTCTATAGATAAGTTACTTTTCTCAGATTTAGGTAAGACAAGTCAATCGGTTTAAAATCTCATTCATTATTGACGCTGATGCTCAACTCTTTGGAAATTTCAATAGAAATTTTAGTAATTTTTTGTTTTGTCATCAATGTGGCAAGGTTCAACTGACGTCATTTGAACATAGTAGGAACAACTTTCAAACAAAAATTAAATCAATTTAGGTTACTTCTCGTCAACTCAAGACCGCGAGATTTAATTTTGATTCTAAACTTTTAGTTTTCCTATCCGCCCACTCCACCCCCTCATTGTTTTGAAATTGATTCTCTTTCTTAAGTCCCTTGTGACAGCTTGAGTGAAAGTTGACGTTGACATAAGAGTGATACAGAATGTAATTTGAAACAACCTGTATGATTAGCTAGCACATTACATTGCAATAATTCAATGGATCTAAAGAAGACTACACTACTGCAAGTCTTCTCCATAATGAATTCTTCTATAAGAATCGTTATTTGAACCATTGTTTGGTTGTTGAAGGGAAACTTTTGACGATTTAATACGAAACACAAGCAAAAACTCTTAAGTCTGGAAAGAAAGTCCATAGAAAAGTTTAATTCGAGGTGGTGAAAGTAAGAATTGATGTCATCAAAATCTTCAATGAAAGAAATTTTGGTTTAAATCCGCTCTAGTCTCAGTCATTTCACATAATTCCAAATGTCCAAAATTCGTTTTTTGATGGGTTTAATCGGATAAAGGAATCCGGTTTGGTTCTTTTATATACAAGAGATTAGTCTCCTTACGTTGTAATCCACACGGAATTCCGCTTCAGCCTTAGCCAATCTTCGAAGTTCCCAAGAAAGCTCAAATGCCGTCAAGAAAGGATCTCGAGACGACAGACAGATGAGAGAAGGACTCGCCAATGCTCGGTAGGCGTTGATTCGAGACCTAAACAACAAATAATCATACGAATCAGAACAATGGAGAAACTATACAAAGAAATTCTATTCCACAAAGAATGGACGACCACTCACTCAAAAATACTGAAAAAAAACTTCCAACTTTAATTTTTTTTTAATTTTTTACTAACAATACTTTTTTTTCATTAGATTTTTAAGAATGAGTTTACAGGGTGTATCTAGAGACGTTCCTATTGTCATTCTTCACTCTCTCAACTCAAAGGTATGGGCATAAAAAGTGGAGAGCGGGAATGCGCGAAATTAATAAATTAAAAAAAAAATTTTTTTTGTTTTTTAATGTTCTAATCTGTTGACATTTGTCAACACTTTCAAATTCCCTCATTTTAATATATTATTTAGTATTTTGAATATAAAAATAATAAGTAACAATAATGGTTAAAAAAAAAGTTTATAATTATGATAAAATTGTTGTAAATAATAAGAAAAATTATGGTGAAAGTTGTTAAGAAAACAATTGGTGAAAGTAATGATAGAAAAGAGAGAATATAAAGTTTTGAAGATGACGGAAAGCTTAAAATGTAGTATAAACATCAACAAACGTGTAGAATAAACATTTCGAAAAGATCTTAATTCCCTGTAGGTGAGAATTGATCCTTCTGTGGATCTTTCCCCAACTCTTTAGTGAAAATAAGATCATGACGCCTAATCAGAGTAGCGGAGAAAGTTCCCAGGGACTTTCAAAAATAATGTAAACGGAACCATCATAAATCCAACAAGTTTCATCAAATATTATATCAAGACCTACTCAGAATATGATATACAAGACTCAATTCTCATTATTATAAATTTATAACACATACAGGGTAGTTAATCAATTTTCTTTTTCATTCAATGATTTTTTTTTTCTTTTAGGTTATTGAATTTTTGAGCTATGATTATGAATCAAAGTAGAAAAGACTTGTATTTGTCATAAATATTAAAATAAATGTTGTTTTTATTTTACAAATAAAATAATTTGTTGGATTATTTTGGATTTATGTTGTTGGCGCTTACTTTTTCTTGGGCTATTTAGGTGTTAATCACCAAATTTAGGTTCCATTTTGATAAAAATTGAAAAAAAATGTTTCAACTTAAAATTACTAAGGTCGCACAGATAGAGGAATATTAAATTTAATACAATTTTCAAATGTAGGAATAAGTTTGAAAAATCGTTTTTGATTTTTTTAAATAAATAAGTTATAATTGACTTTGACCAAATATAAGAATTAAGGTTGTGGTGAGTGTGACTCAAGGGCACGATGTTGAAATTTGAGAAACTCATAATTCATAAGACTAGACTTTTGACATACTTCATACCCTTGATTGTTATATGAACTTAATTTTGAAGTTCATAATGGTACAGCCAAGGTAAGCTGGAATATGGAAACAAACTATGGATATCATTCCATAAGTAATAAATAACCTAAGTCTCTTGCTATGTTCGACCTTATCTAAAATTCGTTAAATTTGATTTTAGGTTAGACTATAAGAGTTAATATCAAAGTGAGATTTTAGCTTAGTTGTTCATTGACAATGTCAATGGATACCTTGAGTAATGATAAAATCCATACCTTGAGTATCGAAGAGAGTCCTCCTGCGCTGAAGCAAGACAGAGATCGCAGCCACACTTGACATGATGGGGGAGAGGGAGTGTGGCCCCACGGTCTAGTAGAATTTTAATGATTTCATAGTTGTTCTTATGAGCCGCTAGTATGAGCGGTGTGATGTCAGGCGTGAAGGTAGCCTTATCCCGATCTGCGGCTTCCCAACTCTGACAACCAATCAATCATTATGAAACACATCCTATAGTCAACCTTGCCTAAGCCGAACTCGGTTAAGCCGAACTCCGTTAAGCCGAACTCTCGGTTATCACGAACGCCTTTTCGCGATTCTTGTACATAAATCACATGTATTTTACATACCTCGGTAAAATCGAACCTCAGCTACCACAAACCAAATATTCGACTTATCCGAGGTTTACTCTATTCGGATATAACCTCAGGAATTATACTATTATAACTAATCCTCCCTATTATAATGAAACAAATGTATGGGGGAGGGAATTATGTAAGGAATTGTAATATAAAGTTACTTGAATGTATCTTTGTTCAATCGAAAATGAAATGAATAATAGTAATTAAAACGAACGTATGGCCTGCCCATGATGTGATGTTGCTCCTCCCACTCGAGTAGAAGTTCCACAGCTTCCACATACTCTTCCTTGATGGCATGGAGAAGGGCATCCTATCAACAAATAGGCATTAAGTCACTCAATACATAGGTGATTTCAATTACTTAAATTGATCTATACCTTGACTTTGACATTATTAAAGAGGAGTAGTTGAATTAATTCGTAATTTTCATTCTCAATTGCCATAATGAGGGCAGAACGACCGAGCGGATCGACGCAATTGATGGAAAGTACATCAACTTCATCTTTATGAACCTCAAGCAACCTTACAACAACATTGAAATTAAGGGATCAACCTTAGTCTAACCTAATTTAACTTAATTTTTTTTTAATATTTTCCTAAAATTAGTTTCGTTAGAAAATAATTTGACTTTAATTTTTAGATAAACAATTTTCAAAATGGTTTTTCTTATTTAGATCTACAGAATCAATAAAATATTGCTAAAGTTCAACCACCAATTACTCCACTACTTTTGTAACCAAACCATTACGTTTTTCTTTACTTTTCACATAAATTTACTCTAATTAGTAAAAAAAAATTTAAAATTTTTTTTTTTCGAAATTTTTGACAATATACCGTTTAATAGAAGCGACGTCACCCCTCTCTACGAGTAGAAGAAATCTCTTCTCAACTGAAGTGAGTGGATCTGGAGCGTAGGAAGAGTTTGAAAGGGCCGTTGACCTCGAGTATGGAAACATGGTGACCTGATGACTCTGACTGTCTCTCTGACGTGGTGATTGGTTTGTGGGAAAGTGGTTGAGGAGGGAATCCTTGCAAGGGATGTCTCCTAACTGGATTCCGTTGAGGAGAATCTGACGGCGAGGGAGTGGGTGAGAATAAAAAGGGCTGAAAGTCATTTCACGGTGCCAGAAGAGACGAAGCCTTTCAAGGAGCACCTGTTGAAGACACAGAAGAGACAGACAGACGCTTATTGGATCCATCCGAGGGGCTCAGGTGAGCAGAGACACTGTACTATTCTAATTTAGGTCAATTTCATTCCCCAGAAATACTTGGGAATCAAAGGGTTTATGTCTATTTTCTTATATTAACCCCATCCCTACCCAACGGTTTCTATAACAAAATCCCAAAGCAATCCTTTCTAATAATTAAACTCACCTTAAAGCCAAATATCGGTACATAAAGTAGAGTAGAAGTAGAAACAATATCAGGTTGTTAGGTTGTGAAATGGAGAAATTAAAATTGTTTTCTTATTCCAAAAAAAAAAGAAGAAGAATCTCTACAATTTCATGGTCGTCAATATCTCCAGAGGTTCTTCTAGGTCATCTCTGTTAAATTACATCAAGGATGTCTTGAGTTTTTCAATAACGGTGAAAGTCATATATGAATGACTTCTGTCAAATTTTAAGAAAAAGTCCCTAAATATTATTAACTTAACTAATTTTCTAATTTTTATGCTAAATTTTTAAGTGAAAGTTATTTTAAATGAAGAATAATTATAATTTTCATAAGCATAATTTAAAGGGAAAGGAAGATAAGATATGGTGGGAGATACTTTTGGTTCATATCCTTTGCTAGAAAAAATAATATAATTTTTGGATGTTCTTTTCAAACACTAATCACTTTTGTCTCAAAAGAAGATCAAAAAATTTCAATTTTTAAAACATCATAACTGCTACTGTTGTTCTAGTGATTGTATGGAGACTTGATTTTTTTTTTGGTTTTGATACCTTACNTAATCACTTTTGTCTCAAAAGAAGATCAAAAAATTTCAATTTTTAAAACATCATAACTGCTACTGTTGTTCTAGTGATTGTATAGAGACTTGATTTTTTTTTTGGTTTTGATACCTTACTTTTTTTTTTAATGCTCTTTCTGAAACTTGGAAACTTTGACCGAGAAACAAAAATTAATCTAGAAAAAATATTTGACTAGTAGTTATTATTTAGGGATTCCTTGACGTGTAAAAAAAAAAGTATGGTTCAAACGTTTCTTCTCTTGCGTTTAAAATATGTTGTGAGAGTGTAGAAGTGATAAAAAGTAAGTTTATGAAGTGAAAGCCNGAAACAAAAATTAATCTAGAAAAAATATTTGACTAGTAGTTATTATTTAGGGATTCCTTGACGTGTAAAAAAAAAGTATGGTTCAAACGTTTCTTCTCTTGCGTTTAAAATATGTTGTGAGACTGTAGAAGTGATAAAAAGTAAGTTTATGAAGTGAAAGCTTACTTTAAATCGGCTTATCTCAAAAGAACAGGGTTATTTAGACTAGTAAATAAAATAATAAAATGAGAAGGGTNCTACTTTAAATCGGCTTATCTCAAAAGAACAGGGTTATTTAGACTAGTAAATAAAATAATAAAATGAGAAGGGTGAAAATTGTGGAAAGTATTATAAGAAAGGAAGAGATTTTATAAAGAATATGATGTTGAGAAATGTTCATGTCTTGATTCCTAGAGTACATTTACATGAAATGTAAAAACAGAATGACAGTTTGGCACGGTTGAGGAGAGTTCAGTTGTTGAATTTCAATGAGAAAAAATATAAGATTCCTAAGAAAATTAGTTGAAAGAGTTAGAATATTCAGACACAGTACTGGAACCACTTTTAGATGACTGAGAAATTCTCTATACCCTTTGCTGGAGAAAGTACACCCCTCGTCAAATTTATAACAAAAAAAAAATAAGGTGAGTTGCTTTTGGGCCGTATTATTTTCGTTAAGAAAGTCCCTGTTTTATAAATTATGTCCAATGAACTCTGCTATGTAAAATTTTTTTAGGTAAAATGATAATATTTTATGAAATTTATATTAAAAAGTAAGTTAATATGGGGAAAAACTTAAATCTTTAGGAGTAATGGGTCAAAAGTTATAATTTATTAAAAATGAAGTTTTTAGAATATAATTCTGAGACACTACAAGAAAGCATAGACAGTCTGAGAATTACTATGTTTTAAAAATAAAATCCAAATTTCAATAAATCTTATCATTTTACTCTTGAATTCTACTACTATTTTTATTTTTCCAAATTGTCTAGATCTCATTTTCAATACACTTGTATTAAATTAATATCAGTTGAACCAATTATAAATCTACCTAATGAAAAAGTAATAAGAAAATTATGATCATATCATAATGATGTGGGGTGCTTCTAAAATCAACCTACTCTCTGATAAAACAAATTCCGTGAACTTGGTAGATTTTTGTAGAAAGTTAGTACACCCATTTGTACACATGATTTCGAAGAAATAATTTAATTTGATAAAATCAATTAAAAATCATACTTATTTTTATGATAGAATCCATCCAAATTATCCATACTGTAAAACGATAAGGATGAAAGTTTCCTTTCTCCAATCAAAAAAAAAAAAAAAAAAAAAAAAAACAATTAATCTGAATGTTCTATATTTGCTTAAGGAAGACGTGCAAAAGTGACTGATAAAATGTACAATTCCATTGGTAAAAACAGGGTAAAATTTTACTTCAATTTGAACGAAAAATTTTTTGTTGACTAATATGAGGTCGCTGATCACGAATATGCAAAATATTTCACCGGAAATGTATAGAAAAAAAGTTACAAATTTTTGAAATGTCAAAAAGTTAAGAGCTTTTTCTTTGCCTATCTAACGGATGAGTTGATGTTATTTGTTATTATGTAGAGGCGTGCAGATATCTGGCGTGGTAAACTCTGCCGGATAGACAATTCGCTGGATATCGGATACTGGATACTTATAGGTATCTGCGAGGATAATTTTTTAGACAATTTTTTCAGAAATCCTAAGAAANGGTATCTGCGAGGATAATTTTTTAGACAATTTTTTCAGAAATCCTAAGAAATGAATAACCAATTTTATTAGATTTAATATATTGGAGTAAATCATGCATCGAAACGCATCATGTTTTAATAAAATACGCATCATNTGAAATGTCAAAAAGTTAAGAGCTTTTTCTTTGCCTATCTAACGGATGAGTTGATGTTATTTGTTATTATGTAGAGGCGTGCAGATATCTGGCGTTATAAACTCTGCCGGATAGACAATTCGCTGGATATCGGATACTGGATACTTATAGGTATCTGCGAGGATAATTTTTTAGACAATTTTTTCAGAAATCCTAAGAAATGAATAACCAATTTTATTAGATTTAATATATTGGAGTAAATCATGCATCGAAACGCATCATGTTTTAATAAAAAGTTATATGCAATACGAGCTTAATCAAGCAAACATGCCGGATATCCGCGCCAGACATTCGTGTCGGATATCCAATATTCGGCAATCAAAAAATGTCTCGCGAGTCGCGACATAGTTATTGAGGAATGCAATAACATATTAATACTGATTTTGTGTGTTTTTCATGTTAGCTCGAGATCTATATGATCCATGTTTCATGGAAGACGCCCCTGCCGTTGAAACGGACGAAGAGAATGATTTGGATTTTGAGTTTAATTTAGTCCTGAAATATCAGTAAAAAAATTAACTTTTTTTTTGACGTTTCCAAAAATCGTAACTTTTTTTTCTATACATTTCTGGTGAAATATTTTTGCATATTTGTAATCAGCGACCTCGTATTACTCTAGAAAAAAATTTTGTCCCAATTTGATNTGGTGAAATATTTTTGCATATTTGTAATCAGCGACCTCGTATTACTCTAGAAAAAAATTTTGTCCCAATTTGATGGGTGCCACAAAGTAAAATTTTTCCGAAAAAAGTTTCAGAAAACTCAAAAAAAAAAAAAATATAATAATTGAATTCCCAAAATCAGTCTCTACAGTACTGCACACAGAGAAAACTTTCGATTCTACAGCATTATCCAAACTATTTTACCCACGCGTAACTAACTTTTTCCAAAATAAACTTTGAAGGGAAGTTAATAATTGAAGTATTGAGCCCGGGTAATTTGAAATTATATAATTCAAATTGTGGTGTGAAGAGTTGGCTTACACATAAAACAACACACTCGATTCTCAAATCGTAAATAAAATAACAATATATTAGCTAAATCTATACTTTATATTTTCTCTTTTTCACATTTGTGTATTGACTACCTTTTACTTACCTATTTTGAAAAAAGTTAGTAAAAACGTAAGATGAGTTCAACGTGAGTAAAAAAGAGTTTGGATTAACCCTGTATATACTAATCANAAAGTTAGTAAAAACGTAAGATGAGTTCAACGTGAGTAAAAAAGAGTTTGGATTAACCCTGTATATACTAATCACATTTGAAAAATATTATTTCAAAAATTAATTACTACATATATTATATTTGTGCAATTTGTTTTCTTCTTTCAAATAACTCATATTGTGTCAGTCAAGTTTGAATCCATGTAGAATAAAAGTATTATTAGATCAGTTAAGTGACACATTANAAAGTTAGTAAAAACGTAAGATGAGTTCAACGTGAGTAAAAAAGAGTTTGGATTAACCCTGTATATACTAATCAGATTTGAAAAATATTATTTCAAAAATTAATTACTACATATATTATATTTGTGCAATTTGTTTTCTTCTTTCAAATACTCATATTGTGTCAGTCAAGTTTGAATCCATGTAGAATAAAAGTATTATTAGATCAGTTAAGTGACACATTATAAAAGTTGATTGAATTTTCCCCAATTTCTTCATTCAGAGTGTACTTATATGGTTATAATTTGATGAGAAAGATTCATAATTAACTTTTGCAATATATAATTGATTCTATAAGTAGGAGACTTGTGATTAGAATGGTAAGGTGTTTGATTCGTGGCTTAATTGGGAAGGTGTGTCATTTGCATATGTCTCTTGTTTCATTTTTTTTTCCTACCAAATTATTCACTAGATTTAGTTCTAGGTGAAGAATAGTTGAGAATTGAAGATTTTCCTTTTGTAATGACGTAAGGAAAATCCCATTAAAATTAGCATAGAAGAAATAAGTCCTCCGGTGGCTCCGGTGGGACCATAAACTAAAATATACAACCCACACTACACACGGGACGTCCATGTGAGATATCAAAACTCTCAGGTTCTTTCCACCAATGGAATACCGATTTCAGTAGATATCAGATCACCTACAGAGTAAACAGGGTTAAAAACTTTATATACTTTCACCACCTTAACAAAACTTATCAAATATATCATCATCACACTCTGGAAAGGATAGTTGACGTTTTTTTTTGACCCTTCCCAACAATTTCACCAATGAAATCTCATGGTTTCTGTTATCACGTATTTTGTATTTGGTTCACTTTTGTTCATTTCAGTAAAAGTGATGAAAGAATAGAAAGTTTAATACAGATCACCCTGTATGAAAAGTAAAGCCAATAGAGTAGAGTTCCCTTCTTTATTTTTCTTTTCCATTTCCCTTTTTACATTTTTTTTTTTTTTTTTCGTTTGTAAATGTATGAAGGAGGCTTTAGGTCAGAAAAGTCAAAGATTACGTATGAGAATCTAAACGGACTTCTTCCGACAACTTGAGTTTCCCACATGGGCTAGAAACTTAGTAAATGAGGGTTTTGGATGTGCTTCCGAAATTCCCAAGGGTGACTTCCGAATGAAAATTTAGTTTTACCGCCAACTAGCTCTCTCGAATCCATTACAGATCACCAGAGATAAGATCCTATCTACCAAAAATTTTATATGTCTCGACTGGAAAATGAGAATTAGTCAGCACTCTATGACCTAATAGGATAATTTAGACTCATTTTGGTTAAAATATAAAAATAAAAAAAAAACTGACAGAAACAGACGACGTCAATATACCAAATCCAATGGTTCAACTACGCCACAAGTTTCAAAATCTTGATACTTGAAGGAAATGGGTAGTAGTTAGTTACTAGTTGGTAGACTTTCTACTCAAAAATTGTGTAACCAATATTGAAAAACAACGGTTCTGTTGGGGTTAAAGAAATTTTTTAATTTTTTTTAATTCTAAGCCCAGAAATTCCGATATTTCAATTTTAAGAAGAGGTTTATCAAATTTTGAAATATAAACTACCGAGTTAAAAGTCAAAGATGACTTTCACCGTTATATAAAATTTTCAAACAACCTTGTATTTCAGCAGGAAAAATGTTATATAAGAGGGTTTATTGAGAAAGGAAAAAAAAATATTAATCTGGAAAAGAGCGTGTACATTGTTATTGTTATTTCAATAATGGTTCCAATGGTTTTTGTTTACCTTAATTAAATTAAATTCAAAACATTATAATTTAGGTAAGCTGAGATGGATTTATTTTAAAATTTTATAATTATACACCTTCTCAAATTAGTCAACCGTATACTCTCGTTATCCGTCATTTCATTTTTAGACTTAATTTGAGTCTAAAAGTGGTTAAATCCTTGTGGTTTTAACGCTTTTATAGAGAATAAAATTGCATAATTTTAGTAATTAATTCAGGTATATTGTTATTAGAATTTAAAAGGATTCTCTCTGCGGAACTTGTTTTTTTTTTCAACTCTCTCTTCGTTTCTGTATTCATATACCTTGGTAGCCTGAGGTTGGAAACTAAATTACCAGTGAACCAATCACTAGTCAAGATAGTTTTGACTGAGTGATTACCCTATCCCAGGTAGGAATCCAACAACAAATGATAAAAATTCGTAACTTGGACAGACATATTCAATCATACTTTCAACTCATCAAGAATTATGGAACATGACAGGGAATGAAATCAAGACAAGGAATCAAGAATTTATGACAGTTTATTCAACCCCAGGAGAATTTTTTGTTTTATTTTCAAGATGTAATTTTTGATTCAAGTCATCAAACCGTGTAGTTTGGATTTTAAAATTTATTTACAAATCTCATTGATCAAAAATTAAATCAGGAAATTATTAAAAAAAAAACATCAAACTTAGAAGTATTTGAGGAGTTAGGACCACCTACAGTAGGACAACTACAGAATTTTAAGGGTGTTTCTTAGTTTATAAGTTATCATACAGTATGTTCCACATTAAAGTTTACTGTGCTTTCTTTGCCTTTCTCCAAAAATGACCAAGGTGACTTAATATGCACGTATTAAGTGGAGGGAACTTAGCCAACATGCAACAAATCAACAACAGCTGAAAAGTTAGGGAGCGGGTTGAGCAATCAGTATTTATTTCATGTAATCACTAGGTCAACCATTGATTTATTGATCATAGTGATAAGAAAATTGACCAGGATTTGAATTAACAAGGTTCGTTTTCATAAATTTCTGATAATGAATTTAATTTCTTCTGGACTCTGAAGATTAGTGTATTCATGAAATTCCTTATATTCAGAACTCAACACTGCAGTTTATGTATATCACTGTCCTTGGGTAAGAATAAGTTTACATAAGAGTGCAACCGCTTTAAAAATCAGTGCTGAGTTGAGTGCATTTCAATTCATGTTACAAACTTTATTCTTAGCCAAGAACAGTGATGGTCCATCACGAACTCTTAAACTGCAGTGGTGAGTTCTGAAGGAAAACTTACATTAATAACCTAATCTGCAGAGTCCAAAATTAATTAAACTTATTATCAGAAATTTATGAAAACGAACCTTCGGTGATTTTTTTTTCTAGATCTTATTAAGTTTTGGGGTTAAACCAAATCTTGGTCAATTTAATTATCACTATAGATAAATTAATCAATAGTTGACCTAGTGATTACATGAAATAAATACTGATTTCCCAACCCTCTCCTTTAAATTCTCAGCTGTTGTCGATTTGTTGCATGTTGGCTAAGTTCCCTCTACTTTGATTCTACGGGTGCATTGACTTGAATTGAATTGAATGTAATTTATTTAGGTGTCACAAGAATCATTTTAGATACAAAAATGTTAATATACTTAGACACCCCCATATGGGACTAAATCTAAAGAGTTAAAAATTAGTATTAGTTATGTTTATAGTCATACATGACTTTAGAGTTGAAACAGATATTAATTATCAACTTAGGTGTAAATTACATAGTACTTACTTCTTCATAGATAGTAATACAGGAAGTGAATATTGCAGTTAAACCGATAAACTAACTACAATACATTTAAGTTTTATATCAAATTTTACAAAAACTCATTAAGTCACCTTGGCCATTTTTAGGGAAAGGCGAAGAAAGCACAGTAAATTTTAATGTGTAACATACTGTAGAAATCCTGGCTGTTGTTTTTTGAGCTAATTCTGTCAACTAAAACCAACATCAGATCATTCGAACGTTAGAGAAAACGAAAAACGTTGGTACCTTAGAACTTAGGAAGCCCTATACATTATTTACTTTATAATATGAATTATTTTCAGAATGAAGAGTTGGGAAAGCATGTTGATTGGAGTCGTGGCTGTTCTAAATTTGAGTTGTCCAACAACTTCCCGCACTCTCCAATGGACAGGATCAGAAGGTCTCTCAGAAGGTGATCCCGACCTATCCCCAAAGGATACACCCTATTGGCCAAATTTGAATGTAATGGGTCAGTTCCCACCGAATTGGTTCCTTCCTATTGGTCCACGTGAAGGAAGAGCTGAGAACTTCATCCGATTTGGTCGGAGTCATGCTGACAGAAACCAAGCGAATAAAAAAAACAATTTTATTCGGCTCGGTCGAGAGAATCCAAGACAAAACAATTTTATTCGGCTTGGACGAGGTGGAGGACAGGAGGAACCGTCTTTTGGGATTCCGTGGAAATGGTCCCAAACGGATACACCTACCGACTACAACTCACAACCTAACTAAAATATACTTTTCTCAAAATTTAAAACCTATTGCTATATGTATTTCAAGACTATTTCTTATTTTATAAAAAATCGAAGTTTAGACTTTGATTTCAATAAGGTCAAACATAAATTTTAAAGCGCGGTAGAAGTTGCTTTTGGCCTATGCTCTTTACGGAAGAAACCATGCGTCCATAAATATGAGAGAATTTACAGTTTTAAAAATAAATTTTAATTTACAAAAAAAATCATAACTTGTGTTCTAGTGATCGTGGAAGCTTTATTTTTTTTTTCAAGTTATATTCCACTTTAATGATTTATCTGAACTGAAAGTGTTAGCATTTTACTAGAAAAACGTTCAGTTCATTGGAAAAATTGCTCAAAATTATGAATACATACTTTCTCCAGCAATTAACATGGGCCAAAAGTACCTTCCATCGCGTCCTAAAATTTACTGCTCGACTGTATTATAATAGGGTGTCTCGAATATTTTGATACCTAGTTATTGAATTTTCCATGACTTTGGTGTCAAACATATTCATGACACTCATACTCATGATTGGTTTCCATACCAGCTAATCAGATTCTTTGTAATTTCAATTCTATAATTTACTTCACTAATCAGTTCTTTATTGCACTAACGCAAAATAGTAGGATAAATCTCAAAACAACTTTCACTTTATCTCAAGCTCGTCCTTAAAAAAATGTAGGAGTATGAAATGAGATGAGGGTAAAATTTTTTTTGAATGAAGAAACATGTACTTGAGTACTGTTTAAATTTTGACAATTTTGAAAAATTCTTCTGGTCATAGAGTGAACGACGCGATTAGCGCTGTTATCATCACAAGTGCTGTCGATGATTTCTTTGTTAATTTCCAAGAATTCATGTTACTTATTCACCAAATAAGACTAAAAGAATTAACAGAATAAGTAAAAACGGAACTTTTCCTCTCCACATCACTTAATCGTTCTAATTCCAAATATGAGCTTTTGCTCTGAAAAACAATGACTAGTACTTTAGTTAACAACTTAGATTATTTGATTTAATATTTATTATGCCAATAATGAAATTAAACAGATTTGATCTCATTTAGTTGTAATTGTGACCTTCAAAAATCGATTTTTAATTATAACTAATAAATTATTTACGTGGAAAAAAATTTTGACAAATCTATTTTTTATTCTCGTCGTTCAATTAGGGTGTCCCAAGAAGATTAAGAAAAGAAATTCAAGCATCAGATTTATTATTTTTCATCGCTTTTATTAAAAATGGGTAACAACGTGTTAGCAACCGCGAACAGAAATAGAGGTGGGAGGATGGAGAGATGAAATACCATTTAATTTCTTTAATTTTTAGTTTGACAAGTGAATTTTGAAATTGGCAAGAAAATTTTTGAATTTGGAAAGTAAATGCTCAAAATTAGGAAGAAAAATATTCGAATTTTGGAACCAATTCTTCATAATTGGGAAGAGAATTTTGGAATTTGGAAGAAAATTGCCTCAGTGGGAAATGAAATTTAGGAATTTGGGAAGGACATTTCGTGAATTGTGAAGAAAGTTAGCAAAATTGAGAAGAAAGTTTCATAAATAATTAAAGATCAAGTGCTCGAAGACCCGATTACGGATTTCTCATTTTGCAGGCAACATGTTTCATTGAAAACTGTGTTATTTTATTAGACAGGGTCATATCCGATATTTGGAGGAATGACCAAATACTATATGGGTGCCGTTCAATGGGTGTGGCTTTTACTAACACCGGAGATTCCTCTGTTGTCTACCAGAGTCAAGATACCCAATCTCAAACCCCAACAGCGACTACGAAAAACCACGACACAGCCCAACACTCGGAATTACTAGGAAAACATCATACTAAAAACCTAACGTCTGTTACACATTCGAAACGAAAAGACATAGCCCAGACAGCAGTGCAGTTCGCTTATAATATAATCCATTCACTAATAAAATTCAGCTATAGAGTTATTAGGTTTCCGACAAGTGCCGGCCTTGACAATTATCCGACACAAACGCTTAACCTAACCTAAAGTTGTTAGTGTTAGGTTTAGGTTGGTAGAGGTTAAGTTTAGGTTGTTATGTTATGTTTAAGTTCAGTTGTTAGGTTTAGGTACTTAAGTTAGGTTTTTGCATGTGATAATTGCCGAGGCCGGCACTTGTCCAAAACCTAACAACTCAATATAGTTGAATTTAGTCAGTGAAATGTATTATCTTATAAGGGAACTGCACTGCTGTCTGGTCTGTGTCTTTTCGTTTTGAATGGGTAGCAGACGTAATGTATTAGTACACTTGTACAATCAATTTTACGCTCAACCTACCACTTTGCTGGTTCACCTATACCCCATTGTTCGAATTGAATGAAATATCTAAGTCACATTGGTAATTATATTAGGAATCTCTGTGGTAAAATTCAAATTTTTAGGTTCTCATTTACAAAAGTTATTATTAGTGCAACTGAAAATTTTAAAGTGAAAGTTACAATAATCCTGAAGGTCACTACAAATTCATTCCTAACTATTCAAACATAATGATATAATTTTATTATATAACACTTAATTTGTATAGGTTAATACTTAAAACATCCTCCGTTAGCACGAATAACTTCATAAACTCGTTTCGGCATTGACATTGCCAATGTTTGACAATTTTTCTCAGGAACTTTCTCCCAAGCATTCTCAACTGCATTTTTGAGTTCGTCAATGGATTCGTACTGTTTCCCATCAACGTATACCTGACGTGCTAACCACCCCCATAGGTTTTCAGTGGGTTTAAGTTTGGGGGATTTGGTGGCCAGTCCATAAGGGAAATAATGTGATGCCGGAGAAAGTTCTTGGTTGCGTTTGCTGTGTGACACCGTGCACCAGCTTGCATAAAAATACCATTCCCTTGCCCCATAATATGGGAAAATGGAAGTAAGCAGTTTTCCAAGCGTTTCATGTACTCTTTAGCGTTCTGCTATGGAGTAGCAAAGACTAGCGGAGAAGTTCCATGATAGGAGAAAGCACCCTAAATCATAAAGCTCCTCCACTGTGTCTTTTTGAGAATATTTGCTTTTCTTTGCGAAGATCATGCCAATATGACCAAAAACCATCGGGACCGTCTAGATTCCACTTTTTTTCATCACTCCAGATGAAATCCTTCCACTTTTCTCTATAGGCAATGCTTTCTCTTGCCCAGTGCAATCTTTTGCTCTTGTGAAGCTTTGTCAGTGGAGGCTTCTTGAGATTTTCTGCAAACTTTATGTGTTTGGATTTGACGAGAATCTTTCGTATTGTTTCCCGGGATACCTCAAGATTTAATTTGCACTTAATTTTGCCAAGTGTCACAGGATTTTTACTCATTTATCAAACAATTAAGTGCGCAGCTGTAGGGGAAAGTTTTTTCTTTCGCCCTACTTTCTTCTTACGAGCAGGATTTTCTTTTTATTTGAGATAATACTGGACGCAGCTAAGGGATCTGCCAACTAGGCGACTGATTTACCTTTGCGAATGTCCAGTTTCAATTAGTGACGTGATTCATCTTTTTTTAAATCCGAAAACCATACTCCTTTCCCTATATTCTGTGAAAATAATGCTAAATTATAAAAATTTACTCCTAACTTAACTTCATCTTGTCGATTTCAATTCTCTCTATGACTTACGATATGGTTATAGCGTGGACTTCTCAAAACCTATGGTGTAAATTTTAGAAGCTTTCTAAAACTAACTGTAAAGATTATTCTCACTTTCTCCAGCGAACTTTTCAAATTCGCGCGCATAACTTGTGTGAGTGAAAACCCAGAGATTCCTAATGTAATTACCAATTTGGCTTAGAAATTTCATCCAATTCGAACAATGGGGTATAGGTGAACCAGCAAAGTGGTAGGATGCCCGTAAAATTGATTGCACAAGTGTATAATGTTTCCCAATTAATTCCGAGGGCTGAGTTGTTTCGTGGTTTTTCTTCGTCGGTGCTGGGGTTCGAGATTGGATATCTTGACTCTGGTATGTTGTCTTAGCCTGTGTATTGTGTTTGATTCTTGATTGAGTGAAACTTAATTTTGTTATTCTTAATCGTCTCGCGTGCTTGGGAAATTATTTAACTAATTGGTTACTTGGTAAGTAGTCAATTGCTCTACATTTAACTAGAGTTGGTAGTAGTAAGACAGTGAGTGACATTGAGTTTGACTTAACCAAACGTAACTTTTTGCAGTACATAAGAATGGCTGAGTTTTACTTTCCCGGTAAACTAAAAAAGCTCGAACATTTACTGTCTTGACGAGTTTAGTTAAGTATTCCTGATCCACATAGTAAATCTGATTTTAGAAGTTTCACCATACCGTGCAGAATTTCAGTTTGGTAGGAGGACTAAATAAAATATAGTAAGCAGTTTCTTGATCTTAAGCAGTCATGTGCTAATGGGTATGGTACCTTTATGGTGCGACCCCGGTTGAAATTTGGGCTGATTTTTGCCCGGTAAAATTCTTGACCTACTGAGAAAAAATTTTTATTCGTTCACTTTAAGGCATGCCATGTGATATGGAAATTGAAGTTGTCAAATTATGGTACATGTTTCGCCAATCGTACGGTTTGTTCTCACTAATTTAAACCTATAATTTCTATCTACTTAAAAGTAAAAAAATTCTGTAAAAAGTGGTAGAGAAGGTCAAAAAATGACACATTCTGTGGTCAAGTTTACCCCGACAATCCGTACCCCGGTTTTGGGCATTAGCACATCTCTGTCTTGAAGCAAAGGAGACCTAGAAGTATTTATTTAGTAACGAACCGACTACATATATTAGCAGCTCTAAATACTTCTAACAGCAATATTCCTCCATCTACTATTCAGTTAGATTTAACGAGAAAGATCTCAGATTGACTTTGACCTACGTGTATGACTAAAATAGAATTTTAATCTAGATTGCTAAGATTGGTTAGGTTTGCGTAGGTTAGTTAGATTCTTCGTAGTGCTATAATATAATGGCCCAATTCCCGCAATTGTATAGANAGATTGACTTTGACCTACGTGTATGACTAAAATAGAATTTTAATCTAGATTGCTAAGATTAGTTAGGTTTGCGTAGGTTAGTTAGATTCTTCGTAGTGCTATAATATAATGGCCCAATTCCCGCAATTGTATAGAACGCTTCATGTGGGACTATGAAACTATGAGATAAATACAACTATGAAACGTGACTCATTTTGGTGGTCTCTGATTGGTTGAAAAAACTATGAGGCTCCCGCTAGTTCTAATCTACTCATAGTCAGAGGCATGTATAAATGTCATAGTCCCTCCATGCAATCCTCTCCACTCAAACTCAAGAGAAACAAATTCTGTTTGAGAGGAGTTGTGGGGATGGGAACACATTTTCTCAATTGTGTAGTGACTTTATGAACACAGGCTAGTTGTCCCCTTGATAATCTTCCTTACACATTTCGGTTAGGAATAGACAGCTGTTAATTCTGTCACAACTTTTCTATCATTTTCGTTCCCGTAAATTTTCTATAATCTCAAAGTACTATGAGCCTTGATACTATCAGGCACTTTATACAATTACGGGAATTGGCCCAATATTTCACCACTAACTTAAGGCTAGTTTATACTCAGACGAAAGTGGCATCCCTACAACAAAATCAAAATCCTCTAGCAAAATGTCGACACGGATGCCAATTTTTATACTTCTATGACACTTGACTGAATTATCAATTATCGTTAAGCGCTTCTGATCGCGAAAAAATTACTACGTCATTAGTTAAACATTAAACTCTTTGCGAATGACTAGTTTGACAGTGTCAGTGTGCATCTACGCGAGTTTNTACGTCATTAGTTAAACATTAAACTCTTTGCGAATGACTAGTTTGACAGTGTCAGTGTGCATCTACGCGAGTTTGTTTAAATTTAAGTTCTGAATAATTTCAATTTAATTTGTAAAAAAAAAAACAGCATAAAAAAAATTTCTTTTTTAATTCCAAAATGAGACTTTAGTCGGCGAAGTATAAATTGNTACGTCATTAGTTAAACATTAAACTCTTTGCGAATGACTAGTTTGACAGTGTCAGTGTGCATCTACGCGAGTTTCTTTAAATTTAAGTTCTGAATAATTTCAATTTAATTTGTAAAAAAAAAACAGCATAAAAAAAATTTCTTTTTTAATTCCAAAATGAGACTTTAGTCGGCGAAGTATAAATTGGCATCAGTCAAGTAATCTCATTCCACACATTACCCGTCACCTTCCGTAAAAAAGTAAATGATTTATTACAGTACAGAGCTCTGTCATCTGAGTATAAATTAGCCCTTACGCCGGCCCTAGTATAAAGTCAGGTGTTTCACAGTTGTTACAGAGAAATGACAGACATCTTGGATATTGATTTTCAACATGATGACGCGATGGCGATTGATGAAGCAGAAGGAGAGAGTAAGTAAATTTAAACTTTTCAGTTTCCGTATCAGAAACTTAATTTACTATTTCGTCGCTGTTACTTCCTATTTGTGGAAGCCGTAAACTAAAAAATAATTACTAAAAACTACCCCACAGTAATTCCGTACTGAGATGCTTTTGGTGATTATCTGATCTTGATNATTAATTCCGTACTGAGATGCTTTTGGTGATTATCTGATCTTGATGGATATAGTGTTGCTGCCAATTTATTGACAGCCAGTTTTCTGTCTTAGGATATATCTGTTTATTTTTTTTTGTTTTTGAGCCATTTCCATTGGANTACTATTTCGTCGCTGTTACTTCCTATTTGTGGAAGCCGTAAACTAAAAAATAATTACTAAAAACTACCCCACAGTAATTCCGTACTGAGATGCTTTTGGTGATTATCTGATCTTGATGGACTCTTGTTGCTGCCAACTTATTGACAGCCAGTTTTCTGTCTTAGGATATATCTGTTTATTTTTTTTTGTTTTTGAGCCATTTCCATTGGAAACCGGAATATTTAGGAAAAACTGTGGATTAACCGCTCACTTCTACCCAACTCAATTTTCATCTTACTAAAAATTTTTTTTTGCAAATTTGAATCAAACTAAACCAACACATGAAATACAATTAAAACCTAACTAACCTAAACACTAAACATACAAACGTTTTCGTATAACAACTACTTCCTCCAAGGAGTAGTCACTCACAAAGAGGAGATTTCATATTTCATATTGAAAGAACATTAAAACGTAAAGAGGATATTTGGTTTAATCATCACTTAAATGGGATTAAAGGATAGAATGTTTAAGTTTGTTTAAAACCAAGTTTTGAAACTTAACTGCATAATTTCCTATGCTATTATACTAAAGTTTGAAATACTTAATTTTAACTAAATGTTAACATTTACCTCTCAGCCTGGAGAGGTGATTGAAATACCTCGTCTCCCTCAACTGTAACGTTTTGTTGCAATTAAATCAAATGTACTACGAAACATCAAACTCAGAAAAATGTTAAATTTTTGCGCGCACACAGATTAAAGACTAATAGCCAACACCAATTCTTGCTAGAGTATAAATTCTACCAAAACATTATGAACAAATGTCAGGCTACTCAGCGGTTATCATTAGGTGATGAAGTATACGCAGAACTAAAATGCTAGAAGTTGGGTTGGGCTAAGTTTGGGTTATGGTTGTTGTTAGTGTTGTTAGCTTTACGAAATCTGTCTGTCATTTGTGCAGTTTATTAAAAAAATCTTACGAAAAAAGTCACAAAAGCGTTGACTAAGGAAATCACGCGCAAGAATAACATCACTATCAGACGGGCTGAAGCTTCATAACCGTGAGTTGTGAAAGTGGGTGAAAAATTGTGTTACCATGGGATATTGCTCAAAAAAAAAAAGTAAACAGATATATCCTAAGACAGAAAACTGGCTGTCCATATATTGNTATTGCTCAAAAAAAAAAAGTAAACAGATATATCCTAAGACAGAAAACTGGCTGTCCATATATTGGCAGCAACAATACAGGAGAAGAAAAAAATTATTTTATTTATTTATCGTATTTCATTGATTCTCAGTGGGTATCTCGAAAGTCAAGGCCAGGGCAACTACGAAGAAAGGTCGTGGATTTACAAGCGGAAACGATCGTGAGCGGTTCAAGAATTTTGACAGTATCCCGACAGCAACCGATGACTCACCAGAGTCAGAAGCTCAACGGTCAGTAGAAGGCTACATCCTCATCTGTACTGGCCTACATGAAGAATCTCATGAAGTAACATTTAGTGCACAGATTAAGTAAGGTAGCTCGTGCTGATAAGGTTTTAAAAGTTTTATATGAAAAGATCTTTTCTACCTTTGAACCTTAAGAAAACATAAACCTATTTCTTTGTCTTAGAAATAACACAGAGCATCATCAGTACTCGCTGCCTTACTTCTATATATAATTTATTTGCATGTAAATAGAAGAATTTGACCTCACATCACTATCGCAATGAGATTGAAGGATATGACAAACCCATGTACTAATTTTGCTCAATTTCCTAGGATGACATTCACAGCAAATTCGTTGAGTATGGCGAGGTGAAGAACTTACATCTCAACTTGGATCGTCGAACTGGATTCCTCAAGGTAAGCTTCCCTCCATTTAAAGTTAGTAAATTAAATCAACTTCTAAAAATAAGTGTCCTCAATACAGGGATATGCATTGATTGAATACGAGACGTACAAAGAAGCACAGGCAGCGAAAATTGCTTTAAATGGAACAGACTTCCTCGGAGCAAGTATCACAGTCGATTGGGCTTTCGTCAAAAAACCCAAATATGTTTCTCGTCGCAAACACTAATTCACTAGCTTCTCCTTACACTCAGAGTAATCTTAATCATTTCTTAAATTTCATTTACATTTAATTAACTACTTTGAATAATATTTTTCCTACAGAAATATTTGAGGTTCAATATACTGGATTTTAAATTACATAAGTGCTATCATATCACAGTCCAAAAGCAAATTGGATATATTCACCTATAGAGCGAGCCACTAGACAAAACACAGCGTTGTTCGGAGCAGTCTACTTTCCTTTGTGCTTGCTTAGTTTCTTTCAAGAAGCAATGCGTATTTGGATGAGATAATTTTTCTCCAAAGGTACCACTTTTATTATTCATAAATTCTGAAGTGCGTGTCGAGATAAAAGTAGGCGCCTATTAATTCATAGTAAAGCTAATTTTGTCAGTTGTGTCGTGTAAACTGTCACCGAGTCATCTTGAATCAGTAGCTTGATTCAAAAGGATAAGGCTCCCTTGTCTAATTTTTCTCACTAACTGAGAAAATGGAATGTATTTCATTGTTGCCCGTTGACCGTGCCACCCTGTCTTGCGTACTTCCGACGATGCATTTCGTCAATACTTTCCAAGTAGTAAGTTCCTCCAAATAGATCACTCACGCTCCCAACCGGGGTATAGGGTGCTACAACAAAAAGAAAAAGTATAAAAATTTCCTCATTTTTTTCGTGTTTGCCTCAAAAAGGATGGTCACACTAATCAAGATCGAAAGTGCTTCTTCCTGTAAAAATGCATTCGTAACGGCAGTTTCGTTTTACTTGGTATATTGAATTCTCACTTCAGAATATTTTTCTTGCTCAATTTACACGGTTCTTTTAAAAGTTGTATTGAAATTATTAAAAAATTGAATTTATTGAAACTCGTGCAGACGGAAACTACTATTCGCGAAATCCTAGACAAAACTTATGAATGACTCATCCGCAAAACCTGAACGTTTTAACTTCTGCCGTTAATGAGTATATCACAATCATAAGTTATAGCGATATTTTGATCAACTTTTACAAGAGACATACATCACGTCATTTTACTGATAACCGGTAATTTTGTCAGAAGGATGACATGATCATCTGAGTATAAATTGAGCCTTACCTGAGTGATGGACGTCTTGTCTCAGGCGCATGGTTTTCGAAAAGAGCTCCGGCTCCACTTTCTGCCTTTCATTAAGTCGTTTATGAATGTCAGAGACACCACGGAGTAAATCCCCTAGCTCCTCAGTACTCGTTGATGAGACTCGGATCGAATACATGGAGGCAATTGAGCCCGAACCATAAGAAAAAAGACAGATCCGATTTCCCAAAAGCTCTGCCTCGGGCTTACTAATCAAGTAAGAGACGAGGCCTCCATAGACGGACGGCGTGTACATGTTCCCCACTTGGTTAGCCACGTGGAGGGACGGTCGTGTCTTCTCCTCGAAGAGTTTGTGGGATCCAGTAAGAAGAGTTTTTTCGATATCTCGATCGAAATAAGATTCTTCTAACTTTGTATTTTTGAGACTCTCTAACCCTGGATAGGTTTTGGCCACTTCTCTTTCGCTCATGGCCAGGACGTCATTGAGGACAAGCCGGGCGAGTGACTTTTGGACGAGCTTGCAGTAAGGCGAATGGAAGACGACTCCATCGAAGGAGTTTAGGGTTACTTTTTCTGAGATTTTTTTTTCGGCCTTCTGCCGATATCTCTGGAAGCATTTGTCCAGAGACGAGAGGTAGCACTGGATTGATAATTTCCCGTCAACTCGTGGGTACTCAGATTCCAAATCAGGTTTGTAGAAGTCGTAGACATGGACTGAATGGGTTCCTCTCAAACCTAAATAGAATACATCAAAACGTGATCATAATGAAATCGGAAGGCTAATAATAGTCATGTAATTATTACTGAATACTGTGATGAATAGTGAAGAATTAACCATTCATTTTCAAATATCACAAAGTTTATCACAAAGTTTCAATATTTATGAAATTATATGTATTGTAAAAAAAAATGACGAACGTAAGTTTCGTTCGATATTCACTACTAGGGTCCTGTGCCACAATCACTGACATTTTGACAGTGACATATTGACATATCGACAGTTGACATTGACAGGAATGCTAAAATAACGCGCCACGAAAAAAATGTCATATTCAAGGATTTTTGACACTTGTCAAACTTTTCTGACATTTTTATGTCAAATATAGTAAATATATTCGGTTTATTCTAAACTTTTCTTTGAAACCAAAATCAGTGGATGGGATGAAATTCATTCTTACTTTGTATTATTTTTTTAGTGGACGAAGCAATACGTCAATATCTTCACTGTCGCTGCTACTAGAGTCGCTGACATCAAACGTAGCCATAAGTCAACAATTTTTATACAAAAGATTTAATTTTCCAAACCTGACAGGTAAATCCCTCTGTCAAATATTTATGACATTTTTGACAAGTATAAGTCAATGTCGCACAGACGCAAAAAAAGTCAATGACAATTACTTGTAAAATGTCAAATTTTCCCTGTCGAATGTCGAAATTCATCTGTCACTGTCATATGTCACTACCATCTTTGTGGCGTGATATTTTGTGTAAATTGTTGACAAATACATGTGAATGTCAATATGTCAATATGTCATTTGATTGTGGCATAGGACCTAGGTGTCCTAGAGTTGGACAACTGGTAGAATAGAGTCCCTTAGGAAATACAAATTACCGCGTTCAATCACAAGCGGGGCATTTGGACCCATCAGAATGGCTACGGCTCCTGCTCCACCAGTGGGCCTAGCTGCTCCGCTAGCATAAACAGCAATGTCTCCTGCTACTACGAGGGCCAATCTTCCTATAACAAAAAAAAATATCAGAGACATTGACATGAAATCTGTCAAATAGTAAACACATTAAAGTGTCAACTATCCTCTAATTTTTTTTTTCCATTTGAATCAACAATTAGAGTCGGAATGAATTTATCCAACGTAGATTGAGTAGAAGAAAGAAACAAATTTTGATAGTGGTAAACTGCTGTAGCATTGTCAAAACAACAAATTTGATAAAAAAATATGAAATGATGAACCTAGGTCATCATCATACTAGGTCAAAAGATAAAATTTCCTTACAAAATTCAAATTTTTAGCTTACCATCCCATGCACTGGACTCGAGCCAGGAAATGGAATTAAAAAGTGCAGCGGTTCCGCCGTAGCATGCATTTGTAGAGTCCACACCCTCAATATCCGTGTTCCCAGATTCCTCGAACAGCTGCATCAAGACACTCTTTACACTTTTTGACTTGTCCAAGATTGTCTCTGTGCCCACCTCCAAGCGACCAATACGATCATACCCTAAAAAAAAACTCATTTTAATTCTAACAAAAAGAAAACTAACAAACGAAAAAATATAAGAAAACTGGCTAATTGATTTACCTATATTGTGATTCTCCATGAGCTTTCTAACAACAGTAAGACAGAGGGAATTGATATCTTCCCGATCTGAACAGAATCCCATTTTCCCCTGTCCAAGACCGATTGTATACTTTCCCGCTGAAACTTCATCAAAAACTTCCAGTTCTGACTGATCAACATATTGGAAAGGGAAATAGAGTTCAATGGCTAGTATTCCAACATTCTCCGGCCAGTAACCAGTTTCCACTTGATTATTGTTGCTTGTCATTGTCGATGAATTCTGCTCCTGTTCCTGATGGATCTAATAGATGAAAAGAAAAGTTGTATTTGTATGTNTTGTCATTGTCGATGAATTCTGCTCCTGTTCCTGATGGATCTAATAGATGAAAAGAAAAGTTGTATTTGTATGTGTTAGAAGTAGTCGTCGAAATTATGTAGATACTCCCACACAGCTCAAACCGCGTCTGGCAGGGAGACTTCAAAATCACTATTAAATACTGATTTAACAACGGATATGTTTCCTTTATAAAAGTGATTTGCTNTTGTCATTGTCGATGAATTCTGCTCCTGTTCCTGATGGATCTAATAGATGAAAAGAAAAGTTGTATTTGTATGTATTTGTATTAGTTAGAAGTAGTCGTCGAAATTATGTAGATACTCCCACACAGCTCAAACCGCGTCTGACAGGGAGACTTCAAAATCACTATTAAATACNTGTTAGAAGTAGTCGTCGAAATTATGTAGATACTCCCACACAGCTCAAACCGCGTCTGACAGGGAGACTTCAAAATCACTATTAAATACTGATTTAACAACGGATATGTTTCCTTTATAAAAGTGATTTGCTTTTTTTTATTTTATCTTTTAATGGACTTACTGGCTAGCCTTAGGCAGTACAAGAAATTTCACCTGTAAGAATTCTCAGACCATAATCATTTATTGTTTTCCCTAAAACAAGCCCCACTGGATCTTCATTTATCAATCATCAATCTCCCAAACAAACGAAGAGCCATAGCCAGAGCCAGAGCCAGAGCTTGAGAGCAGATCTGACAAGCTTTCATTACTTAGCCACGCAATCCAAAGTATTCAACAATTTCCTCTTAAAATTATTACTGATATGTGAACGCAATGAAAATGTTGAGAAATACTGATTCAATAGAAAAAAAATTTTTTGTTTTCCTGTTATTAGTAACGGATTTGCATTGTTCAATGAAGAGATTGAACTTAACAGATGTCATTTTANACTTAGCCACGCAATCCAAAGTATTCAACAATTTCCTCTTAAAATTATTACTGATATGTGAACGCAATGAAAATATTGAGAAATACTGATTCAATAGAAAAAAAAATTTTGTTTTCCTGTTATTAGTAACGGATTTGCATTGTTCAATGAAGAGATTGAACTTAACAGATGTCATTTTAAAGTGTGAAGACCAAGGTCACTTGCTATTGACGTAGTGACAATGATATTATTTTTTCTTTTCATGTAAATACAAGGTTTATAACAATTATCTTGAGATTTCAGTTACTCATAAAATGTCACTTAACCGCCAATTAACTCCTTTAAATCTTATTATTATGAAAAACTCTAGAAAGAATCTCGGTTTGTAAAAACCTGATTTTTTAACATGATATAAAACTAGTTAATTAACAATATTTTTATCCCGGCCATATCATTCCATCTGGTTCAGAATTTCAAAAATTTCATCATGGAGAGAAGCTATTCCCATGAAATTTCGAATAAACCATTACAATGACGTAATTCCGAATTTTTCCATTGTTGGAACCTTCAAACAACCATAACCAGAAGAAAATAGAAAAACGAAAAGTCTGGATTAATGTAATTATGAAATCATTTATTTGATAGCCAAATCAAGCCAAGATACCCCCAGAAATATAATTCAATAATTTAATTCATTAATTTGGTAATTCTTTAAAAACAATTACGTTGGCGATTTATGGCTACTAAAAAGTTTTATTTAAAAGAAAAAATTCATAAACATCCTTGCTTTCAATTAGTTCTCAACAATACTCACTTTCAACTTAAGTTGAACAATGTGTTTTCCTAAAGGCAATCAAAACTGGTTTCCGATTTTTATTTACTGGATTGTTTTTTAACGAAATCAAATAATGGTAAATTCTCACGCATCATCATTCATTATAATAATTATAATAATAATTATAGTTTTTTTTTTATACTTTTTTAACTATTTGGCATATTAATAATTAAAAATGACAATAATTAATATTTTGATTTATCTCACTATATAGGTCCATTCAGCTTGAATGGACTGAAAATTAAAGGCTGAAATTTTTAATAATAAAAAGATCATCTTTGATTATACCTTAAANTCAGCTTGAATGGACTGAAAATTAAAGGCTGAAATTTTTAATAATAAAAAGATCATCTTTGATTATACCTTAAAAATTTTTTTTTTTTTTTTTGTAATTCTTTTGCGCAAGTGGATCGAGGATCGACGACCGACCTTCTATGGTATCAAGTGAAATCAGATAAGTTTTATTGCNTCAGCTTGAATGGACTGAAAATTAAAGGCTGAAATTTTTAATAATAAAAAGATCATCTTTGATTATACCTTAAACAAATTTTTTTTTTTTTTTTTGTAATTTTTTTGCGCAAGTGGATCGAGGATCGACGACCGACCTTCTATGGTATCAAGTGAAATCAGATAAGTTTTATTGCTTTAAAAATATCATTGTCAGTGAATTATTTGGTAATTGACAAGAAATTACTGTGAGAAAAAATATTAGTAGTCAACATACCTAGTAGAAAAACCTAATAAAGTCTATCATCCTTATGACTATGAGAATCCCAATTCCTAATAAATTATATAGAAATAGTAGTACCTAATCAAAGAGTTGTAAAGAATTTCTATCGAAATTTTACAAATAATTTCTTTCTAATTTATTAGAATTAACTTCATTTTCAAAAAAAAAATATCCAGAGAGGAAGGAATTGAGTATAAAATATAATTTGAATCTAATAATTCATTAGAAATACTCAATTCTTAAAAATTAAATAATAGATTGAGTTCAATTATCTTAAGATATACAATTGAGACGACATGTATAGATTTCGGAAGAATTGTATCTAATCTGCCAACTGGAGTGGGCTTATAAAGGCTAACAAGGGAAGTGTTGTCCTGGGTTTTCAATCAACCCTTTCCCCCTGGATCATCTTTTCTCACCTCTTGACCTCACATCCGGAGATAATGTGGAAAAAAAAATTATGCTAACATAAAACCAGAAAAACATTTACCAAGGAAATTTTTTTTTTAATTTTAACATATTTCAATGATAGACGTAATAGGATTAAATTACATTGAGTTGCAAAAAAAAAACCCAATTACTGCAAAAATAGTATCTAATGGACACATTCTTACATTATTTCCCTATGTACTTTTCAAGTATCATTCTTGACTCCCCCAAATCCCAATCCCCAATGACATACCTATTTTCTAATTTCAGCTTCTGAAGTTCATCTGTTTATTATTATTTTTTTTTAATACTAACTCTTTATACTATAATCACAAATTATTTCAATGTAAAGAATATTGCTTGAAATTCAGAGAAATTCTGATTAATTAAGACGAGATGTGAGAAGACCTAAATTTTCCTAGAACAAAACCCTATGACCAAGATCCACTTGAAAACTAAACAACAGGAAATTCGCAATTATTATTCCACTATGGAGAACTTACATAAATTACTCACTGGTTCAAAATTTCTTTAAAATTTAAGAATAATCGTGCCCGTCACAAATCATACATAAAGATATTATTAGGTTTATCTTAATAGGAATACAAAATCCTACATAAAAAAATAATAATTTTTTACAGAAATTTTCAAAGAACCTAAAGCGACCTACCCCTACCTGACAAAGATTCCTTCAAAGTTGGTCTAATCTCATACAAAGTTAAATGCAAGGAGTCAAGGGTCAATCTTTTTGTAGAGGATTAAATGAAGCCTCTTGTTTTCTAACTCTGTCCTTCGACCACAATTTGATAAATTGAGATTAATTATGAAGCATCATCGAAACAGTTTTGACTAAACGGAGAATGAATATTCTTTAGTTCTCTCTCTCTCCTCTCTTCCAAATGTTATACTTACTCTCGAAAATTTTCCTGAATGAATTTTAATCATGTAATTGAGACGAGATTAAACTCGTGATGACTCTCATCAACCATGTCAATTTCTGTCCTGGGTGTTTTTTATATACTAATTATGGAAATAGATAAAGTCTCAAAAGGATTAGGAAAAGGTAATAGAGGAATGGACAAAAGGTTTACTTGCCTGTTATGTCTAAGACTGTCACCATAGAAGTAAACTGCTAGAGTTGAAACGAGTATGACAAAACCCGGAGTCTTCTGTAGAGAAGGTGAAAGAGAACTGTGACTGATGAAATGAGATGAGTCAGTCCGAAAGTTGTACGAATGTCAACAAACGTGATCATTCGGTTAAGTAAAAATCATAATCATGGGATCATCCATATGACTGATAACTCTATCATCCTATTTTCGCTTCATTTGTCATTAAAACTCTTTCTATATGCTCATCTACTGTGGAACTTGAACTTTGATGACACATTAGGTAAGTAGGCTTCCGGACTTACATGTTTATACATACATGGACAAAAATAGGCGTGGAAACCAGTGAAAGAAAAATATGGCGTGGAAACCAGTGAAACTTTAATTCTTGTATTTACCTTGAATTAGTAGCACTAGACTTGTTTTAAATCTTGCTAAAATTGATGAATATCTAACAAGAATTGGAAAAAAAATTATCCTCAATTATACATAGAATGTTATCCAAAAAAAAAGTAAATGTTGAACAACAATTGGATTTAATGACATGAGTTTCTAAAATTCAAAATTTGGTTTCTGAAATTTCACAAAATTCACATAAGAATTAAATGACATTTGTTCAATTTTTACTTTCTTGTGAACTACCTCTACAGAGATTAGAGATGAAATGTAAATATATAAAACAAATATAAAAAGAGTAGTAGGCTGAGAAGACTAAAAACCCTTAAAAAAATTAAAAAAATAAAACAAACAAATAGAAAAACTATTAAACCCCCTTCCAGGGTGTAAAAAAAAAATTNAGATGAAATGTAAATATATAAAACAAATATAAAAAGAGTAGTAGGCTGAGAAGACTAAAAACCCTTAAAAAAATTTAAAAAATAAAACAAACAAATAGAAAAACTATTAAACCCCCTTCCAGGGTGTAAAAAAAAAATTTTTTTTTTAAATCCAACTGGTCATTGTCAAATTCCTTATAGCAACCTTGGGAAGCTCATTGTAGCCTTCATATATGAGAAGGTCATTGTAACGTCCTTGCTTTGTTAGGGTTTAGCTGGGAAGTCAGAAAACGATTTCATACTCCAACAAAATAAGCGAATTCTCTACATATACCCAACCTCTAAATAATTTCAGATTGTGTGATACAGGGTCAGAGTAATAAGACCGCGCCTTCTACTAATGCACTCTGGGTTTCTACCCTTTTGGTGTATCTTAAATTAAAAAAATCCGTCAAAATACTTGCTACATTTTTAAAGCTTAAAAATCATATTGTTGGGTTCTGTCATACCCTGAACCCTAAAGTATCTACTACCGGATTTATGAATTGAGTGATGACTGTAACATCTCCATTGTAAACATTTCGTTACATTGGAACATCTAAAACTTAAGCTAATTCAAACCTTAGCAATGTAATAGATGTTTGCAATCAATAGCCGTTGCCAAATTTCTACAATGCCCATTACTTTACCAATTAGACTTGATTACCTTCTTTAGGAAATTCCCTGTGTCTTGACGTGTCAGTTGATATGACCTTTTCTTTACGGATGATGGAGTGATTGTCTCACTTGACATTCGACTGGACTCAACAATGGACAGTGAAAAAAAAAACTGTTTGACTCGAACTCAAGACAGATCGTAACCTTAAAAAGTTATGAATGTAAATATTTTTTGTTTATAAACTTTTATAGCATTTGAATGTATCATTAAATTATGAACAGTTCTTGGTAGTTAAATATTTTGATACAAAACCACTCTTCTCCATTGTCCTTATCTGTAACAATTAACAACTGAGTTGAGTTCATAATTTTACAGGAAACACAATTAAATACTAAAATTACACAGAATTGTTAAAAATTAAATAAGAAAATCCGACAGAAAGACAAGAAAGGAGCAGCCAGGGGTAATGATGAGTTTTTCTCAACAACGGTAATTTCCATCAACATTGTCTCCTAAAGTCTTACTTAGGTTTGACAACCCTCTGGCCAGACCCTACTCCATACTCTAGAAACTTCAATCACCAAGTAAGAAAATTCAAGTAAGTAATACTAAAATTTTTAGCTTTGATTCATTTTCTAAGATTGAATAATTGAAAAGTGTTTTCTGATAAAAAAAANGTAATACTAAAATTTTTAGCTTTGATTCATTTTCTAAGATTGAATAATTGAAAAGTGTTTTCTGATAAAAAAAAATGCTTTCATTAGGTTGGATTTACCTAATGAAATACCCTTCTTTACTCAAATATTTTTCTAAGTTTTTTAATATTATATCCCAGATCTCAAAATTAAAAAAAAAATANGTAATACTAAAATTTTTAGCTTTGATTCATTTTCTAAGATTGAATAATTGAAAAGTGTTTTCTGATAAAAAAAATGCCTTCATTAGGTTGGATTTACCTAATGAAATAACCCTTCTTTACTCAAATATTTTTCTAAGTTTTTTAATATTATATCCCAGATCTCAAAATTAAAAAAAAAATATTTATTTTTTCAAAATTTTGAACCTTACCAGTCAATGTCAATGTCATATAATCGTGATTCTTAAAAACAANATTTATTTTTTCAAAATTTTGAACCTTACCAGTCAATGTCAATGTCATATAATCGTGATTCTTAAAAACAAAATAAATATCCGGAAAAACTTTTTTTTAGAAAATTTTGTAATGTTGAATCCAATGTTAAAAAAACTTACAAAAATAAAAGTTTACTTACAAAGAAGGATCGAATTCGAAACCAATCCATTGATTGTTGAATTTAATATTTAATATGATGTCACTCTTGATGTCACACCTCGGTAGTGTGGTGTATGAAAAATGACGTCTGTTTCCAGAAGGTTGATAAAATATCAGAAAAACAAGAGAAAAAATTATACAAATAAAATACATAATTTTGAATTTAAATCTTTTCCTTGGTAGAGTTGGTTGGCGCTAAAAAACAAAGTTCTCAAAGTTCCCTTTTTCATTTTTCTGTGATTATACGAAAGTTGTAAAAGTTGAGTAATTAATTAATCAATTAACTTAAATAGCGTATTAATTCTAGAGTTCTAAAGTAGGCCAAGTAAACACATCGGAGTGACAAGAGTACATTAGGAAAGAGTTGGTTTCCTTGTTTTGATTGTATTTTGAATTGTATTCCAAAGTACAATTAGTTGCTGACTCAGGGTCCAGTTCCAGAGACCTTGTAATTTGTATTAAAATTTTTCGATTTAATTTTTATAAATTATTAGTCCATATTTTATTATCGAGTCGGTGTTTATCCCAAATCCCGAGCATACACCAGGATCCTCATGGGGTTGTTGGGACATTGGGAGAAACATGGACTCAATTATAAAAATGCAGTAAATTTCTAAAGTAATTTGATACTACACAGTCTATTTCCGGATAGAACTTTGAGTTGAGTAAGTACCTTGAAATACATTGTTTATTTTTAATCACTTTGACCAAACTTAATAATGAAATGACCATTGTTCTCTCATTTNACCTTGAAATACATTGTTTATTTTTAATCACTTTGACCAAACTTAATAATGAAATGACCATTGTTCTCTCATTTGCTTCCCGAACGTACTTAACTTAAATTTCTATTAAATTTATCAGATCCAACTTTATTTTTATGAAGTTTAATAATAATAATTTANTACCTTGAAATACATTGTTTATTTTTAATCACTTTGACCAAACTTAATAATGAAATGACCATTGTTCTCTCATTTCCTTCCCGAACGTACTTAACTTACATTTCTATTAAATTTATCAGATCCAACTTTATTTTTATGAAGTTTAATAATAATAATTTATTACTCAATTTTTTATTTTTTTTTCCCTTTGATTGATGGCCGAATATATTTTAATATTATTAATTTTTTATAAAAATTTGATTCCTACGTTTCATTAAATTGTACTTAATTGTTTTGAGTTAGATAAGTAGGAACTCTAGTTAAATATCGGTTCGGATTGGTTGATTTTTATTTTTCCTTTGAATTTTGTTGAGCAGAATGATGATGTTCCATTGAGTATTCTGTTGATTTTTGATAGTACAGTGGTTTTAGCTTATGTCACCTCCGAGGGAGCCAAAAAATCGGTTGAAAGTAGGCGGAGTAGACAATAGCCGATAATATCACCTGACTGATAATTCGAAGATTAGGTGACATAAACCGAAGTTCCTGGTTTTAGAGGCGCATTTTATGATACGATACCTTTTTCGATTTATTTTATAGTTTTTGAAGTTATTACCTGAATTTGGAACACTCTAAAAGCAAATTAACTTCTTAAAGTAATCAGCAAGCTTTTTTGCAATATGCTAGAGAAATGGCTTTGAGGTATTATCTTGTCAGAAACTCCCAAACTATCGGTACTTGTTTGCAAAGTTGTTCATTTCCAATGTTGTTCATTAAAACTTTAAGTTTCTCAATCCTAACCATGTGTCCATCTAAAGTTGGCATACTCGCGGTTGGTATAAACCCTCGACTGCGAGGGAGTCTTTAAGAAAATAAACTCTCACGATCGAGAATTTAATAGTAGATTACAACAAATAGGTTAATGAAAAAGTTCCCCCAAGGGTCTCTGACCGCCCACACCATTTAAACAAACACGAGTATTATCTGGACCTGAGAAGCGAAAGTTTCCGTTAAAGTGTGGTCATGTGCCATACATTCTCTTCAAATGGGATGACAATAGGCGGAAGTTGACAATAGGCAGAGTATTTAGTACATGAGAGCATGGAGTTTAGCCGGGGGAAAGCCAACAGGGTGACAATAAGCGAAGTGTGACATTGAGGGGTAGTGACATTAAACTAAAACCACTGTATTTACTTTTGACCTTAGTGACTCTCTCCTGCTGTATGACGTTCGTTGGTATATTTAACAATCTTTGGCATATTTAACAACAATGGGTGTCGTGGCACCATCTAGAATTGTATCATTCCATTGAAGTAGACATGCAGTAGCTTCAGTTGGATTAGCAAATCTAAAAAAAAAATTCAATGAAGGTCAAGGTATGTAATAAATTTTGATAAATAAAAATGATTAATCTAATAAAATTATGATTTACCTAATAAATGCAATTCCACGTGAGACACCATTTCGTTTTTCATATAAAATTTTGATCTCCATTATTGTTCCACATGGTTGAAACATTTCTTTTAAATCATCTTCACTGGTATGACAAAAGAGATTTGAGACATAAACACTTGAGTCTCTTTGATCTTCAGAAAGGGTCATCGTTGGAGGTTGAACGAAGGAAACTCGCAAAACTTTTGTACCCATGCAACGTAAATCCATATCTTTCTGTGCAGCCTCAGCATCCTTGAATTCTAAAAAATTTACAAACCCATAACCCATGTGAGTTCCATTCTAAAATAAAAAAAAATAAAAAAAATTTTTTTTTAATTTAAGAAAATTTAATATTTTAAAAATTTTATAAAAAATTTTTTTTTTTGGAAATTACATTGGTTCGCATAATATGAACACTGTGCATAGGTCCATATGGAAGAAAGATATTATGTAAACTCTCCTCTGAGAAGTACTTTGGAAGGTAGTTGACAATGAGACAATTGTTTACATCATAGGGCGGTGGCAGAATTAATGGATAATTTTGAGATGGCATTTCCATTGGTTTGAATGGTTCAACCAATGAACTTTGGATTTGGAATTGAAAAGTATAGTTTTCATTAGAACCCATGATTACTTAAAAGTAAAAAAGATAATGAAGTGTGATTAAGATATGAAAAAAAAAAGAAACCTAAATTGATTTCAAATTGATTTTAAAAGTTTTGATAATGTTTAAGATTTCAACTAAAAAAAATCAATGATTCCTGTCGTGGAAGTTAAGGATTGGTTGTTAGTCATATTCTTTACAACAGACTGACTACACATTGACATTATGTGTTGTCAAGGGATTTTCTTTACTCTGAATTTTAGAAATGAGTGAATAATAGTGATGATTTTGTTAAATTTTGGAGTTAATAACTTGTACATAAGAAAAGTGAATGATGTAAGATGAATATTTAAAAGGCGTGGTTTTTAATAAAAAGGTGGAGTTAAGTAGTTGAAAAAGTATTGAACAAGTGGAAGAAGAGCTCATAATGAATTTTGTGTTAGGTTGTTCGAGTCTTCTAGATTCTTGGACATTTTATATTATTTATCAGAGAGATCCAATGAGAGACGTCTTTGAGGTCAAAGTCCAAGTTGTCGTTCCCTCGTCAGTTGGACTCTGGTCACCCAAGTTCATAAATAGCCATTCATCTCATTTCATCGCCTAGTCAGTCTTTGATTAACAAACGGATCCAACCAATTTAAAATTTAAAATTAAAAAAAAAAACTTAAGTCAATTTCAAATTTCAACGACACAATGGCTAAACTCGCTATTCAAGCGAGTGAGCCGTTACTCAAAAATTTGTTTTTAACTCTAATTTTGTTCATACTCTTCTCCACTGTGTCCACAGGTAACCAATTAAATCAACGAATAAGTGTTTCTCAATCCAATCAACGAATCACCTTCCACAAATCTAAATCAAATAAAGTGATGTTCTCTATATTGTGTATTTTTGTGACCTTTGACATCAGGTCACATCTGACAACCATTTCTTTCTGGATATCTTTACTTTGCCTTGGATCAAATCAGATGCCATATTTTCTAAAAAAAAAAAGAGTTTCAGGTTTTAAGTCTTGGAAATTTCTATCCTGACGTATGACTTTGAATTCATTTATGGAACATTGTTGTAAGGTCGGAAAATAATTAATTTTTAACATCCTTTCTTCATTTTTAATAATCTCATTTCAAATATTAAAAATGTTTAAGTTAACTCTGACCTCTCGTGATCAATGATGCAGTGGTTTAAGTCTCAAATATATTTCTTCAATAAAAAAAAAATTTTTTTTTTTTTTGGAAATTTTTTTTAATTTTATTTTTTACTTTTTTAATAATTTTTTTTTAAACTTAATTTTTAGTAATGTAATATAATACATGTAATACATGTAATACATGTAATACAATGTGTTCCAACAAAAACTACATGTAATAGAAATATATGTGGTAGTCTCAAAAATTTTAATTCTGAGAATTTATCCATTTATAAATTTTTAACAAAAAAAAAATCATATTATTATAAAATAATTCAAATCTTTCAGATTGTCGTAGTAAAAAAAAAATTTAATATTGGAATCTCATTTCCTTAAAAATTTCAATATTTTAAAATTTTAAAATTTTTTAAATTGTCCATCGATAGGAAGGAGTATGAGTAGAAGTGAAATGTTGCAACAGCCCAACAACAACATTTTCTTTGATCTTGTCATTTATTACTTGTTATTTGGTGTTTCCTGATTGGATAAGAGGTGTTCTCTTACTGAGCATGAGTCTGTCCGATTCCGATTAGTGCCATTTTTTTTTAAATCAAATATTTTCTCAACTACACAGTCATCCAGTCACATAATTCTTGTCTATTTATCCATCAAAATTTCTTGAGGTCAAACAAAAGTCAACTTAAAAACCTTCTAGATAAGATTCTTATGCTATGGGTAAATCCATGTTTTCCAAGACACGAGCATGATGATAAAAATTTTCTCTTAGTCGTAGTAAATATTTATATGGTCAGTAATGAAAAATATCAAATTTTTGAGATAGAGAATATCTCTAAAAAAAAAAATTTATAAAAAATTTTAGTAGGTATAATTTTTTAGTTAGTTACTGTGGACAAACAATTTGGGAATGTTTTTAATCAATGAAATGACGCCTCTGGTGTGATTAGAAATTAGGAAGTCCAAATATTTATTTGCCTTAAACTCTCTTGAACTTAATGATTAATTGAGCTATTAATAAAACGTTTAGCTAAAGTAATAGTTAAAAATTTAAACTTCCCTCTCAATCCAAGTTACTTTGTTTTGACCAATCAGACCTGATCCTTGAAATTCAATTATTAGGTTCTTACATAATCAAAATTTAATATGCACTAGTCTAATTCTAATTCTNTTAATGATTAATTGAGCTATTAATAAAACGTTTAGCTAAAGTAATAGTTAAAAATTTAAACTTCCCTCTCAATCAAAGTTACTTTGTTTTGACCAATTAGATCTGATCCTTGAAATTCAATTATTAGGTTCTTACATAATCAAAATTTAATATGCACTAGTCTAATTCTAATTCTANCTGATCCTTGAAATTCAATTATTAGGTTCTTACATAATCAAAATTTAATATGCACTAGTCTAATTCTAATTCTAATTTGAATTCAATTGGTTAGGAATTATTTCGGAGTCAAGCGGAACCAAAAGTACAATCCCTCAGAAATGTGTATCGTTCTGTAAAGGTAAAAGAAAATTATTTATTAAAAATCAAATAATAATTAGTTTTTTTTTCAATTAATTGAGGAATAATAAATAAATATTGTGCGTCTGCGTAGAACCTTCAAAATATGTATTTCAACCTGGAACCACCTATCGATACACCTATGACACTGAACTACAAATTTTTGCTACTGGAGCACCATCTCAAGCCTCGAGAATTCATTTGACGGCAGAAGTAGAGTTAACACCCATTACATCATGTGAACTCCAATTGGAGGTGAATGACCTTTCGATTTTCATTGAATTTTTTTTTTTGAAAATTCATCATTTATTATTATTTTTTTTTATCATTTTTTTTTTAATACGTTATAGCTGAAAAATGTGAAATTCACTGAATCTGATCCAAATAATAGACAAATACCACCATCACCATTACCAAATTCAGTTGAACTCGCTTCTTATCTTCAGCAGCGACCTCTGCGATTTTCCTTTCAAGATGGAAAAGTGGAACACATCTGTGGAATGGATGAAGATCTTATTTGGGTACTCAATGTCAAGCGTGGGTTGTTGTCCGCTCTTCAAAATTCTATGGAAGATTTCGATCGTAGTCAAACGCTCCAAGAGGTTAGATAGGCGCATGCCTTCTAAAGGATACAAATTAAATTGGATACAAATTAAAATTCAATAATAATATTATCAATTTGTAGAATGATGTGAGTGGGAAATGCTTCACAAGATACGAACCAAGTTCGGAATCAATCAATCAAGTGATCAAGAGAACAAAAAATTTTAAAAGTTGTAGTTTTCGACACAGTCACAACTCAGCTATCCAATCAGTACCTTATGCTTCAAATTCACCTGTTCAAAATATCCCACTCCTTAGTGGAACACAGGAATGTCAACAAACAATTCGAAACAAACAAATGGAAAGGATTGATTGTAAGGAAGAGCATAAATTCCAACCATTTGAAAATGTAGAGAGCGGTGTAAAAATGGTCGTCACGCAGTCTTTGGTTTTTGACTCCTCTAGGACCACCACTCCTGGACTCAAAATAGGTAAATATTAACTACACAAGTTCAAAATTCAAATGAGTATATGATACATTTTCATTTATAGAAACCATGGAGTACAGAAAGTCATCATTAATTTTTGAGACACAACAAGTGGAAGAGGCCTCTGATGAAGATATTCGTGAACTAATGACACTTGTAGAAAGTCTAGAGAAAGAGAGTCTTCCTAAAGTGACTGCATTTGCTCCGGAACAATTCCAAGAATTGGTATCACAACTCCGTACAATCAAGTATCCAGCCTTAAAGTCACTTTTTGACAAGGCTCCAAGTTCAACTGCTCGTTCCTTCCTATTGGATGCTATGCCACTCGTGAACTCTGCCCCTTCTCTAATATTTATGCGAGAACTCTTTAGTCAAGGGAAACTTACAGAACTTCAAACCACTTCCTGGCTTACGAGTATTAGTTTCATAAGACATCCAAGACTTGAAATGATTTCAGCCATTGCTGTGAGTTATAAATTTTTAATTATACGCTTTTGAACTCTCACCATGACCACTTTAATCAATTAGATTTTTTAATTTGATAACTAATATTTACATTTTAAAACTTTATTTTACAACTTATTTCCAGCCATTGTTAAATGGGGAACCAAAGAACGAAGCTCTACTTTCAGTTGCATCAGTAATTCATGCTTACTGTCAAGATCATGTGACATGTGGTGAAGAAATACCAATTCAAAATGTCCTTCGGAAAATTCTTTCATTTTTAGGGCCAAACTGCAGATTTACAAATTCTCAAAATCAAATTAGAACGCGTATATTATTTTCACTAAAAGCTATAGGAAATGCTGGACGAGTTGAAATTGATGAGAAAAGTTTTCAATTACTACAAAAATGTTTCCAAGAGCAGAATAATCCGATTGAAATTAGACTTGCAGCAATTGAGGCCTTTCGACGCATGCCCTGTGACCATTACAATCATAAATCAATCATTGAGAGATATGCTGACATGAAAGAAAATACAGAAGTGCGAATTTTGTCATACCTGATGGCTATGAAATGTCCACATAGAGAACTTATTGATACAGTCAAGGACACTCTCTATACGGATGCAGTGAACCAAGGTCAGAGGTCAAAAATATGCTCATTTATATGATACTAACCAGTAATGAATGTTAGAATTGGAAAAAAAAAATTTGGAAAAAAATTTTTTTTTTTTTTCAGTTGGGTCATTCGTATGGACTCATTTGACAAATTTGCAAGAAACTTCAAGCCCAGATAAGCAAGAACTCAAAGAATTACTTTCAAATGATTTTTTGAAAAATAAGTTTAACACTGATGCACGAAAGTTTTCACGAAATTATGAAAGTTCAATGTACTGGGAAGATAAGAATATTGGCGGAGGTGTAGATTCCAATGTTATTTTTACTCCTGATTCATTTCTTCCACGTTCGGCTGGACTCAATCTTACTGTCTTCTTGTTTGGAGAATCCATCAATTTATTTGAATTTGGTGGGCGAATTCATTCATTTGAACAAATGCTGGAATCAATTTTTGGACCGGAAGGTTATTTCCCTGAACCACATGTTAATGAAGCACTCAATACTGTTCGATCCAAACGAGACGTCTCATCAAATCAAGTTGAACGTCTTAGTTCTGTATTTAATCATGCTGGACTCAAACGAGACTCTCTACCTGGTGGATCACTCTTCATGAGAATATTTGGAAATGAAATTTCATACAAAAATTTTGAATTTTCACATAAAGAAACTGCTCCAACACTCATTGATGAAAATGGTCGAAATTGGTTAGACATTACCTACTTATTTGATAATCTAGGAACAGGAAAGAATACAGAATTTACAAAATCAAGTGTTCTTATTGATTCGAGTTATACTGTTGGAACAGCTGTAGGAATTCCACTTACTCTCACTGTCCAATCTGCAGCTACTATTGGAATTAAAGCTTCAGGAAAAATTGATCTTGGAAATTTTTGGGAGAATCAAGAAATTGATGTTCATGGATCATTAAGACCTTCAGCTGCAATTCAAGTCGAAGGTCATCTTACACTTCAGTTGGGTAAATTAAGTTCAAAAGTTAAAAGTGGAATTAAATTTCAAAATACACTCCATACGGCGACAGCTGTTGAAGCACGTGTTTTAGTCAAAGGTACTTCCGTTCTTCATGCATCACTAACACTACCCGAACAGAAACAAGAAATTTTAGAAGCAAAATCTCAATTGGTTCTTGTCTCACCCACTCAGAAGTACTCACAAGTAATTGACCAAGAGTCTCACTCTCAAACTTCACAAATATCATCACCAACCAATGAAATTTGTTCACCAGAAATGATGTCCATTATACTAGGACTTAAAGTCTGTGGTCGTACAAAAATTCCAGAAAATATATCATTTCCATTACTGAGTCCTGCTTCCCTCTCTCTGTCTTTAGAGAAAACAGATTCCTTCAATAGTTACGAATTTGATTACAAATGGAATGGAGATGAAGAAGGTGTACATCAAGACGTGAGCATTTTGTTCAATACACCTGGATCTATTACTGATCGTCGACTTGCAATCAGTTACAGTTTTAATAAAAATTTAGGAAAAATTGAAGGAAGTATTGAAACACCACAGAAATCACTAACAGCTCAAGGAATTTATTCTAAAAGTTCAAAAAATTTACAACTACTTCTAAGTTCAAGAAATGAACAAATTCTAAGTGTGAGTACTGGATTAAGACAACAAGTATCACGAGTGGAGCCCCATCTTCTCATTTCTTACTATAGTAAATCTATCATCGATGCCCAAGGAGTTATACATTTGGCTAATATTCTTGAAACTGATGGAAAAGCAAATTTTGACATGACAGTGAAACACTTGACCAACTCACCGATTCAACTTACAGGTTTACTTTTATTATAATATAATATACAGGATGATTAATGTTATTTTTTGTACCCACTTTCTCCAATTTTACCGTAGCTCCTCCTAACTTATTGTTGTTGCTGGCAGTAGTAGTGTGAAAAAATGACGTCATGCTTTCTAGGGTGGAAAAAAAACTTTAATCACCCTGTATATATATATTTTTGAGGACATATTACTATTCATATGATTTTTAAATTTCAATCTAAAAGTTTATATTTACTTTCAGGNTGATTTTTAAATTTCAATCTAAAAGTTTATATTTACTTTCAGGTGAGGTGACACGGACTAATGAGGATACATATGACGGAAAAATTGGAATTGACTCTTTCCTGGCAACAGGTAACATTCGGTCTCAAATTAGACTCCGACCAGGACAACTAAGTTCCAAAGCAGAAATCCAATATTCATGGAAGAAGTCTGATCTGAAGGTGATGACTTTGAGTGGGAAACTTCAAAAATATGAAAAAGGAGGTGTATTAAAGTATACTGCTGGAGCAACTTCTAGTTCCACCCAACTGCCTAACATGAATACTGACTTCTCTTGGGAGATGTCCGTGGTCCAAGGTTATGGCGAAAATAATATCAAACTTATCATAGGTCCGAATTCATGGACAAGTAAAACAATTTTCAAAAATCAATTTCGTCGTCAACAACAAGATGTTCAATTTCTTTTCTCACTCTTGGCACCAAAAAATGGAATTGATTACAATTTTGAATTATCTCATCAAAAAAATCAATCTGGACTCTTTACAAAATTTTCTGGAAGATTAGATAGTAAAAATGAATTGGTTGCACAAGCTCACTACTTACGTTCCAATGATAAACTCCTCAAACGTAATTTTAATACTGAATTCACTTGGCCTGGAAAACAATATTTATTGAAGAGTGGTGTGAAGGAAGTACGTACTGGAGAATATCAAGCTCAAGCTCTTATTTCATCCAATGGGAAAAATGAGAAGAAAATTGGACTGACGTATCGTAATGGTTCGAACAAACGACGTATTGATTATGCTCTTGAACTTCGTGCTCATGGATTTTTAGTAGTTCCAGTCATTACGTCCTTTAGTTTTGTCACTAGTGAGAGACAGAGTCTCATTACTACTGAAATTCAAATTGAAAAGGGTGAAGGACACAGTGGAGGACGATGGGGTGGAAGTTTTGATTATAATACAACCAAAAGATTTGCTCACACTGTACAAGCAGAAGTTCATATAAATGAAAAAAAATATTCAACTGAACTGAATTGGCGACAAGCGAAATCTGGGGATCAGATTTACACTCTTGACCTTCAATTACTTCAACATTTCTACTCTGAGTTACAGGTAAATTCTGACATTTAGTTCAATTTAAAAGGATGGTATGCAGAAAAGCATACTTCATTTTTTTCGCTCGGATATTCGGTTCAATTATTTCAAATAGTGCATTTCCTAATGCTACATTACCCCGTAAAAGGAAATTTCGAAAAAAAATTTTTTCGCTGAGTTATGTCATTTTTTCCAAAAAAAATTAACACATGAGGCATGGGGCGACTATGCGCAGATAATTTTAATTTTGGTCATGTTCCCATCTAGCTAATTTTTTCACATGTTGCACATGACAAGTCTACTAACAGGGCATGTTTTTCCAATAAAGAAATTTAGCGGGGCTCTTCTACATTCCAAGCGCGCATGCGCAGAACTTAGAGTATGAAATTCCCAATATGCAAGATTAAGGTGTTGACTATGGTTAGACTTGTGTTAAACTTGTGTTCACAAGTACCCAAAGACTTGAGTTATTTACTCATTTAGATCGCTATTAAGATAATTCAATGCGACTCTGAGGGCAATTCCGTTTTACACCTGCAAAGTCGCTTAGAGTTACACTAAAATACTTCTATAGACTAATAGTTCCATACTTTTAATGAAAATTTTTTATAACAGCTTCCTCTCAATAGTAAATTTACTTTATACCCGTCTCTCGCCTCTCGTGCACATATGCGCCCGACTAATTTTTGAAAAATCTTAAAACGGTAATTAGGGCACCGGTTGACTTTTTTCGTTCATTTATCAAGCGATTCTGAATATCTTGTAGAAATTTCAGGATGACTCATATAATTAACGAATTCATAAATTCTAACAATTTGAAAACGTAGAAAAATCGATTACTTTATCGGTTTACATTGGGTTGGTCGCATATGTGATGTCAACTTTATAATATCGCTCGTCTAAATATGTGACAACGAGTTGCCAGTCAGTTTTAATTGCTTTGGAGTTTATCCTCAATACAGCTAGCATGTAATAAGTAATGTGAGCACTTCTTGATGTCGAAATATTATTAGTAAAGTGTTTTGTGACCTAACTCACAACCGGGTCAATTGTGCACTTTCGGGTAGGGTACCAACAGGGAAGGCAAGACTGCGGAAAGGGATGCATGGAGTATCAAAAATGATGCGGGGAGGGATGGCAGGAATAAAAGTAGACTCTGTAAGGATGAATGGAGGATGGAACACATGAAAACGAGGAAGGAATGAATGCAGGGATAATGGGAACAATGAGGGGAGGGGCGGCATGAATGCAAATACTTGAAGGATAAGGGATGGACTCAACTCATGCGGGGAGGGTCGGAGGGGATGAAGCGAGTACCGAAAACGATGCTGGGTG